>LNAC01000158.1:1276336-1323451 GCA_002007465.1 Ailurus styani | reverse complement strand
TGTGTGTGTGTGTGTGTGTGTGTGTGTTCATTTGCCCTTCTACTTAATTTTTTGGGAAATCTTAATTTTATATATATGGGTAAAATCTATCAGTACATCTTTTTCATTTATTTGACATGTTTTAATAAATTCAACAGATGTTTCTGTTAAAAAATTCAAATGGCACAGAAAGATCCAACAAACAATGCAGACATTCTCTCATCCTCCCTCCATGTGATTATTATGAAGTTCGTTGTGTATTTTCTAAATATTTTCTGCATATATACAAAAATGTTATATGCGTTCTTTGTTTTTTTAAATAAGTGAGATAGTATAATGAATACAGTTCTGAAACTTGCTTTTTGTTCCTTAATCTTAATCATGTATATTTAGGAATGGTATGTTTTGGTCATGGTAACACATTTGTATTCATTATTTAAAATAATTGAATACTATTGTAATAAATTTACCATAATATATTTGGTTATCCATCAGACATTTAACAGGTATACATTTTTTCTCATTAATGTATATACTATTAAAAAAGAATTACCCTTTACTTAAATATATTAATTTATTATTCTATTTTTAACTTATTTTATCATATGACTATAACCCTCTGTCATGGATTTAAGAGAGTCCTGTTTTTGTCTAATATCCCAGCCACTGTCAGTGTGTTCAAAGTCTATTATGTCTCCTCTCTTTTGCGTCATTAATTTTCCCTTCTCTACTGGATCATTCCCATCAATACAAAAAACATGCTATAATAATTCCGTTCTTAAAAAAAGAGAGAGGGCGCCTGGGTGGCTCAGTGGGTTAAGCCTCTGCCTTCGGCTCGGGTCATGATCTCAGGGTCCTGGGATCGAGGCCCGCATCGGGCTCCCTGCTCGGCGGGGAGCCTGCTTCCTTCTCTCTCTCTGCCTGCCTCTCTGACTACTTGTGATCTCTCTCTGTCAAAAAAAAAAAAATCTTAAAAAAAAAAAGAGAGAGAGAGAGAAAGAAATCTCTCCACCAGCCATGACTGCTCCTTTTTATTACTTTTTATTATTATTTATCTACTCAACATAGGGGGTTATATTCATTTTTTAACTCCCATTCTCTCTTAACCCACTATAATAAGATGCTCATTCATACCACTGCACCAAACCTACATTGGTCAAAGCTACCCATCACTTCTATATTATCAAATCCAATTTGCTGTACTCATTTACTGAATGAATTAAGCTCTCCCTTTAAAAAACACTATTTTTAGCTATAAACATTGTTGTGTATATGTCCCCTCAAATCAGCATTTTTGTGCCCTTTAAATATCTAATAGTGCTGAATTGTAGAGTAGTTCTGTTTTTAACTTTTTGAGGAACCTCCATACTGTTTTCCAGTGTGGCTACACCAGTTTGCACTACTACCAATAGTGCAACAGTGTTCCCCTTTCTCTGCATCCTTGCCAACACCTGTTGTTTCCTGTGTTGTTAATTTTAGCCATTCTGACAGGTGTGAGGTGATATCTCATTGTACTTTTGATTTATGTGTCCCTGATGGTAAATGATGCACATCTCTCTCTTTTTTAAAGATTTTATTTATTTATTTATTTATTTATTTATTTATTTATTTGACAGAGAGAGAGAGAGATTACAAGTAGGCAGAGAGGCAGACAGAGAGAGAGAGAAGGAAGCAGGCTCCCTGCTGAGCAGAGAGCCCGATGCGGGGCTCCATCCCAGGACCCTGAGATCATGACCTGAGCCGAAGGCAGAGGCTTAACCCACTGAGCCACCCAGGCACCCCTGGTGAATATCTCTTGATGTGTATGTCAGCCATCTGTATGTCTCCTTTAGAAAAATGTCTATTTCTATCTTCTGCCCACTTCCTAACTGGATTATTTGTTTTTTGGGTATTGAGTTTGATGAGTTCTTTGGAGATTTTGGATACTAAACATTTATCAGATACGGCATTTGCAAATATCTCCTTCCATTCCAAAGGTTGCCTTTTAGTTTTATTGATTGTTTCCTTTCCTGTGCAGCAACTTTTTATCTTGAAGTCCCAATAGTTCATTAGCTTTTGCTTCGTTGCCTCTGGAGATGTGTCTATTAAGAAGTTGCTAAGGCTGATGTCAAAGAGGTTGCTGCCTCTGTTCTCCTCCAGGATTTGATGGTTTCCTGTCTCACATGTAGGTCTTTCATCCACTTTGAATTTATTTTTGCATATGGTGTAAGAAAGTCATCCAGTTTTGTTCTTTTGCACATTGTTGTCCAGTTTTCCCAACACCATTTGTTGAAGAGACATTTTTCCATTGGATATTCTCTTCTCCTTTGTTGAAGATAATTGACCATATTATTGTGGATTTATTTCTGGATTTTATATTCTATCATACTAACTTTTTATTCTTTCAGAGTACCTTTAGAAACATTTGTCAACATGGAAAATATGCATTGGAGTTTTCACCAAAACTATAATTGATTTAGGAATGGCTGATACCTTAGAACTATTTATTCTTCCTACTATAAGCATTTCTTTTTATTAAAAACTATTTATGTAGAGGGGCACCTGGGTAGCTCAGTCCATTAAGCATCTGCCTCCAGCTCAGGTCGTGATCTTGGGGTCCTGGGATCAAGCCCCGCATCGGGCTCCATACTCAGAGAGGAGTTTGCTTCTCCCTCTCTCTCTGCCTCTGCCTCCCACTGTGCCCATTCTCTCTCTTGCTCTCAAATAAATAAACAAAATCATCAAAAAAAAAACCATTTAGGTAGAGTGTTATACTTTTCTTCATATGATCTTCTGGGATCATGACCTTAGCCCAAGGCAGAGGCTTAACCGACTGAGCCACCCAGGCATCCCTGATTGTGCATTTTTAAAAAGATTTTGAGTTATGTTGTTTTCATACCTGAAGCTAAAATCAACCAAAGAAAATAGCATTAAGTCATGAAATATATCTTTCACAGATGAAGCCTATTTTAAAGTCAACTTTCTGATGACAAAACAACAGTAAGCACTCCAATTTAGCAAATGTGACGAATAGAAGAATTCTGTTTTGAAACTTTGTATTTTTTTTAAATTTTAGGATGATACATAATTAAACAGGATTGGACTGGTCTTTTATATCATAAGAAAGTTCATATTCATAGTCTCAATGACTATTTTCTGGATTACTTGAAGAGTCTTTTTCCATTTCCCCTCATCTCTTCCTCTACCTAGAGTTTGTCACCCTCTCTCCTAACCATTCTGCAACCTGAATCACTCTTCATGATTCCAAACTAAAGACACTGGATATGGGGGTAAGTGTGCTAGAAGTATAAGTGGTTAGGAGTTGTGAAAAAACACTATGTGTTTTTGCTTAAGTTCAGCTTCTCTCTGAATCTTCTTCAGTGAAAGGATAATTTAGCCTCGACTGTTGTTACTAAGTACATCCCTTCCTATGAAAAATGTTATTTACTTGCAGAGAAAAACATATCTTCACACCTGTTTTCCAACATTTAAATAAATCATAACTTCCACAGCAATGTAGAGATAAGGGGCCAGCACAGCTCTCAGCAGCAATGCCAAATTAACCCAATGGCATTCATTAAGACACATGAGTTCAAGCCACAGCATTAGTTTTACTCTTGTGACAATAAAACAAAGTACCAAATGTAATACACTAAATAACCAGGCATTAAACATCTCTTAATCTCAGTTTAATTTTACTATAGGAACCAACAGTAAAGGGGACCAGTTTGATCCCCTTTAAGAAAACAAAGCTGTAAAATCTCAATGTGCTAGATGCCTTTCATTCATGATTAGCACGTCTCATCGCCACAATGAAATTCTTTTCAGCTTCTGAGTCTGTTGATTAGTCCCATGAAACTGATGGCTTAAACAGAATGGAGGACATAGGAAAGAAACCTCTCAAGTTAATGAACCATTGGTGTATTCTTCTATGGAGGTGATCACACTCCTCACCATGCTGGATTCCAGCTTCCCAAGGACCAGTATCAACAATGAAAGGAAGCATACCTTGGTAATCTAGCAACATGTACCAAGGCCTACACACGGTGAAAATTGTCTTTACAATACTCCACTGTGGTATTATTTACAATTCCACTTGTCATTTAATAAAGATCGTTCATCATCCCTAACCAAATAATTTACTACACATTTTAAATTGTCTAAAAGAGGGGCGCCTGGGTGGCTCAGTCAGTTAAACATCTGCCTTCAGCTCAGGTCATGATCTCAGAGTCCTGAAATAGAGTCCGTCATTAGGCTCTCTGCTGAGCGGGGAACCTGCTTCTCACTCTCCGTCTGCCTGCTGCTCTGCCTACTTGTGCTCTCTCTCTCTCTGCCAAGTAAATAAATAAAATCTTTAAAAAATTAAAAATAAAAATAAATTGTCTAAAAGATTATGGTGTGTGTGTGTGTGTGTGTGTGTGTGTGTGTGTGTGTATGTGTGCATGTGTCTATACTTGTATAGGGAGGATAATTTGAAGGAAAGACCTGTGAGATATCATCAATCATTAACTTATTTTTAGACATTATTAAGATACATTTAAACCTCAAGATAGAGCAGATTCATTAGTCTAATGTTCCACCCTTTGCATGCTGCCTCTAAAGGGAGATTTTCCTTATAAGAGTAAAGATTCTCCCAAGAGTAAAGAAACCCCCAGAGCAAGGAGCTACAACTCCAGCAAAAGTTGAATTATTGCTCTGCACTGTCTTCCTCATATAAAGAAGCAATTATAGACTGAATTGTGCCCCCCCATTCATATATTGAAACCCTAACCCCCTCCTCCACATGACTGTATTTGGAGATAGGGCCTTTAGAGGGGTAATTAAGGTTAAATGAGGTTACGAGGGCAGGACTCTTGTCCAATTGAATTGGTGTCTTTATGAAAGGAGGATGAGAGATGGATCTCCCTCTCTCCCACTCCCGCTCCTGCTCCCACACACACACTCTCTTTCTTTCTCCATATGAGTACAAAGGAAAGGTCATGTGAGCACACAGCAAAAAGACAGCTGTCTAGAAGCCAGGAAGAGGGCTCTCACCAGAAATCAAATTTACTGGCACCTTGATCCTGGACTTCTAGCCTCCAGAACTGTTACAAAATAAGTATCTGTCGTTTAAGCTGCCCAGTTTGTGGTGTTTTTATGGCAGCTTGAACTAACTAATACAGCTCATCATCTTTTAACTGTTTGCTCTCCTGCAGAATCTGAACTTTACCTGCAGTGTCCTATCATCATCCATCCCTTAACTTCAGTGTCCTCCCAAGATGAAGAACTGAGAGATTAAGACACTGTTGATGTTTTTTGTCCGTGAAGCACTTGTAAATGTGTTTTACTGCTTTCTACAACATGTGGCTTATTATTTTCTGCTGGCCATTCAAACATACTTTTTTAATTTTGGATCCACGTCTTCTAGTTTTGCCTCTGGTTGCTCTGCTTCCATTGTTACCAGAGGTGTCAGCAAGAGCAGATGCAAGTTGGACTGTAAATGTGTGTTTATTTTTCTCATTGGGATTGTAATTGGAAGGCTATAACATCACAGATTTATCAAACCCCCTTCTGCATCAATGTGGTGCCAGGTTCTTCACTTTAAAACATGGATTTGGTCTGTAAGATTGCCAAGTTTTAGGGTGATGGGAACAACTCTGATGAAGGAACCTTATAATTTGAGCTTATGCTGTGGCTTGATGCTCAGGACATGCTCCATCTTCACCATATTCATCCACATCAGATCATCACTGGCTGGGAGACCCCTGAGAGACCACCTTTAATAATAATAATAATAGTAACAATGATAATGATGATGATGGTGATGCCTGTGTTGGTGGGCCACTTACGGAAGGAGGGGAGGGAGCTGTATTTTCATCTTGCATCAGTACATTTTATTTAAGTTTCTTACAAATTCTTATGGTTTTTAAGTTCATCCTTTTCTGTGGTTTTCAGTATACAATTATACCATCTGCAAATAAAGACAATTCTGCATTTCCTTTCTAATAATTATACCTCTTATTTTGGTTCCATATCTTATGGCTTTGATTAGCGCTTCCAGAACAATTAGATAACAATGATAATAACAGGCATTTTGTTTTCTACCTGATTTTAATTGGATACTGTTAAGAATGAAGTAAGCCATTGATTTGAGATTTTACAGAAACAACATATGTTAATAAAATTTCATATGTGAGTTTGGAAAGATTTTAAAATAAAATATAAGCATAAATTTTTTCCAGAATTTTTCTAATTTTATTGAAATTGCCAAATTGTTTTTACTTTTCTGACCTATTGGTAGGAAGTGATATACTAATTGCTTTCCTAATATTGAACTAACTTTGTATAATGCGTGTGATTTTGAGTCAAAATGAGTAAATCAGACCACCCTCCAAGGAATGTTTAATCACTAAACATGTTGTACACATTTCTGTCCTATAAAAGATTCATATTCAACTGTGATCCCAATCAGCAACTTTCTCTTCCCACTAAAGGGAACAAATTATAACCTTCCCACTGCTGCAGTAAACAGCAAACAGATTGCTGATTATACAGAAAGAGGGGAAAAAAAGACATAGGACAGAGCATGCAGATTAGAAAGAAGCCATTCCCTCCTTAACACTAAGTAAATAGCAGGCATTTTGCAAAGTGCATTAAAGGGAGCAGATCACTCTAGAAATCAATAAAGACTTGTTAACTGAAAGCAAACTCTGAGCAATTATATTATCAAGTATATAGAATAATCTGTAAATAGCAGAAAGGACCCCACAACAAAGAAACCACATGAACTGGTGCCTTTTCCTTTTGTGCCTATAGCCTTCTGAACTTGTCTTTCTAATTCAGCAGTATTTCTAGTATTGGAAAGGAAATAACAGAACAATAGGACTTATGAGCTGCTGTTATGAGAAGTAACTCAGTGGCATTAAATAGGAAGTGCCCTGACACTGTATTGTGGGAAAAAAATTTGTCTCCAGCTGAGACTCCAGCAAGTAAAAGACTATTCTTGCCCAGAAGAGATCTATTTAACTTTCCCTGTATTAAAAGCATAACAGAGAAATTTTGGATGTGGTTAAAAACGCAAATGGCAGAGACATTGAGTGGAAGGTGATCTATCCTACAGTTATTGGAGGTTCCCACATGGGCTGGCTTTCTACAAACTGTACTGAAATGCCAATCCAGTAAGAAACATGTGATAAAGATTTGGAAGGAAATATCCTGTAGTAAAAAGACAGCTGGAGTTACCACCAGGGAGCTGAATCTTGCTTAAGATATTCACCACGTGCCAAGGAACAGTAACACAAATTCTGAAACTATTTTTCTTCATCTGTAAAATGGAGATCATAATATACACCTTGAAAATATATCAGAACTACATGAAATATGTATGTTAGAAATCTATTTAAGATAGAAATGAAGAGGGTCACCTGGGTAGCTCAGTCAGTTATGTGTCTGCCTTTGGCTCAGGTCATGATCCCAGGGTACTGGGATCAACCACCATGTCAGGCTCCCTGCTCAGCATGGAGCCTGCTTCTCCCTCTCCCCTCCTCCCCAGCTCATGCTCAGTCTCATTGTCTGTCAAATAAATAAATGAATAGAATCTAACACACACACACAAAAAAGAAATGAAAACCCTAACCCAAGGAAATCACGTTTTCATGACAGAACACTGTGGAGCAAGAATGATATGGAATACAGAAAAACATTTATAAAACTTGTGAAAGAAAATCTCCATATGCATGGGGATGAGGAGGGAAGGCTATCCTCTAAGCTCTTAGTCAAAATTAGCTCCTCAGGGAGAAGGGAAATTTTTTTATCAAAATACACAATATATATGCTTTGCAGATAATTGGATTTATGTTGAAGTTAAGGCATAGTAATATAGGCACTGTTTCATTTTGAAGTATGGATCAACCATTCTCAATGAATCCTCTTTTGGTCCACTTAGGATTCCCCATATTAAGTAACCACATACAGAGATAACTCCATAAGAAACTCCAGAAATTCTGGGCAAACCAAGTAAGCAGTACATCTTACAGAATCATATTTTAATATCAGATAAAGGATTAGTATACAAAGTTTATAAAGAACTCATCAAATTCAACACTGCTGGTAGAAATGTAAACTGGTACAGCTACTCTGGAAAATAGAATGGAGGTTTCTCAAGAAGTAAAAAATGAAACTACCTTATGACCCAGCAATTGCACTACTAGGTATTTATCCAAAGAATCAAAAATCCTGATTCAAAAGGGCACATGCACCCCAATGTTTATTGCAGCACTATCAACAATAGCCAAATTATGGAAAGAGCCCAAATGTCCACCAACTGATAAGTGGATAAAGAAGATGTGGTCATATATATACTCGGTGATCAAGAAGAATGAAATTTGGCCATTTGTAATAACACAGATGGAACTAGAGTGTATTATGCTACGTGAAATAAGTCAGTCAGAGAAAGACAAACATATAATTTCACTCATATGTGGAATTTAAGGAACAAAACAGGAGCATAGGGGAAGGGAAGGAAAAATAAAACAAGATAAAAAATAGGGGGGAAACTGTAAGAGGCTCTAAATATCGAAGA
The DNA here is from genome assembly GCA_002007465.1 of Ailurus styani. Lineage (NCBI taxonomy): Eukaryota > Metazoa > Chordata > Mammalia > Carnivora > Ailuridae > Ailurus > Ailurus styani. Next base: position 1,314,933 of record LNAC01000158.1, on the reverse strand, counting down.
CAAACTGAGGGTGGCTGGAGGGAATGTGAGTCGGGGGATGATCTAAATGGGTGACAGGCACTTGTTGGGATGAACACTGGGTGATGAATCACTGGACTTCTGCTCCTGAAACCAGTGTTGCACTGTATGTTAACTAACTTGGATTTAAATTAAAAAAAAAAAAAGGATCATGTTTTAACAGCACTTATTTTTTGCCTAGAGAGGCCCCACTCCACGTCATCAGAAACATGTTAAATTTTAGTAGTCATATTATAGCTCATTTTTACTGTATTTTTACTATGAACTTTTAAAGACATTTGTGATTCTTTAAGTTGTAACTAACAAGTTATTAATTAACTTGATTCTTTAAGCTAATTTGTAATTTAAGGACATTTGTAATTCTTTAAGTTTGTTAAGCCAAACACTTCGTGACTGGCTCTAATTTCTCCACAAACTCAGTCTCAATACATGCCCAGGAATTCTTGCAAAGTGAAAAAAATCTAAATCACAAGTTGTTTTCAATGGTTATGAAATTTTACTGGACATGAACTTTAACAATTAATGAGGTTAAAGCAATGTTAATTTTGTAGACATTTAAACATTTATTACTTTAAATTTTTCAGGGTTACTGTCTTTTTATATTTTATAACCAATGTTTTGTTTTGTTTTGAGATTTTAAATGTTGTCAATGGCCTTTGAAGAGGAAGAAGGCCTAAGCACTAGGCATATTGGTACAGCATGGATTAACCACCCCAATGACAAATAGTAGATGGTCAATTAGTGTTTGTGGATTTGATGGGTAATTTGAGAATACGCATATGCCATGGGGTATGAGCCAAAGCAGTAGCACAGTTTTTGATGAAGCTTTATTTTACTAGTGGCAACACTAAGGCATTTTACACATAGCAGTGGCTGCCTGCGTCAGTCATAATGTTGAAAAGCTGAGAAAGAGGCATTTCCAGAACTGGAGGGTTAAGTTGGCAGTCAGAACAGCCTAGCAGCTAAGGTTGTGCCATATTCATCAGCAGGAAATCTCAAAGCAGACGAACGGAAGTCAGACAACCTTAAGACTTCAGAGAGAAGTTGGGCCTCAGAGACATTAGCATTACTATGGGCAGGCCTTATTGTTGATATTCATTAAGGGAGGGAGACTTGCAGGTGGGTTCACAAAAATAAATTCCTCCTATGCCATCTTCTTTAGGGAAACCTGCCTTGACAAACACTGCTAGACTATGTATGAATAACTGCAATGAGCAGATACTCCTGAACTCCGGGGGCAGTCATTCCTTGGATGCATTGTGGCAGAAAGAGAACAACTTTAAATATAGTAGTTGAGAAAGACATTCAAAGCAGTGGGATGGGACCCTAAGTTGAGATGGTTCATATTTGCTTAGTCATCACCACCGCCACCCCAGTTGCAATTATGTTATTCCTGAAAGAGCCTTTACCTGCCCACACTTGGACCTCTAGGTCTCAGTCGAGTCATTGTCTGCCCAGGAAACACCCATAGCTTCATGGCTGCACTGTAGTAATAGGTAAGCAGTCTGGGAAGAGAACTGAGAGTTGTAAAGCATCAGTATGAATGGCTATGATTTCTAAATCCTCTGAGATTTCCACATCAGGTTACTCTTTTGGGACTGCTCCAGGGTAAGAAACCTAAATACTAGACTTTGGTAGACAGTTATTTAAAACTGAAATGTTCATTTGCCTTAATGATTCTCAAGCATACCTGAACCATAATTGTATATCTAACTCTGAATTATGCTTGTATTTTCATCAATTATTCAACTTTTCCCTTAAAATGTGTTGGGTATAGAATTACCAGTCATCTGTTGGTATAACAATTAACAGTTGTACAAAATGCATCTCCTTTAGCCATACTGCCTCTAGGAATTTGATGAACATATTCATGTTTGGAAGCTCTCTCTTATAGAAGGTATTTTTAAGATCGACAAATGACAAGTATCACGTTAGATTACTTTAGAGAAAAAGACCACTTGCTGGGGCAAAAGTAACTAGCTCAAAGGTACCAAAGCCTTAGAAAGGAAGGGTGGAGCTAACACATAATGAGGATCTATTATCTGTCAAGAAGTTTGTACAGATACACATCTTTCAGTAAGCATTGCTTCAAAATTGTGTTTATCAGATCCATTACTCTGACCACTTTCAAAGCAAAATCTGGTACCATGAAAAACACAAAAATGGCTCTAGATGACTTTGGAGCATTTACTTATTGCTTAATAACCTTCAGTGACTCCTTATCTCCCATTGGGTCAAGTTCACAATTCTGCTTGCTTTTCAAGGTCTTCACTGGTCTCCCTACCTAGCCTGCATTATTTCTTCTTTCTTCCCACATATTCCCTATGGGCAATGTAGGTCAGTATTTTATGCTCATTGCTACCTCCAAGCATCTTTCTTTTCTCTTCTATCATCTATGTAAATGTCACCAATTCTTCAAGGATTCCTTCACAGTTCATTATTTAGCAGAGTTCAATGACTAGAAATGCTAGAGACTTTGTTAAACATTATCTTAGCTATAACATGGTAATTCGTAAAGCATGGATTTAAAATAATGATGCTATAATGAAGTTAGTGGACATTTATTTATGGCAAAGGAAGCTCTGAGGTTTTATCTCTTTAGAATAAAGCAAAGTGCGTAGCTGATTCTGGACTGCAGCTTCAAACCCTTAAGTCTCTTAGAATATAAGAGGTGGCATTTTTCATAGGACCTTAGTTCAGTAATATAGTTTTTAATCCTCCACTGAACTACTTGAACCTAAGCTTGACAAATTTCCTTTTTAAAGTTATCAGGTTCTAAAGTACATTCCATAGTATGTGAATCTGCAGTGCTACCACTCCATAATAAAGTTCTAGACTTGAGGGAAAAATAAAATGCCCACCTTCCTTTTCTTTTCATGAAGGGAGACTGTTCTATAATTCAGAATGAAACTCATGGAAACTAACCATCATAGTTCATATTTTCATTATAGGTAGTACAAGAAGCATAACTATCAAAGTCATACAACTTTCTAGTTTTTAATGACATTGTCTAACAGAGGTTTTCACACAATTTTTATGAACACAGGCAGTTGTTAGAATTCTTCATGGAAAGTTTATTATATTTAAGGATTTTTTAAACACAATTTTTTAAAGATTTCATTTATTTATTGATATTATTTATTTACTGATGTCCTCCAAGGAAGAAGGGAGGGTATACTGTACCAGAGTCTTGGCAGAGAAGATAAAGAAAAATAAAGATATGAATATATTTTGAAGGAAGATTCAAGGAATCGGTTGATGAATTGGCTGAGGGAAGGCAGGAGGATTAGGAAAAGCAAATTATGTATGACTTAAGCAACTGGATGGATACATCAGTAGATGTAATGACATCTTCTGAGTTGGAAAAGTTTGAAAGCAGAACAAATGTGAACATAGGTGGGGTGGGGTGAGGTGTAAAGGAATCCAATTGCATCCACATAGATATGTTTTGAGATGCCTGTGAGACATCCGAAATGAAAGGTCGGCTGGGGTGGGGGGGCAGTTAAACATATATATGAAGAGACATTTGAAATGGGCATAAATGAGGGGTTCTCAGTCTACAGATGATATATAAAGTGATGCTAACAAACAGTATCACCAAAAGAGAGAATGTAAAGAGAGAGGAAAAGGAGAACCAAGACTAAGTTCTAAGGGAAAAGGTTCTAGGGAAAACTAGCAAAAGAGATTGAGAAGGAGTAGTCAGTGAAATCTCAGACACAAGACATCTTGAAAACTAAAAGATAAGAGTGTTTCAGGAAATGTAAAATGTTACTGAGAAGTCAGGTACTTTTTTGGCTTTTACTCATTTATTGATTAATAAATGGGATTTTATTTTAAAAGACAAATATAAAAATAACATCATGTAAAAATAATTCATACTGGAAAGAGTTGGTAAATTTGTTCTGCATACGTTATCTCACTTGATCCCAAGAATTCGGTATATTATTATATTATTATTACTGACTGTATTATGCACTCAAAGACATGGGAGCTCATGACAGCAACTGATATTTAATAATGAAGTCAACATTTATTCAATAAGCATTGTGAACTCCTGCTTAGAGAGGCAAATTTTAGACTCTGAAGATATAACTATAAACAAAATAAATCACATCCCTAAATTCACAGTGCTTACTTTCCACTGGATATTGTACTATACTGGTTATAATATAGCACAGATGGCTTACAAAATTATTAAGAATATAGAGTTTTTACTAATTCAAAGAAGATATATGCTCTCCAAGGTTTATTGCAGCATTATTTACAAGAGCCAAGACACAGCAGCAACCTAAAGTGTCCATCAATAGACAAATGGATAAGGAAGATGTGGTATATATATACAATGGGAGGTTATACAGCCATAAAAAGAAGAGATCGCACAATTTGAGACAACATGCATAGACCTAGAGGATATTATGATAATTGAAATAAGTCAGACTGAGAAAAACAAATGCCATATGACTCCACTCATTTGCAGAACCTAAAAAACAAACAAACACCAGAAGCTAATTTTAAAAAAAGGCTAAATCAGACTTATAAATACGGAGAACAAACTGATGGTTGCCAGAGGAGATGGAGAGGGGGGATGGGCAAAATGGGTGAAAGTGAGAGGAAGATATGGTCCTGCACTTATGGAATGAATATGTCTAGGAAATAAAAGGTAGAGCATAAGGAATATAGTCAATGATATCCTAATAGTGATGTAACAGGACAGATGGCAGCTACACTTGTGAACATAGCATAATGTATAAACTTGTCAAATTACTAAATTGAACATGTGAAACTAATGTAACATTGTGTCAACTATATTTAAACTTAAAAAGTGCAGAATTTTGATAGCAGAGGTTCACTTTTTTAAAATCTTACTCGTTTTTAAGAGTTCATTAGTATTAAGGATATACATACAGTTGTGCAAGAAGTTCACTTTTTGAAATTCTTGCCAATGTGATAAACATAAAAATAGCATTTTTATGAATTTGAGATAATACCATATTTAGTAAACTAAATAGCATGTTTCTCCATGTCTATATTGACATACTGAGGGGTTCATATCTTAAAATCTTTCAGAATTTTACCTATGCTCTGAGATTTCTTAGCAATAGTAATGCTTGCCAAGAGGTTAAAAGGCATTAAGATTTGTCTTATTTGTGTCTAACCAAGTCTCTATCCATTTGGGCACTGTCCTGATATTCTATCAATGTCATCAGAGCATATGGGCTTCCTGATATCCTATAAATATTCCCTATTTTTTTTCATGGATAAAGTGAGTTTTAGAATTACTGTGACAAACAGAGTGTCACTAAGTGTGTGCTTTTCCAAACAAAAGAGAAAAAGGAAATTTCAATGTATTGAATAGCATATACTTTATATTTTTTTTATTCTCTCCTTTAGGAATTGATTCCTGTCTAAAGTAATCTATGGATGCCACAAAAAATGTGGCATCTTATCTGTGAAAGAGTCAGATAACATTAGTGCTTGGGAGATTTATCAATATGTCTGGCACATAAGAGATTTATGTGTTGGTGATTCTGACAGGACATATGTAACATTGATTTTTGTGGCTGGATTCAGCTAACTGGACTTGACTGTATAATTTTGTATTAGAGCCACTGACCCTCTGAAAAACTGCTTTGCGATTGTACTTGTGTTTTGGATAAAATGCAGTTTAGGTTTCCTTGCCCTTCAAAATGACCATGATGGTCTCTGGGGCTTTTTCTTTTTTTTTTTCTTTTTCCCTTCTAGAATTTACACTGGCCAAAGAACACTTTCTTTTTAAAAACCGACTTTCACTGTTGCCATGGCTGAATCATTCTTAAAGCAATGTCAGTTTTACAGAGAGATTTTTGTTTAATGTCTTCCCTGGCATTTTATAAGGTTAAAGAGGCGCTTAACAATAACCTTCATGTGCAGTACATATAGTCCACAGTCACCAGACATGAGTACAGATGAATAGCTATGTTATTCCCACTAAAGAAAGGAGAAAAAAAGACTTAAATTCTATTGAAGAAAGTGACCAATTGTTCTCCATGTGGTGGTACCACCTTGTAGGGGGGATTTCAGAAAAGCATGAAGTATTTTGGGTTGTCACAATGAGGATGGGCACTAGTTTTTCAAGAGAGATAGCCAAAGATGCTGCATGTTCTACAGTATGCAAAGCAGTCCACTGACAAAGAATTGTCCCACAGCCTGCATGACTTTCAAGTGTCCCACTGGTCACTTACATAGATGAAAAATCTGTTTATAATCTGAGCCTAGAATCTAACCATATTTTATAATAAGCACAGTGTGTTTTGCAAGGGGAACTATCTCATCTCCTCTGGGGGTGGGGGGTGGAATTTAGATGATGTCAATCAGGACAAATCACTGAGTCTTTCCCATCAACCATTTTGATAGCACTGTTTAGTTACCAAACAGATGTAGGCCAGGAATTAACCCTTGAGCATCACTGTTTATATGGTATAATAGTCTATTTCATGATGGTCCTTAGCATGAGAGCCTAACCTCAATCTCTAGGATCACATCATAGCCTGGAGGAAATGTCATTCTAATATAATGAGTAAACGTATCAGAAGCAAAACACTGGCCCCATTTATTCAGATCTGTGTTGCTCCTTGAACTGTACCTATCCCCTAGATAGCCTAAGGGCCCTGCTGCCTCAGACAAGCCAACAATAAAGCCTTTCCCCATAAATATACATCAAATCTCTTTTCCCCAGGAAATTTTATCATTGATTTGTGAAACTTACAGCCTGCTTGACACTCCCTTTATGGTTCAACCTGGTATTAGAACCCAGAAAAATTTAGGAAGGCTGTGTAATCCTTAGCTCCTCTTTGTTTATGACCTATCCTGTCCTTCTAGAGGCTTCCAGGACCATATGCAAATATGCCTTTTGATAGTTGATAATCATCTTGTATTATTTTTTGACATCAGCTCAGCCACTTACTGTAATCTTTACTAAAAAAGTTACTGAACTTTTAATGATCTGAAATGTACACAATAAAAAGTAACAAACTTCACAAGATTGTGATAGAATCCTAGGCAGAGGAAAGAAAAAAAATTCTTTTTAATTACCCAAATAGGGGCACCTGGGTGGCTTAGTTGTTAAGTGTCTGCCTTCCACTCAGGTCATAGTCATGGGTCCTGGGATAGAGCCCCACATCGGGCTCCCTGATCAGCAGTAAGCCTGCTTCTCCCTCTCCCATTCCCGCTGCTTGTGTTCCCCCCCTCTCTCTGTCTGTCAAATAAATAAATAAAATCTTTTTAAAAATTACCCAAATCTATCTAAGTACTCAGGTGTGATGGTTTTGTACACAGTCTAGACCCAGCTCATTCCCAGACTCAAATGCCAGCTCTGCCATCTACCAGCTCCATGACCTTGGTCTAGTTATTTATCTTCTCTGGTTTAGTTCTTCTGTACAGTGGTAATAATAACAGTACATACCTACCTCACATAACTGTGAAGAGGATTAAATGAGTTAATTTATGCAAAGTGCCTAGAACATCACCTTGCACATAGTAAGCACTCAATAAATACTAGTTATTATCCCTAGGATTGTGTTTCTGTTTCTAGAGGTATTCACTTATACTAGTAGATATTTACTTTCCCAGGTGTTCAAATAAAAAGGAAAGCCAAATACTCATATGCTCATCCCCAAGTTTCTCTTGTGCTTCAGAAAAAGGATGAGTCCTTTCTTTTTCCAAATCACAAATATGTGAAAATTAAAATACTTTCCCATGACCTCATGTACTTAAAAACATGCATTATGTCTTTCTTATTGTAAGATATGAACCAAGAGATGCTTTGGGCAAAGGTGCTTTCATTTAGGGTCTTAGCCAGTTGGTTTAATTCTGATCCAAGTGTGCCGTAGCTCCATCTATAAATCCAGTGATACTACATAGAATTCTTGCAACCATACAGCATTGTCCATTATACTTTTTCAAATATTTGCTTTTTCCCTGTTGGAAAATAAAATTTCAACCTCCTACTCACATTGTTACTCCAATATGTCTAATGTGTCTTCATTACTGTTCACAGCACCAGTGATTACCATGGTGCCCAAACATCAATTAATGCCTGATGATGATTATGATGTTGATGTAGTCAAAACAGAGAAGCCCTTGATTATTCTCCATCTCTCTGTCAGATCTTCAGGGTATATCTAAATATAACACTAGATCATCCATTTGGACTGAACTGTCTCATAATCAGTAAAACTGACTTTACCCTGAATTTACTGAAACTTTTTGTCTCACTTAGGAGCCCCAGCCTAAAAGACTCCAGCCTTCTCTGCTAGTAAAAATTAATAATACCAGGATCAACACTCCCTTCTATTTATTTATATTTAAAATACCTGACATGAGAATTTAGATCTAATCTTTTCTTTCAATAGTTTATATTTCTTTACTTTTTCTTTTCTTTTTCTATTTTTTTTACAGTGATCACTTTGTGGTTTTTATTATGTTATGCCTGGATTTTATGATGTTAATGGCTGGATTCCAGCTGACTGGTTAGAACAGGGGAGTGGATGACAGGTAAAGATGAGATCTCCAGGGCTTGAAATCCTGTTCTCAGCAGTTGTTTTTGTTGTTGTTGTTGTTGGTTTTTTTTTCCTTGTCTCTGGGGACACATTGCAAGACAGCAAAATTTCATGAAGTGTCAGGTAATTGTTAACACTAGAAATACACACTTGAATTTTCAAAGAACTAGAATAAATCTTCAATCCATATAGACATAATTAGAGTGATACATTTTTATGTCTGCCCAATTCCCTTGGATACATTTTCTCTATTTCCCAATAGAAAAGAAACACATCCATGAAATCTGTTCAGAGAGTTGCCAAAGGACATTCTGCTGCTTCCTTTAAAAGCACTGAACTTAAGAGAAGCATGTAGCTGTCCATAACTCAAAGGATTCCTTGCTCAAATACTAATGGCACTGCTGCCCCACATCATTGTGATTTTCCCTCATAACAGAGGATTCGCAGGCATTAAAGAGGCCTCAGTAAGTTAGCATTCTTTTATGATCAATTTTAATTAATCATTTGAGTAATACAGCGTGCCACTATAAATATCAAATGGAGGAATTTATCACAGTATCACTTGCTCATAATAAAAAATAACCCTTATTATCATAAAAGCTCCTTTAGATGGAGGAGGAAAAGATATAAAAAGAGGCAGGGTAAAGAAAAGAAAGGGAGATGGATGGAAAGAAAATAGATAATAAAGACAGAGAAGCATTGTAATATTTAAATGCTAACAGTGTGTCTATCTTTGTTCACCTATCATGTTTGGCAGTACAAATGAACAATAGAGTAGGAAAGGCATGATATGTTAAATTATTATGGGTATGTCAGATAAGCGGTTTGTCTGATGTTTCCATCTCTGCTGGAAGACTGGCTTAAAACTGTGTGACCTATTCTTCAGAGAGTCAAAGATAAACTCCAGCAATTGTGTAATTCCTCCCACTATGACAGAGATAAATATGTTCATATTTTTCCCAGCTAATCCTCCTTGTTGAATGATAACATAAGGCTGCATCTATATGACATACAGAGATTCAAGATATCTGGACAAGCATCTGGCTATCTGTAATACTGTCTGCTCACTGGGTCATCTTGTTATCTGGGGTCTTTCAGATTAAACAAGTTTGCTGCAAGTTGATGCAAAAATAAATCTACAAACCTGGATCCTTTAAGACAGTGGTATCAGTCCTGTGTTGCACAAAATCACTGTAGGGAAAGTTTTTGTTTGTTTTTTTTTTAAAAAAACAATGTCCAGGGCACCAGGGTGTCTCAGTCTGTAAAACATCTGCCTTCAGCTCAGGTCATGATCTCAGGGTCCTGGGACGGAGCCCCTTGTGGAGCTCCCTGAACATGGGGGAGTCTGCTCTTCCCTCTCTCTTTGCCCTTCCTCCAGTTTGTGCTCTCTCTCTCTCTCTCTCTCTCTGGCTCATTCTCTCCCTCAAATAAATAAAATCTTAAAAAAACTGTCCAGGCACTATTAAAGACAAATTAAACAGGTTTCTTTGGGTTTGGAGTCTAGGAACCAGTAAAAACTTCCCAAATGATTCTAGAAGTGCAACTAGATTTGAGAACCACAGTCTTAACGCTTTTGAGAATAGTAAGTATACTCAATCTTGTCAGATTTCAACCAAATATCAGGCTTCCTAAATTTGAAAAGAAACAGGGTATTTTGATTGGCTCAGATTGAAACAAAAATATATGTGTTTAAAAAGTGAGACATTGGGGCACCTGGGTGGCTCAGTGGGTTAAAGCCTCTGCCTTCGGCTCAGGTCATGATCTCAGGGTCCTGGGATCCAGCCCCGCATCAGGCTCCCTGCTTAGCAGGGAGCCTGGTTTCTCCTCTCTCTCTGTCTGCCTCTCTGCCTACTTGTGATCTCTTTCTCTGTGTCAAATAAATAAATAAAATCTTTTAAAAAAATAAAATAAAATAAAAAGTAAGACATTAAAATCAAAAGCAAAAGTAGAGGGATTGTGGAAGAAACAACTATGAAGATAGGAAATTGAACTCAATGCAACAAATGATTATGTGAGCTGGTCTTATTTTGGTTGAATGATAAATGGAGGTAAATGAGGTAAATAAATGATGTCACCAAATAGGATTACTTTACCAAGGATAATGACTGACATTTACATATACTTTCTGAACACCGGATGAAATGAGACAAGTGTATGGCATAGGAAACGTAGGCAAGTGTTAAGGAAAACATTATGGAAGTAAGACTCTTCAGCTCTTAAATAAAAAATATTGAAAACTGTGACTTTCTTGCACTGGGATGTTTAAAAATCAAATAGATTAGCATCTGGCTAATGGAGCTGCAGTGTTTTATACTTTTACCATCCTATGATTTTGATGAGGTGAGTTTCTCCAAATTCCCTAATTATCTAATATTGCCTCTTCATAATTGGGAGGAAATTATATTTGTTAAGTTTGAATCAGTATTCTGTTATGTCCTTATCTCTGCACTTCATGCCATTACCTACAGTACATTTTAGCCCTGACCCACAGCTAGTAGGGTTTTTGTTTTTGTTATTTGAATTTACCTAGAAGAATGTATAATAATATAATGAAATAATGTTTTTAAATTGCTTGAAAAACTCAATCTATAGTTTCATCTTCAAATCAAAGTAGTTTTCATAAGATATCATGGGGAAACCTTAATTACAGCTGAAGTATTTTTGTCTCCCCTCTTTATGGAGTTCTAAGTACCTTTAGATGAATTAGTACTTATAATGTGCCCAAAGAAGAGAGTATAGGTGTTTCATTACATCTTAGTATATGTTTTCTTCTCATTATTCACTCATTCAAAAAAACAAAACAAAACTGAGCAACTAATATGTGCCAGAAACTGTGCTAAGTACTGAAAATACCACATCATTCATACCATACGAAATGAAAAAAAAATTCTAGTGAGAAGACACAGACTATAAATACATAAATAAATAATGTCAGTTGGAAATAAGTCCAATGATTAAAAATAAGTTGGGTGCAAGGATAGAGAGTCAGGGTTGCAATTTTAACTGCAATGAACAGAGAAGGCCTCAGCAAAAATGTGACTTTGTGGCAAAGTCCTAAAGAAAGTGAGGAGGCAAACCAAACACTCTTCTACCAGATATTTCAGAGGACTCGAAAGAGGAAAGAGCAAGTATGAAGACCTGAGGCAGGGCCATGCTCCATGCATTGGAGAAAGAGTGAGGAAGTGAGAAGGCTGCAGAAATGTAAGCAAGAAGGTGTGTATGGATGATGGGGTAAAATGATTCTCTTCTCAAACATACTTGTGATGAAATCAGTTCTCTCTCCTTTTATACCCTGCACTTTGACTCCTGTCCCTATCAGTGGGGATTTGAAGAAGACTTAGAACTCTTAATTTTAATAGGGTCTGAATAGAAGGAGTATTCATGCATTAGTAAGGGGCCTGGCAAGAAACAAGGCACACTCAAGTAGGACTGCTAAGAGGATTTAAGTAATGGAGTATTTATAGAAGAGTGGTCATCCAGCAGCTACACAGCAGGAAACCACCACCTGAATAGTAAAGGGAGGAAATGATGTTACAAGAGTCTAATAGGAGCTATAGCCACACAAGAGTAATTATTCACCATGAACTGTAGTCATGGATTAGGCAGCCCCTGCCAGATTGAAGACCCAAAGAGGGAGCGGTGGAAGTAATGCCCAGCCTTCCTCTCCTCCCACCCTCCTGTCTTTTGTTAGTGCCTCACGTTGGTCCAATTCACCTGGAACGAAAAGGAAAGGTACTCTAGGAACTTACTCTATAGGGTTCAATATCCTCAGGTACAGGGGAGAGTAGAAAGTGGATTGGAGATAGAAGCAAATACAGAAAAACCAGCACACTCTATAAAACTGCACTTCATTCATATTTTACGGGTGGTTAGTCCAAGAGGAATTATAGCAATAATAGTTAATAAGAATCAAATATGTAACTATTCTATGACTTACAGCGAGTCAATAAGATATTCTTCTATTCATTAAAAGTTGAAATGCCTATGACATTTCAAGGCAATTTAGACATTTTTAATCTACTACCCCAAAGAGGGGTTTTTGTGCATGTATGGACCATGTATTTTTTTAATTGTATATACATCTATGTCTATCATATTGTCTTTAGAGTCTGAAGAAATTGCTATTCTGTTCAAGTGAGTCATCTCCAATATTCCTTGTGATCTTTATTCTGGACCTCAAGTACTTTTTGGAGGGCCAGATGCACACAACTGAGCTTCCCTCTTGTTATCTAACTAGAAGCCATGTATCTGATTACCCTGTACCAGCCAGAGATCTCTACACACTTCCCACTAGCCTTCACAGTTGCTGTGTTGCCTGAGACTGTGGTTGAAGCTGTTATAATTCCACTCTCAAAACTCTTATATGGAGGCTACTGAAAATCAGAGATGATATCAAGTGACATATATTCATAATATTCACTAGAGAGGATTCTGATTGACAAGAATTTGAACTGAATTGTATTATTGTATTTTACACTGATTTTAACCAGCCAGTATAGAACTTATCTTAGAAAGAAAGTATCCAGAAGGTTATCTGTTCTCCTAATTCTAACAATATTCTCCTAATATTTTACAAGCCACTGTGTGGATGCTAATTCAGATGATTTGTTGGACTTAGATGATTTGTTGGACTTCTTTCCATCATGAAAGTTTCCCTTTGTGCATTCTTTAATGGTTATGCAGGGGGAAAAAAAAGAAAGTGAATTATTTCATCAATAATTTTCCAGAGTTAAAGAACGTCTGAGATGAGAACATCTACTTTCTCCCCAGTAACAGGGCCAATATTGTTGGCAAACTCCAGAAGTTAGGAATCATTAATATATCCATGGCTGCATTGCTTTAATCCAGAGTGGATATACTCAAAGGCAGAAGAAAAAAATAGCTAAGGAAGAAAACTGGAATTGAATGATGACTTAGTCATTATAAATATGTTTCAAATATCAAAGATGCCCAGCATTAAAGTATCCACAGAACATTTGGATCACAAAGGACCTGCTAACAGAAAAGACCCAATGGTTTTACTTCTCTTGAAAATAGAATTTTAGTACTCATTTTACTAGGGAGGACACTGAGGCTAGTAGAGACCAAGCACTCGGCTTATATACCACAAACTGATAATAAAGCTGAATTTAGGCTGGCCTTCTTAGAAGTAGAGCCTGTTACAGAGATTTGGATGCTTGAAATTTACTGTGGGAGCACTCTCAGGAGACACCTGTGGTTGTATGAGGGATGCAGGGAAGGAGAAAGAGCCCAGCAGGGATGTGTCACAGGTTGAGTCTAACCTTGGCCTGATCTATGAAGGTACTGGAGCATTAAGCACACTGCAGAACTAATCCCAACCTTGGGCAAAGCAGTTTAATGTTTATAGGCATTGGTCACTGCATGTGGCTATGAGCCATTTGTATCCAACTCAAACTGAGGGGTGGTGCACCAATGTAGTAATAGGATTCTGGGCAGGGCACAACAGCATCTTCCATGGAACCAAAATTTGAATTCAGGTCTCCAAAAAACTATATACCTTCTTTTCAGTATGCAATGTTGCCCAAAGCCTACATTTTCTTCCTCTTCAGTATACTATAACTCAATTTTGTATGCTTTCTTCCCTCTCATCCCGATAGTAAGCAAGGTAAAACAATAAACTACCAAATTTATTTCCTCCTGCCCCTTTGTTTCTTCAGCAGCTCAGATTTGTGAGAAGTGGTGTCGGTGTCCCTGACAACGTGAGGGCATTGTTTTGGCATGCTGCACTATTTCGTGTCCTTAAATTAGTATGGATTTTGGTATTGTGTCAATACTGATAAATCTAAAATTCACTTTCTCAGCCTAGGTACCCAATCTGCTACTTCTTCCTTAGCAGAAGGCATTACAACAAACGAAGCCATTTAAAAGGAACAGACTGAAAATGTAAGGATGATAGAAATAAAAAGCTAGACCACAGGGGAAGATTCAAGTGATCACACACCTTTTTAAAAAATAGAAGTCTGTGAATTCATGCTGGAAGACCTAAGTAGGTCACCTAATCGGTTGTTTACTGTGCTGTTGGATATGAAGCATGATAAAGTAAGCAAGAAAGAAAACTGTGTGAGCTGCATCTCCATAACAACAGAGAAGAGAACAATTACAAGAGACCCTGGCCAACCACCTCCGCAAAAGCAGTTTTAACCTCAGAGCAGGAAGGAGTGACATAGCAAACTACTGCTAATGTCTGAATAACGTAGAGCACTGAGCCAGGTAAAAACTTTCCCTTTTCAGAGGACTAAAGACTGATCCACAGACAGATTTGCTGAACTAGCTGAACTTGCTGAACTACCTTGAAAGGACTGAACCAACAACTGCAAGAATAATGTTAAGATAGTGGTAGAATGAGAGTTTATTAAAAGTAGTTTAATTACAGTATACAGTACGTTAAAAGCTAGACGGACAACAACACATGCTAGTAAATATTAAGAGATTGGTGCATTGTCAAAGTTTACCTGTATTACCAAGAATGTATGTTATCTTCGACATGATACTATAAGTGGTAACTTGTTATTATGGTCTAAATAACATTTTGAATGAGCTTTTTCTTCCTTTTCTTTATTACTGAAATATAGAAAAATTAAACTAAATTTAACCTTTAACTCCACTTTTTCAAGGCATGATTAGTCTCCCTAGGTATTCAACATTCTCTTCAACAAACTTTTCAAAGTAATCTAGATATTTTTTTCTATTTATTATTATTTATTAATGTACTGGGGAACTTGTCTGGGAGATATGTTCACAGTGATTTTTGCCAGTGGATTAGGAATTATATCTTTCAGCATGAAATTACCCATTGTATCCAACTGATCTGCTTCTTAGAAACTATAACCCAGGGACATTTGAACTTGATCTTTGATTTTACATTTCTGGACATTCTGCAGATAACCTGGTAATTCTCTAAGAAATTTTGAGTCTGGATTTTATTTTGTTTTATTTTACTTTTGCCAATGCAGAACACATCTGAAAGGACTGCTAATAGCAAATCCAATATATGAGTAATTATATCACAGCCCTTAATAAAATCTTCCCAAAAAGATTAAAACTTCTGAGAGCCCTTTTCTCCCCTTCCTTCCAACCCCAGTCCTTTACCTCTTAAATTTCTACAGGCGGTAAAGTTCCACTGTATTGAGCAGCAGGGCCTGGATATCTTAGACTGCAGCCAAATTCTACAGGCCATCAATAAAACAGTTTGTAAAGGAGTGGAAAAACAGCATTCAAAAAATCTTTGTTGGTTTGAGTGGACATAGCGAAGAAGATGCCTATTTTTGCAAGTCAAAATTTATGCCAGAAAACTGTGCTACTTAACAAATCTACATGTAAATTCCTTCTCAACTCTGAATGAATTCATTCCTAACATGTGGAACATTATTCATTTCTTTTTATTCTTTGTAACATACATAACTAAATTAAGAACTTATAACCTGTATTAATAGGCTCCAGAGTGAATCACATGCTAGGGAATTACTGACTTGCTGGAGGCTAATTTATAACTCTCATTCAGTTCATTCCCTTAGAGAGAGTAAACAAAGGAAAAGATTAAAGTAAAAGAAACCACTCAAGGTATTTTCAAAAGCATTAGAAGAGCAGGTCCAATGTAGCAAGACCTAAACAATCTAACTATAGTACAAATATAAAGTAAGGCAACCTTTCCATAAAAAATTGTTAAAAACATATGCCTTCTGGTATAAAATATACTGGTATAAAAATATACTGGTATAAAAAATATATATACTGGTATAAAATATACCAATACATATATTGGTATAAAATAGAAAAGTAAAGAATTGAGAATGGAAAAGTTAGCAAAGAAATAAAAAAGCAATTGATTATTGATCTCATGTAACAGAGATAACTTCTCCCACACAGTTTTATAAGTTTTGCTTTGTGTAAATCATGATTCTAAATGAATGTCTTTTAAAAACTGTGTATTTTTGTAGGTTGCTTCCTGAATTTTAATCTAAAATCCTAGCTATGAAAATAATTAATTTTGGGGATGCCTGGGTGGCTCAGTCTTTTAAACATCTGCCTTCAGCTCGGGTCATGATCCTAGGATCCTGGGATCAAGTCCTACATTGGATTCCTTGCTCAGCAGGGAGCTTGCTTCTTCCTCTCCCTGCCACAACACCCACCCCCCACCCCCCACCCCCGGCCTTGTGCTCTCTCTCTCTCTCTGACAAATAAATAAATAAATAAAATCTTTTTTAAAAAAAGAAAATAATTAATTTTTAATTGGGAAAATTCACCAGATTATATCTTGAGTTAGGATAATACAAATACTTAGACTGAGTTAGGATAAATATAAATACTGTGTACAAACAAGAACAAAGTGGAATGAGGAGGAAAGAGAAAGGAAATAGAGATATAGATGAAAATAGATGAGTAAGTCTCCTTGGAAATGTACTTCACATCTACCTGGCAAGAGATAACAGAGTAACATTTTCCAGGGATAAAATAGTCCTCTTAACTATTTTTCCATACTCCACAAAGAAATTATGCAAAGGAAAACAGTACCTGTGTGCCTTTGAGGTGGGAGTGACCAGAAAATATTTGAATCAAACATTTCACTAGCCCTAAGCACTGAATGTAATAAATCTTGGTACTTATGGATTTAACATTCATGGTTTTGACTACTGTAGAGTGACCTGGGTCCCTGGCATGCAGTAATCTATAATTTTGATGAGGCACAATTTGTTGAAAGGACAGGATGGAGGGAGTCCTGCAGTCTGTCAGGGCACCTGGGCAGTGGTCTGCCAGTGGAGATGTGTCCACTGTTACACATGTGCAATAAAGCTTATGTACCATTTCCCTTACCACCAAAATGTTATCTTTTAGAACTGGTGATAGAAGTACAGAAAAAGTCAAAAAGTCAAGGAAACAGATGGATGTTTTTGAGAAAGCAGAAACTTAAAACTAAAGAATGGCATATCATTGATAAGGAGAAACTCAGTTTGTGTTCCATACGAAAGAGTACAACATAATGGTTAAACACCTGGATTTTGGAACTAGACTTTTTGCATTTTAATCAAATGGGTTTCTGGTAAAGTCCCAGCAGTACCTGACTCAGTTACCTCATCTGTAAAGTGAGGGTAATTATAGTGCTGCTCTCAAAGGATCACCATGAGGGCTGAAAGTGTAAGTGTTCATAAAGGGCTTACAACAGTACTATATCAATGTTTGTTTAAATAAATTCCAATAGAATTGGCATGGCTGTTTCAGGGCATGTTCCACACAGGAGAGAGAGAGCTCATCAAGTGAAAAAGTCTTAGCAACATTTGAAAAGACCATTTGCATAAAAGGCGTATGTACCTGGATGGAAATATGACTTCCAGGAAAGTCAGACATGGATAAAAAATACTGCTTTGTGATTCTGGAATTATTTTTACAGGAAGCATCCTCTCTGAAGAGTAAACATCCATTATATTGAGCTGATACATACAAGAAACGATTTCAATGGGGGAAAGCTTTATGTGAATATGGAAACAACTTCAACTAATACTCAACTGATTGAAAAAAATAATAGGATATATCTGCCCAAGGATTCACAGAAGCTTTATTTTCCTGTAGTAACATCATGTATAAGACAGGCATATTGTCTTGATCTTCCTTTTTTTTTGCTTTGTCAAGTGTATTCCTTGGCACTTGACAAATAAATGAGCATAACCATAATCATAACTTCTCTGTATATAGTCCATTTCCTCAAAAAGCTGCATGAGCATAAAACATACATTCTCCTCTTATATCCTGCCAGAATGTCAGTGAGGCTGGCCTTCAAATAGGACTCTGGTGCATTCCAATTTGCAGATAAACATTACTTATTGTTGGGATTTCACTCTAAAGATGAAGAATGCAGGACCTGCACTGTTAGGAAGAATAAAGCAGCTTTCAAAGAATGGTGACATCACTCAACAAACCTGCTGTCATTAGAATGAAATAAATGGGAGAAGTTCAATTAAACTCACAGTCTGAAAGTTAATTTAAAGGCCTCTTTCTCCAGGTTGGTGTGTATAAATGCCCGATTTTTATTCTTATCTTGCTAGGATCAGGAACATCAAATACATAAATAGAATTGGCAGCTAAACGTTTTCATTTGCTCAGGGTAGAATCTTTCTATGGCTCTACACTCATAAACCACCCCACCCCATGTCAAACTGCAATTTCCCTCATAAGCAATTCACCTTAAGGTAATAATTTCCCTGCAGTTGTGTTTAAATCCCAGTTTTAACAGGTCCCTGTGGCGGGTTAAAAAAAAAAAATGTAACTTAAGATACAAATGGTACATGGTAGCTGATCTCACTTATCTTCAAAACAAAGGTAACTCATTACTCTTTACAAAGAGAATACATGTCATATAAAACCAGTAACCCTAGATTTCCCTCAGTAGTCATAGGATGCTTGCTACTATTATTTCTTCTGTTCTCTGGAACTGAAACACTTTTAGGAAAATATTCTGAATGGCATACAGTCAGGAAGTGATTCAAACTGCCCTCCCTGGCTAAATTCCTGTTGTCATTTCTACGCGGTTAAATGATTAGCATTAGAGTCAAATGGCTACTGGCTCATTGGGCTGTCAGCTGCCTACCTGGTTCGACTACTGCCAATGATGTGCTGCTTGAAAAACCAAAATGGTAGCTGTCATACTCTCCTTTGAGGTTTAAGTAAAACTCAAGTTTAAATGTAATGCCTTATCTATGTTTTTGAGCATTTCAGGGACCTAAATTTTCATTGCAATTTCCTACTCTGAATTTCTTCAGTTTCCAATGGATTCAAAGACTTTGATCTTGCAGCCATTCTCTTCCTGGAATCTGTTCTGTGAAGGTCTAGAAAAAGAACTCAGGCCTTTTCTCTGATTTATCCCAATCTACTCAATCCAGGTGATTACACAGAGCACTAAAGATCTGGAATTTTTGTTTTCTTTTTCTTTTTTCAAGATTTTATTTATTTATTTGGCAGAGAGAGAGATCACAAGTAGGCAGAGAGGCAGGCAGAGAGAGAGGAGGAAGAAGGCTCCCTGCTGAGCAGAGAGCCTGATGCGGGGCTGGATCCCAGGACCCTGAGATCATGACCTGAACCGAAGGCAGAGGCTTTAACCCACTGAGCCACCCAGGCACCCTGGAATTTTTGTTTTCTTAACTTGGTATCCTAACATCTTAATACAGACAATTAGACACTGCTCAGTTCCCCCTATTCTAGAAGTCTCCCTCACCTTGGAGACACCTTTTATTTATTATGTATAGCAATTAAGCCCACCATTGCCCGTCTACTCAGTCTAAGACCTAACACTAGATGTCTGCAAATCCTGCTAAAGTAAGGGTCCTCAGCTCTGGCCTTCATTCTTCAGTAGGACAAAGGAACCAGTGGATGTTTTGAGATTTTACAATTTTCTTTCTCTTATACTAGTCTCTAGGCATGTTTCCATAACCCTCCCCACTCTTATATATATTCAAACTCTATTGTTCACATTAAGGTTATTAAGTCATATACTCTAGGTCCACTTGTACTAACAAAGTGATTTGACTCCCTTTACTTACCTGTCAAGTCTGTTAAAAAACATATAACATGGTCCAAAACNATTAAGGTTATTAAGTCATATACTCTAGGTCCACTTGTACTAACAAAGTGATTTGACTCCCTTTACTTACCTGTCAAGTCTGTTAAAAAACACAATTAAATGAGTCAACCAAACACCTAACTTGGTCTTTTTCCCACCGTCCCTCCTTTCCTTCCTTCCTTCTTGCCATAAAAGCAATTTACCAAAAAAATCATTCTACTTTGTGAGAGAGAAGGAAATCTGGGTCATTTAAATTTATACCTATAATTTTAAAGCTCCCAGGTCCCTTTAAGAAAGAGTATTATTGTTCATATTTTTCCCTAAACACAGAGAGCCTGGATTTGGATATTATGCCATGCATCTTTGTGAATTGAACTTTTATCTCTAACTATAAACAGGTAACATAGAATCTGTACTGTTCATGAATACAAATAAAGTATTCAAGATCACAAATAAATTAATTATCTTATATCCTTCATTTGCCCAGGCCACGCACAAAATGTAGGGTTATAGTAACATTAGAAAAATTAGCATTTCTCTAGTTTTGCTCCTATTTGCTTGATTAAACAAACAAACAAACAAACAAAAAGCTCCAGGCCTCTCAAATCCCTTCTAAATAATTCTGAAGTCATGTCTTACCTTTGTCTCAGCAACCACCAGACAGGAAATATTTTTATCCTCTCCGGTTTAAGGCCTTGCTTCTTGAAGCAATGTCTGCTGTTGAGGATCCTGATGTTAGAAACAAAGGTGACATGATTTGTGCCTGGGCTCCTTGTTCTGTTTTATTGTTTCTCAATTTCTAATGTAGATAAGCATGGTTTCCTGTTCAGACATCTGTCATCTATCTTCAAACAGTACTCCTTCTCTGGTCTTGAAGTAAACCATTATGACACAGTTGACAAGTAAGGTTTATTGCCTTATGCTTTTTCTATCTTAATGTGATTTTAGTAAAGCAGCTTTCCTTTTTAAATTCTCAAACGTAATTTCCTCTCTCTAAGACACACAGTGTATTAGGCTGGGATCCAAGTTCAGATACTATTCTCACCTCCAACTGGTTCACTACTTATCTTTGTCCATATTTAGGTAAGTCTTATGCCTTTCAGAGGTCTTAGAGATCCTTCTTCTCAATGAAACTTTAAAAATGCCCAGATTTTGAATTAATACAGCTAAGGAACAAGCCCAAATTCAGTAGATTTGTCAAAAGGTAGGTATAGGAGATGGCAGAATAGAAGCTAGAGATCAAGTCTTTCACTTATTCTAAGTCTCTAAATTTCCAATTCTTAGAAGAAAGCTATTTTGATTCTTTCCCTCTCTTCTTCCTATCTTTCTAATTGTACTTCAGGGTACTGGCTTTTACATACTCCCTCTAAAAAGTAGGTATAGGTCCAAAACTAAACCTGACCAGGAGACAAAGGTACTACAACAGGATTAAAACTCTGAACCTGAGAAACACAGAGGGTCTTCCTAAATAACTTGCTATAGTTTAAGTTCATGGTTAACACCTCTACTTTAAAGAGAGCCATCCAATAAGAAGTCTGTATGTTTAAAACCATGTATTAATGATTAGCAGCTAATCGCTATTTTTGTAATTTCCACATTAATATTGGTATCCTGTAAGAATGTAGGTGAAGGTGAAAGAATAAATAAAAAAAATCATGTGAGCAGGATGCTTTTAAACCTTAAAATTATTCCAGAAATACAAGATAGCATTTGATTTCCACTATTGTTAGGATCTTGGATGAATGGCTACAGAAGCTAATTGTCTTCCTCCTCACTCTTTTGCCTTTCACAAACTTCCTTTGAGAACTGTTAGCATGTGGCATGCTGCCCTCCTTGAGGTTAAAGGGGATCCTTAACTGTCAGGTGCTGACTGGTAGGGCTTGAAGCTAGGTGAGGCTTTGAACAAATTAAAAAGTAATCTGCTAATGCACACCTTTCTCACAGGTTTTTGAATTATTTCTTTTTATTCTTTTTTCCTTTTTCCCTAATCATATGTTTCTTTTGGTCTAGTTTGCGGACAGATTTTCTTCCTAAAGTGTCTTGATTAACTGTCAAAAACCCCTCTTCAGATGTGCCCACAGCATTGCAAGCTTAGATAAAATGGTAGGAAGTGGAAGTTGCCTAGAATCAAAGCTTTCAATGCTTCTTCCCATTACCCCAGCACCATTATGGAGCTTTTTAAACCATGAAATTCAGAAAGGAAGTTATCTAGATGTCACTGAAATGTATATATTTTTCTTCTTTATTGTCAATATGCATTGCAAATGTTTTTAAATAAGTAAACAACAGAGTTATAGAAATGTTTATACCTTTTTCATTCTTTTCTGTTTTCATCTTGGCAATCTAACAAGTGTGCACATTTACAGCATCCCTGCTTTTCTCTTAGGAGTCTCAAGAGACTATTTTGGAGTCTGTGTCTAACCACACCTAAACAAGTGACAGATCAAAAGACAAATGCTTCCCTTAATTGGATAGGTTGTTTACCCTCGACAAAATGAACCAATTAAATGGCTGTATGTTTAGAAGAAAAAAAGAGACAAAGTTTAAAAAAGTTAAGAGAGTAATAAAGGACTCATTTTTCATTTCCTAATACCATATATATATAGAGAGAAGCAATGTTCAACATGTCAAAAGATATTTCTATGTAACATCCTAAAATGTTAATTTAGGGAATATCTGCATTTTCTATTATTTGTATGTTCAGGAGGCAAAGGAGTAAGAATTTCTATTTCTACTTCAGAAGAAAAGGATATTTTCTCCACATTATGTGCTTTTGTCAATGTCATTAAAATTAGTTCCTTCCTATTCACCTAACAGGACTAATAATTTCAGGTAGCTCAATAATAACTACTGTATCCTATATGTAACTCTCGCATAAAAGATACACAGATTTTAAAGTACATGAATAATAGTAACTTTATAGTGGAGAAACCTGGCAGACCTCACCTTAACCAAGTAATAAGTCATTTTGATAGCAAATACTTCCAACAGGGCATGACAAGAACACACACATCTGTAGTATTCTTCCCCGAACTCCACAACTTCAATCTCTTCACGAGAAAACATCAGCAAACCCAAACTGAAGGACATTCTACAAAATACTTGATCAGTATTCCTCAAAAGTATCAAGGTCATGAAAGACCAGGAAAGACCAAGAAATAGTCACAGGTCAGAAGAGACTAAGGACACGTGATGGCTAAACACAGTGTGGTATCCTAGGTGTCAAGAAAAATAACATTAGCAGAAGAACTGTGGAAATTTGAATAAAGGCTATAGTTTGTTTAATAATATCATACCAATATTCATTTCTTGGCTTTGATAAATGAATTAAAGAAACATGAGAAGTTAACATTAGAGGAAACTGGGTGAAGGGTATATAGAAACATTCGGTGCTATCTTTTCAACTCTTCTATAAAGCTAAAATTATTTTGAAAGAAAAAGTTTATCTAAAAATGAACTTGTAACTCTGGGAGCTTATTTATAAGCTTGTTAATTCAAGATACTTAAATAAAATAGAGTGGTGCAAGAAGTTCCATTCTGGTATATAGTTATATCTATACATCTTTATATCTATATCTGTATCTATCTTCATCTAAATATAGGCACACAGAAACATTCATACATACACATAAACACACATACACATTAGCTTTCCCAGTGAGCATAAGATGACAGGGATGAGAAGTGTGTTCTGCTTTAATGTAGACAATGAGATGCACACAAACTGCAAAGTCTCGATGAAATCTGAGATTTCTGTTTAATATTCATGATATTTCTTTCTTTCCTAAGCCCATTAGGTTACTTCTCCATAATGCATCAGTTCAGAGTGACTTCTATAAAAGTGTTTTCTGCCAGTTTGTTCCTTCTAAAATTCTTACTCCTTTTCCCATCTGGCTTTGTAAATTCATAAAATATCTGTGTTGCATCACATTATTTAAAGCAGCCTCCAATGATATACATCAACTTCAAGCGTGGCTTAACCATTTCAACATATGATGCAAATGGATTCTTTAATACTTCTCAGATCAAGCCACCCAACTTTGGGTCTAACTGTTGTTTATCATCATCTGTGTAGCAGTCTGCTCTACTTTTCTTCCGTCTGTTCGGGCTTAGGCAAGCTTACTGTTGAGCAATTGCATTCCTTACTATTGCCAAAACAGGTTTTATTTTATGTAATCTTACAAAGCCAAATTGCTCTCCTGACAGTAGCCACCCTGCTAGATCTCAAGCTCATCAAGCTCACTGGTAATAGCAGAGGAGGAAATATAGCCAACAATGTTTTAAGTGTTGACATCAGGAAACAAAGAAGCAAACTTTCAGGGTACATGTTTCTGCTTCTTTACCATCCAGGACTGGATGACAAATTCAGAAAAAGTAGAGATATAATCTGATCTTCTATGATATTTATTCAGCAAAATTTTAAATGTCATTTAAATAGGTGATCTTGACCATAAGTGCCATCTACCTAGCTGTACATTGGGACTATGAAATTGTAATTTTTCTTAGGAAAACATACAAATCTCTTGATGAATATCAAGTTAAGATGGACTTGTGTGGGGGGGTGTTCCCTTTTCTTGGTAGGGGGGACAGAGGATGGAAGTGACTGCTCACTTTTTGCATTATACTTTGCAGCTTTCAAAATGATTTGGTAATATGTATGTATGTACCCAAAGACTTTGGGAATAAAATAGTTTCAGAATTTAGCAAACGACTAGCAGCTCTAAAAGAACATATTGATGTATGGATATTCTGCTACACTAATGATATTTAAGGGAAGAAGGATGGGGTAATCTCATTTTCTTCTCTGGGACTGGGAAAGAGACTCTGCATTATTCCTTTTTTCTTTTAACAAGATGTGGTAATAAGTATGAGACCAGATAAAAATATAAGGTTGTCATATGTAAAATATTATTCTTTTCCTTTGTCTACATCACATCTGAAAATAATGCTGAAAATGTCATTTGTTTTGTATTTTGTCTTACATTTATATTAAATTCTCATATAAAATCATGAGATTTTATGCTTAATATTTCATTATATGTTGATGTAATAAAATATAAATCAGAAAAATAAATCAATGATAATATAAATTTCATCAAAATGAACACAAGATGCTTTATATGACTCAATAACTTTCTGAGAAAGCACAGAAAGACATAATATTTCAATGGGCACAGATTCACATTCTTAGGGCAAACACTCATGTAACTGGAAGGGAGCACAAGAAACACAGCAGGGATGTTCTTGTAGAAGAGAACATCCTGGCAGTGTACATTCTTACCCAGTTGGCCTATTTTACCCAAAGGAAGTGAGCAAAAATGGGTATGGTGTACTCAATACATTATGCATTAACAAGGAGCACTTACTCTCTATTTGTGCCAAAAGCAGAACCAAATGATCTGCCTACCATTTCTTCCTATACCTTTACAAGGAAATAAAACTAAGTACTCATCAGGCCTGTAAAGAAATCATATAAGAGATTTTTTAAAAAGATTTAATTTAAAACTTAAAAAATAATTAAAGTTATTGGGGAACTGGTAATAAAATTAATTATTGGCATCATAAAAGAAGCTTAATGTGGATAATTTTATATGCAGAGAACACATTGGAGTAAGAAAGTGAATACCTCTATTATATTATCGGTCAGTGTGGCACAAATGCTAGTGTCCAAAATTTTAAGCTCATGATGGAGTAAGAAAATGAATATCTCTATTATACCATTGATCAATACAACAGAGATAGCTAGTGTCCACCAAAATGATGCTCTCCTTCCATTGGAAGATTCAGTACTATGAGCCATTGACTCACCCAGAAACTACATTTTCCAAATACCTCTTGCAGCTGAGAACCATGAACTTAGTTCTCACCAGTAGATGTGGGCAGATATGTTTGTCCCTTTCATGCTAGAATCTTTTAAAAGAAAACATTAATTTTCCACTGTCTTTTTGTCTTTTACCTAAGAGCGCCCTTGGAATGTCAAAATCACAAGACAGAAGGACTCTGGATTCCAGAATTACCACATTTCTTACTTACCACAGGAACTAAGAAACTTCCTGCTCACCATGAACATTCGTGTAGAACTATTAAGTTTGTGAGATATATTTTCATCACATTAAAAGTCTAAATTTGGGGTTTAGTTGGTAGGCAACTAGTATTATTCCATCTTACACAGTCAGGTATTGGTCCACTAACATGTGAAGATAGACAGGTAGAAAGAACATCATCAATAATTATACCTTACGGAGGCATCAGAATAAGGGAGATATAAAAAATACAAGACTAGCTCTCTTAGTTTGAGTTTTTATGCCTGATATTTGAAGTAGAAGAAAATTATTGGACCTGAAAAACACTTGAAAAGATGTTCTTTCTGAGACAGAAAATACAACCAAACATGAAGTTTTCAAAAGAAATAAATTAGTTAAATTAGAAATAATGGCTTCCCACTCATTAG
Organism: Ailurus styani; assembly: GCA_002007465.1. NCBI lineage: Eukaryota > Metazoa > Chordata > Mammalia > Carnivora > Ailuridae > Ailurus > Ailurus styani. The sequence continues at coordinate 1,288,358 of LNAC01000158.1, read as the reverse complement.
AAAAGTTTCTAAGGACAAAGACAACAGAGAAGAAGTACAGGAGAAAAATCAAACCAACAGTGACTTGCCTATGTGTGCATCCCTGTAGATTTCACTCCCTACACACATATATTTCCAGGGTCCAGAAAGGGGTGTCCATTGTAAAAGGGCAGAGAATCATTCATACTCCTCTTAAAGCCTCTGAATCTTAAAGAGAGCTTACTTCTCTGTTAAAATATTAATTCATTAGTTAAGCATTCCTAATTTCTCCATATATTCCCCTCTCTGTATACTTTGGGCTCCTTTGGCATCCACAGAACTTTGTGTAAGCCTCTATTCAGCATTAATGAATTAAGGTTGGGTTATTTCTCTAGGAGTACTCTCTCACCCAGCAGTGGTAGCTTGAGGACAGGGGCTTTGTCTTACTCTTCTCTGTATCCTCAAGAGCCATTTATTCATCAAATATTTATGGAATATCTACATTGTGGCAGACCCTATGCTAGGTACTATAGATAGAATGGTGAACAAGACCAATAAGGTCTCTGGCCTTCTGGATATTACATTCTATAAGAGATAAACAAAAACAAAATGCGTGGAAGAAAGGAAAAAAAGAAGGGAGGGAGGAAGATATTGAATTATTTCAAGACACAATAATTTCTATAGTAAAAGAGAGGCAGAAATATAGAATGACAGAGTAGGGCCTTCTTTAGGTAGAATAATCAAGGCAAGTTTCTCTGAGAGAGGACAATCAAATGATGAAATTTGAAAAAACAGAAATAATTACCTATGCAAAAAGTATGTGTGCATTTGTGATGGATGGGATCTCAGCAGAAGAAAGAGTATATACAGAAGCTCTGAATCAGGAAAGACTTAGAGTATTTACATAATAGGCAAATGAGTGTAAATACAATGAGTAAAGGAAGCATGGTCTGGTATGAGCCAGGAAGGCAGAGTCTTGGGAACTTGGATTTCATTCTAAGTACAAGAGAAAACCATTTTGGTGTTATAAGCAAGAAAGTGACATTATCTAACCTGAATTTTGAGAAGAGAACTTTTGTGCGGGGAATGGACAGGTATGAGGGAAGGATCTGGAGTTTATTTAAATGATCCCAATGAGAGATGTTGAAGACTTGGACCCTGATGAAGGCAACAGAGATGGAGAGAAGGTGGCAGACCCCATATGTATTTTAGCCCTTAACTTCACAAAATATATTTAGAGCCTAAACACAAGCATTGTCAGAGAAAGTAAGGAATCCAAGCTGACTCCTCAGGCTCGAGAAACTGTCTAGAATGTGAAGATGGAAGACTATTTTCTGGGGTGGTTGGAGAAACCAATGGATGGCTGGGAAGAACGGTGACATGGGAAGAGAATGGAGAAACCAATGGATGATTGGGAACCAATGGTGGAGTGGGAAGAAGTTAAGAGTTCCATTATAAGGATTTGACAATATATAAGATCTACAAAAGCAGATGTCAAGAAATGCACAAGCTAGTCTGGAGCGAAGAGGAAATCTGAGTTAAGTAGAACATTCAGGGTGATCAGCATAAGGTGTAATTGAATCTATGAGAATTACTCAGGAATAGAGCATATAAAGAGAACTCAGTACCTTTCAGAGTGCTTCCTGTACATTTGTTAAATTAGGACAAGAATCCAGACCTAATTTCCAGTGCCCATGAATAGTCACTGCCTCTACAACCCTGCCTGCTGCACCAACCCCCACCACTCTACTTTTTTTAATGCCAATTGTCTGTTCCTACCTAACTGCCCAGATATACCATCCATTCAAGAGAGTCAACTCTCTCACAACACATCCTAAGAAAATCCTGTGAAACAAGTAGTTTTATTCCCTATGGCCAGAATTCCTATCCTTCATATTTTGATCTGTCACGCTAATAGTGGATTTTCTTTTTTACTCTGATAAGAACATAAACAAAAAATATAAATCCAGATGGTTCCCAAAACTAAGGGAGATGGTGAGATTCATCAGCAAGTATGTATAAGGAAAGAAAAAAAGGAAAAAAAAAAAAAGAAAGAAAGAACAGAGTCTAGAATAGCTTGAGCATTAGCATGTGTTTAGATATTTAGAGAAAAAAATACCTCAAAAAATTCTGTATATTTCCCATTAGGAGTAAGTAAATTTGTATATTCTTAAACAATTATGTGACTCTGTTTCTATTTTAAAGATTTTCGAACCTTAAAGGTTAGGCTCTACTTCCCAGTCAAACATACTATGTGTTTAAGGAAACAAAATATGATGTATAAGTTATTTAATTTAAAAGAATATATTATTCTTTACTGGCATTATAGTTCTTATTAAAAACTTCACTGTAGGTGATAAGAATTTTTGAACATTAGCTTTACCTCATTACCATAAAATCATAATCTTTTAAAGGCAATTAAGAGTACAATTAACCTTAAGAAAAGGATGTTATCATTTTCTGATTGATTATCTCCACTTTCAAGAGCCAGTCATCCAGAACCTGTGCTTCTAATAAATTTTTTTTTCAGAAATGGGATCTGATCTATATTTTCTTGGCTTTCTGAATACAAAACAGATTTTGTGGGATGCATGTCTAATGAGTCATCCTTGTTTTTCATGAAAAACATGATTTTCCAGTACTGTAGCATTTTGCTCTTTACTGATGCATTTGCATAAAATGAATATATTACAACTTGGATGTTGTGATTCAGTTAATTATCACAGTCACACTGATGCCTTAGTGATTTCATGAATCTGGAATGAACCTGAATTTTTTTAGGGGTCTTACCTTTGATATACTAAAAAGAAATCCTTATAGACCAAAACTTTCTTAATTTTATTTGATTATGTAAATAGTCTCTGAGTCTTAGAATGGACACATACTTACCATGGATAAGAAAAAAAAGTACAGGCTCTCACTTTGGCAGCAAAGCTGCCATGGAAAAATATAGAGCAGTACACAAAGAAACGATATGAACTAATTAAATGTACTATTGTGCTAATTTTCTCATTGAATATGGTTTAATACTTACTTGTTTTCACTTTAAACAAGCTTCAAATTAATAGTCACCAATTCACAATTTTAATGTTTTTATGCCACATATGTACAGGGTAAGAAGTTCTGTCACTAACATAGTTGCTAAAATCATCAATATGCTCAGAATATTTCCACAAAATCCCACTTGTCTCTGTGCTTATACTCATTCACTTATTCATTCCATTAACATTTCTTGAGTACCTACTATGTTCTAGGCACTGTCCCATGGATTGGGGATACAATAAAGAATAAGGCAGTCAAAATACCTGCTCTCATGCCTCTTCTAGTGGAGCAGACCAAAAAAGAAATCAATAAATTAGTTAATAATTACTTTTATATAAGTATGTTCAAGGAAATAACTGGAATCCTGTGAAAAAGCATAATGATGACCAATATCACACTACCAACACCCTCAGTTTAACCAAACTTTAGACAGGTTCTTGCCTAACTATAGACCCCCAAAATCCCTTTTCTTAGAGGATTTACTTTAGAAAACTTGCCATTGCAAAATATTCCCCCTGCCCCTTTAGATGTGAATCTTCTCCCAGCCCCTTACTAGCTTTACAAGGCAGCAGTGTCTTTATCAAAGACCTGAGCCATCCCTTTGAAATACAATCATCAAGAAAGAAAGATAGGACCCCTTCCTTCCAGTCTCTGTGGGAATAACCACCAATTATCAACACAGCTGCCCTAACTGGCAACCACATTGTTGATGTCTCCAATAGTTTTCCACTATCTCATCCCAGCATTTATATACTCTTCTGCTTTGTGTTTTGGTGGTGTTGAGTTAAATATCTCTCCTTTGCCACAATAGGCTTGAGTGAGTCTTTCTTGCCTGTTTAACTTGTTATTGCAACTTTTCTCTGACAACAAAGAGAAACTCTGTCATCTACTTTAGATAGAGTAAAAGCAAAGCACCCCTGAAGAGATAGAATTTAAGCTTTGACATAAATAATGAAGAACAGCAGCAATGTGTAGGACCAGGGAAGAGCACTTCAGGCAGAAGGAGCAGATGGCCTCAAAGCCCTAAAGAGCTCTAAAGCTGGAAAGAGTTTGCTATGTTCACAGAAGACCAGGGTGACAATGACATGGGAGTGAAGAGATTGTGGTATGAGACCAATGGGCAGACAGGGGCCATGTCATGCTGCACACTGCAAGCCAAAGTTGAGAGTTTATATTTTATTACAAGAATACTGGAAAGCATTGAAAAGTTTTAAGCAATGGAAAAATATAACCCAGTTTAGGTTTTAAAAAAAAAAAGCCGCAGTTCTAAGGAAGATAAACTGGATGGGGTTAAGAGCAGTCCATAGTTATGGAGTCAACCTTTCAATCTTAACTTTGGAAAATGTTTTTTCAAAGAAGCCAGATCTAAGGAGTATAGATTAGGTGCCTGGAGTTTAGAGAATTGGGAATAAATCTAAGATTGGAATTTTTCCCTGAAGAAAATTCACTTTGCATTTGGTCTTCTAAGATAAAACTACAGAGAATTTAATTAAAATTAAAGCTTCTCTGACTGTATTAAAGCAAATACAATGATGAACTTCCTTATATCTGGAGCCCTAAACATGTATTAACTCAAATGACTCTCAGTGTTGATGGAGTTCTGCTGGAACATTTATGACCTGACACAAAACTGTGCTTTGACAGAGATTTAGACAACCCTCTTTGTTTCCAATTTCCACTTAACCTTAGCACCAACCTATAACCAACAAAAAATGAAGGAAAGCATTGTTAACATGGTAGATCTATATAACTTTTTCATGAATTTGATAACTGTAGACAGCCAACCAGCTACAGCTTAAACTGAGTCAAACCTATGATCCATCTTGCGTCATGCTGCCTTTCACAGTCTCACTCAGAAGAATGTGCAGGGGCAAGTTTGCCTTATGATAATAACCTCTAAAATTTAAGCCTGAATTTGACCATCCTAATTTCTCTGGCTGAGCCCACAGGTCATAATTGTTTGTAGGAAGTATATAATGAATGTCAAATGATTAAATGAATGAATGAGTAAAAACCAATATCCTAAAAATAATGAAACAGGATGGGATGGGGAAGGAGACAAACCATAAGAGACTCCTAATCTCACAAAGCAAACTGAGGGTTACTGGGGTGTGGGAGGGTAGGGATAGGGTGGATGAGTTATGGACATTGGGGAGGGTTTGTGCTTTGGTGAATGCTGTGAAAGATGTAAGCCTGATGATTCATAGACCTGTACCCCTGGGACAAAGAATTAAACATTTTAAATAAATAAATAAATAAATAAATAAATAAATAAATAAATAGTATTCAGTTTTAAATGAAAAACAAAACAAAACAAAACAATATCCTTCAGATATTGTGACTGTTATAGAAGAACATTCAGATGCTCTATAATTAGAAATTATGAACCAACATCTAAATGAGGTTTTGCAAGTATAGCCCAACCCAAAAGATGTTTTAATTTATTAAATATGAGTTGTCCACTACAGGGTCAGAAAATTTTTTCTGTAAAGGGCTAGATAGTAAATATTAGTCTCTGCAGACCATGTGGTCTCTCTTGCAGCATTTCAACTCTGCCACAAATGACTATATTCCAATAAAACTTTATTTATGGACACCGAAATCTGAACTTCATATACCTTTCACATGCCATGAAATATGTCATATGTCTTCTTTTGATTTTTTCAACCATTTAGAAATATGTAAACTATTCTTGGTTTGCAGGCTGTACAAAGCAGGCATCTGGATAGTTTAGTGTGGGCCATACTTTGCTGACCCTTGGTCTCCTGGGTATCAGGCACTGGAGAGACCAAGTTGAGGAAGATAGTTTTGTAAAGGTGTCCATAATGAGACTAGGTATTCACCAAATCCAGTGACCAAGGATTGCATTTAGGTAGACCAGTCAGATGTAACTTCAAAATTTTTGCATTAAGTTCATTCTTGTCTAGCATGATGTTACAAAATTCTTGATGACTAACAACGAGAAATTGGAGAATAATTATTTCAATGGATTCAAGGGCCTGGTAAGGGGGAAAGACCTTCATGAAAGGAATCTATTTTTATATAAGAATGATGTAGAGTAGGACACCTGGGTGCCTCAGGAGGTTAAACATCTGCCTTCAGCTCGGGTCATCATCTCAAGGTCCTGGGATCAAGTCCCACATCAGGCTCCCTGCTCAGGGGGAGTCTGCTTCTCCCTCTTCCTCTCCCTGGTATTCTCTCTTTCCCTCTCTCTCTCTCAAATAAATAAGTAAAATCTTGAAAAAAATTAAAAAGAATGATGTAGAGTAAAGCAAAAGCAAGTCTCCAGGCAGTTCCATTTATGAATAAACATCGTACCATCTATTCAACTCCTTTGGCTCTAGCATGATGCTCATAAGGGAACTCTGATTTCCAATTCAGTTTTCCAGGTATTTTGCAAAGGTACTGCCCTAAGTAGCAGATACAATCCTCCTTATGAATTTATAAACTGCTAAGCTTAGATAGTTTCAATCAATTCCCCGGAGTCCAAGATACAAAAATAATTTTCTGAACATAGAATATAGAGAACCAGATCCTGGCCCCTTACTGAGCCCACCAAGATGGTGGTTTCCCACGAGGCCCTGCCTACACAGCAAGCACACAGCTCTCAACTGCTAAGTTCTCAATCAAGCATTATGTTTTTCTCCTGCAAAACTTTCTCTTAAACACTCGATGAATCTATTTATATTTATTTTTCATTTTACTGTAACTATTTCAGTATGCGTCTCTGTAAGGACTCTTTTCAACATAACCACAGTGCTATTACTATTTGTAAAATGAATTAATTCCATAATACCAATCAATTGGCAGTTAATGTTTAGTTATCAGTCTCATAAGTATTTTAAATTTATACTTTTCTACTTTATGTAGTGTATACATTTGTTTTCACTATTCTATATAGGCATATATTTACAGAGAAGCAAATGATTATTCCCTATTGTAGAATTGTTTTTTTTTTTAATTCAACCTAAAGCTTGCCTTTCCAGCCTCAACAAAAGCCTTGCTCTGTAGTAAACCAGACCCCTGGACTGAGAATCAAAAGATCAGGTTTGGAGTCTTTCACAGCCACTCAATATATGAGATTAGGATGTTACAAAACTTCCCTATGACACATTTCTTCACCTCATGAAATGAAGAGGTTGAGTAAGTAGTCTAAAAAATCCCTTTCCACACCAAAATTCATTCTTTTTTTAAAAGATTTTATTTGTTTGACAGAAAGAGACACAGTGAGAAGGAGCACAAGCAGGGGGAGTGGGAGAGGGAGAAGCAGGTTTCCCACAGGGCAGGGAGCCTGATGTAGGGTTCAATCCCAGGACTCTGGGATCATGACCCAAGCCAAAGACAGACACTTAACGACTGAACCACCCAGGCACCCCACCCCCAAACTTCAATAGACAATAGCACCTTGTCTATACCATTTATGAATGTTCAGATAGGTGACAATCTCCTCTAGTTTAGGATTTAGTCTACTGAAGACTGACAAATTGTGTCATCAATCTTTAAATGGAAAGAAACATGTTCATTTGACAATTTAGGTAATTCACATAGACCACATGTCTTTTCTAATTTAACAGGTGATTCCTCTTACTCTTTGTTTAGACAGAATAGAAAGACTTAATCTAACCAAAACATCAATGTTAATGGTTAAAATAATTGGATCTTTTCCTTAAAACTAAAGAGTCTTTCAGCATGAGAAAACAAAAAACAAAATCAGTGTTGGACAATAAGAACTTTAAGTCCTTCCCTTTCTTTGAATTTTAGTAAGTTAAATATATAGCAGCCTATTGTATAAAACAAAAACAAGATATATGATGCAACATCACAACTAACTTCATATTTTCTACATGTGTATTTAATGTAGAAACTTCAAGTTTCTCTCTTATAGTTTAATACATTTCTCTACCACCTTCTTCTTAAAAGGTAAAGAAAATTCTCTTTTAACTGTTAAGATCAATTATAGCCCAAAGGCTTCAAGAAATTAATGTTCCAGTGATAATTAAAGGTCACAATTTAGAGGAAGACTCACAATATAAGTTAAAATTCAAAAATGAAGGCATAAGAAGTGGTCTAGATTATCAAAGCTAACATTTATAAGTGTGACTAATAAAAGAGCTTTTTTTCTTTTTTAAGATTTTATTTATTTATTTGACAAAGAGACACAGTGAGAGAGGGAACACCAGCAGGGGGAGTGGGAGAGGGAGAGCAGGCTTCCTGCCAGGCAGGGAGCCCTGTGCAGGTTCAATTCCAGGACCCTGGGATCATGACCTGAACCGAAGGCAGACGCTTAACGACTGAGCCACCCAGGCGCCCCAAAAGAACTCTTTCTAAAGAGCTTCTTAAAACATTAAAAATTTTATTATGATTTAGCATTAGATATAAAGCCCTTAACAATGGTGTAATTACTAACCAAATTACACAATTATTTAAAAGTGATTTTAGCCAACTGTCCATGCCTATCTCTGTGTTTCATATAGAATTAAGAAAATAGACATTTGGGGCACCTGCGTGGCTCAGTGGGTTAAGGCCTCTGCCTTTGGCTCAGGTCATGATCTCAGGGTCCTGGGATCGAGCCCCGCATCGTGCTCTCTGCTCAGCAGGGAGCCTGCTTCCTCCTCTCTCTCTGCCTGCCTCTCTGCCTACTTGTGATCTCTCTCTCTCTCTGTCAAATAAATAGAATCTTAAAAAAAGAAAAAGAAAAAGAAAATAGACATCTGATCTAACTCCCTGCAGAAGTTGTATTTTTTCTTCTTTTAACGTAGTCCGTAAATTTAGAAAATAAGTGCTATAGAAACTGGACTAAAAAGTAATTTTGTCAATTTGGTATAACACAAGCAAGACTAAGGAAACATTCTAAATTTGTGAAAAGGAGTTCATGTCCTCCTACATTAAAGGGGGCTGAATGGTGGCAGATAGGCCATACTCCCCATCAATCTAGACAAAATCATCATCTTCAATGACCTGCTACAACTACCTCTGGGAAAAATCTCTGATACAAAATGTAATGATCAGAGACGATTTCAGATTAGATAGGCAGGGCCAAACAAATGAAGGGGTTCAACAAATGAACAGCAAGCTTATAATGTCAATGTCATTATGTTGGCAAGGCAAGAATTCAGAGTAGTTACTTTGTTTAACAGTTCAGCTCGCAAGCAAATGAAATATTAACAGAATGATGCAGTTCAAAATGCTCTGAGACTTTCAAAAGCTGTCTCAATAGAAGTCACAGTGTCAACCTTTTGCACACCTGCGTATTTCCATATTGTCTATCACACAATTCCAACTCTCATCATATTTATAAGTCATAAGTGACCACATGGAGATGGAAACCTACCAAAGGAAGTGATTATATGGGCTGATGGTAACTTACATCCTAAAATGTATACCCTAGTATGAAAAGCTGAGTAAAAAGCAAATTCTCTCAGTAGTCAAAAAACTGGGATACCGAGGCAGTTAGCAGTAAAGACATAAGCCAAAAGACTGCATCCAGTGATGCCATGCAGTAGATTCTGCTCCAAATGAACTGGGACAATTCAGAGCCATAAGAAAGAGAGTTCTTTGAGGTCCATGTAGAATTTAATCCCTGGAGTTGTTTCTGTTCCTGATGATTTTACTTAAACAGCTAGACTAAGTGTCTGTTCCCAGCAACTATGTAAAACTGACAGCCACTCACCAAAACTGGTCCTCTCAAGGTCACCATTATCCCCAGTCTGAAAAATCCAATCATTCTTCTATCTTTATTTTGCTTGATTCATCATTGTTCAATAGGTTTGATTACTCCTTCCTCCTGTAAATCATTCCTTCACTTGTCTTCAAGACACTACATTGTCGTGGGTGTCCTCCTTTCTCATAGGTAGTTCCTTCTCAGTCTCCAGCACCAGTCTCTCTGGCTTCTCAATAAGAAACGCTCAAGGTTGGATTCTACACTCACTCACATGGTGATCTCATCTAATGTCTTAGCTTTAAATACCATTTATTGGCTCACAACTCCCAAAATTATACCTTCTGCCCAATTCCCCTGAATCCCAGGCCCTTATTTCCAACTGCCTTCTTGATACTTACACACATGTATACATCTAAAAAGCAACTCATACTATTCAACATCAAATTCTCAAGTGTTTACCCAAAACACATGGCACTAGCAATCTTCCCCATCTAGTAAATGGCAATTTCTTTCTTTCAGTTGTTCACACCCAAAACTATGGCATTGTTCTTGACTCCTCATGTCCAGTCCACCAGAGAATTGTGACTTACCTCCAAAATACAACCAAAATCTGATCACACCTCACTACATCCAAATGATCACTTTGATCCAAGCCATCAGTATCTTGGTGCATTAGCTTCTGAACTCGGCTCTTTGTTTCTGTCATTGCCCCAACAATATATGCTCAACCCAAGCCAGGGTATTATTTTAAACAAAGTTTGGTCATATCATCTCTCTACTCTAAACCCTTTAATGACTTCCTATCTTACTCAGAGTAAAAACCAAAGTCCTTACAAAGTCCCAAAGTTCTGTACCTTCTGGTCCTTCCATCATTTCTTATCTCCCTGGCTCAGTCTACTTTAGCTATGTTACCTCTTTGTTCTCCCTTGAATACACTATTTACACTCATGCCTCAAAATATCTGCATCTGCATTTGCGTTTCCCTCCACATGAAATGTTTTCTCCTTTATATCTACATGGCTTACTCTCTTAAATTCTTCAAGTCTTTGCTTAAAGTTACCCTATTAATGAGGTCTTCCCAAATAAACTATTAAAAATATACTTCCTATCATCCTACAGTTCCCCATCCTTCTCCTTAATTTACTTAGTACTTATCACTTATTTGTTTGTATTTGTCTGTCTCCCCTTATTATCGTAACAGGTCCAGAGAGTGGGACTTTTTTCTGTTGCTCACATAATTCTATGCCAGGAACATGTTTAACACATAGTAGGAACTTCATAAAAATAACTTAATGGGCTTATTTAGAACTTTGAGAGACACTATATCATGCATAAATCTTACTTTAATTTCCCATAGTCCACATTTTTCTTTAAGATAGATTTATTGGACAGGCTGTGGTAGCTTCCTTGGACAGGCTGTAGTGGCTAAAACATCAAAATATTCAAATGCTTTTCTGGCTACCAACCATCCATTCCTAAGGCTATTGACCAAGTCTTTGGTTCCAAATCTCTACTTCAATACTACGCAGAAAAGAGCTAACATAGTAGGCTTGAGATTGTTATACCTCTAGAGGACTGCTTGCAAGGTTGACTCAACTGGCAGCTAAGAGCTTAGATTTTGGGAGAGATTTCGCCACACTAACTGGTAAGAGTGACTCACCGTGCCTGATTGTGCAAATAATTTGGTTTATGCTAAACACCTGCCTTCCTTCTAGCAGTCTGGAGTGCCAGGCAAAGGCTGTTTAAGTGACCACATCCTGTGTGCTTACTTTAGCACATCCTCTAGGAGAGGACTCTGGAATCTTGTTCTTGGTTTTTTCCACATTTTCCCCCATGCACATCTACCCTTTGCTAAGTTTGCATTATATATCCACCATAAAAAATAATCGCAAGGAGTAAAAATATATACTGAGTCCTGTGACTCCTTTCAGCAAATCATCAAACCTTGGGGGAAGGTGTCTTGGGAGCCTCTGATCTACATACTCACAGAACTCTTACTGAATGCCTTTTATGTGCCGAACATTGTGCTTTGACACTAGTGAATGGAGATAGAGCATAAATGAGCTTGTGGGCTTTATTTATTTATGTTATTCCTCTAAAGACCTGCATTTTTTCAAACTGAAGCAGCCTACACCCTGCTTCAGGACTCCTCCAAAGGCATCCCCTTATCAGGAAGCATTCCTAGTCACAGTCATATGATAGAAAAAATGAAGAAAGAAACCCTGTGAAAAGAAGGATCCACAAGAGCCAAGAACATCCAGGTTCATGGCCAGCCCCATTGCAATTTCTTTCCAGCATTCCAAAGTGAACAAATGGAAGGTTCTTGGCACAGATTAGACCTCTTTTTTTTTTTTTTTTTTT
>LNAC01000158.1:1212157-1273108 GCA_002007465.1 Ailurus styani | reverse complement strand
TCTCTCTCTCTGTCAAATAAATAGAATCTTAAAAAAAGAAAAAGAAAAAGAAAATAGACATCTGATCTAACTCCCTGCAGAAGTTGTATTTTTTTCTTCTTTTAACGTAGTCCGTAAATTTAGAAAATAAGTGCTATAGAAACTGGACTAAAAAGTAATTTTGTCAATTTGGTATAACACAAGCAAGACTAAGGAAACATTCTAAATTTGTGAAAAGGAGTTCATGTCCTCCTACATTAAAGGGGGCTGAATGATGGCAGATAGGCCATACTCCCCATCAATCTAGACAAAATCATCATCTTCAATGACCTGCTACAACTACCTCTGGGAAAAATCTCTGATACAAAATGTAATGATCAGAGACGATTTCAGATTAGATAGGCAGGGCCAAACAAATGAAGGGGTTCAACAAATGAACAGCAAGCTTATAATGTCAATGTCATTATGTTGGCAAGGCAAGAATTCAGAGTAGTTACTTTGTTTAACAGTTCAGCTCGCAAGCAAATGAAATATTAACAGAATGATGCAGTTCAAAATGCTCTGAGACTTTCAAAAGCTGTCTCAATAGAAGTCACAGTGTCAACCTTTTGCACACCTGCGTATTTCCATATTGTCTATCACACAATTCCAACTCTCATCATATTTATAAGTCATAAGTGACCACATGGAGATGGAAACCTACCAAAGGAAGTGATTATATGGGCTGATGGTAACTTACATCCTAAAATGTATACCCTAGTATGAAAAGCTGAGTAAAAAGCAAATTCTCTCAGTAGTCAAAAAACTGGGATACCGAGGCAGTTAGCAGTAAAGACATAAGCCAAAAGACTGCATCCAGTGATGCCATGCAGTAGATTCTGCTCCAAATGAACTGGGACAATTCAGAGCCATAAGAAAGAGAGTTCTTTGAGGTCCATGTAGAATTTAATCCCTGGAGTTGTTTCTGTTCCTGATGATTTTACTTAAACAGCTAGACTAAGTGTCTGTTCCCAGCAACTATGTAAAACTGACAGCCACTCACCAAAACTGGTCCTCTCAAGGTCACCATTATCCCCAGTCTGAAAAATCCAATCATTCTTCTATCTTTATTTTGCTTGATTCATCATTGTTCAATAGGTTTGATTACTCCTTCCTCCTGTAAATCATTCCTCCACTTGTCTTCAAGACACTACATTGTCGTGGGTGTCCTCCTTTCTCATAGGTAGTTCCTTCTCAGTCTCCAGCACCAGTTTCTCTGGCTTCTCAATAAGAAACGCTCAAGGTTGGATTCTACACTCACTCACATGGTGATCTCATCTAATGTCTTAGCTTTAAATACCATTTATTGGCTCACAACTCCCAAAATTATACCTTCTGCCCAATTCCCCTGAATCCCAGGCCCTTATTTCCAACTGCCTTCTTGATACTTACACACATGTATACATCTAAAAAGCAACTCATACTATTCAACATCAAATTCTCAAGTGTTTACCCAAAACACATGGCACTAGCAATCTTCCCCATCTAGTAAATGGCAATTTCTTTCTTTCAGTTGTTCACACCCAAAACTATGGCATTGTTCTTGACTCCTCATGTCCAGTCCACCAGAGAATTGTGACTTACCTCCAAAATACAACCAAAATCTGATCACACCTCACTACATCCAAATGATCACTTTGATCCAAGCCATCAGTATCTTGGTGCATTAGCTTCTGAACTCGGCTCTTTGTTTCTGTCATTGCCCCAACAATATATGCTCAACCCAAGCCAGGGTATTATTTTAAACAAAGTTTGGTCATATCATCTCTCTACTCTAAACCCTTTAATGACTTCCTATCTTACTCAGAGTAAAAACCAAAGTCCTTACAAAGTCCCAAAGTTCTGTACCTTCTGGTCCTTCCATCATTTCTTATCTCCCTGGCTCAGTCTACTTTAGCTATGTTACCTCTTTGTTCTCCCTTGAATACACTATTTACACTCATGCCTCAAAATATCTGCATCTGCATTTGCGTTTCCCTCCACATGAAATGTTTTCTCCTTTATATCTACATGGCTTACTCTCTTAAATTCTTCAAGTCTTTGCTTAAAGTTACCCTATTAATGAGGTCTTCCCAAATAAACTATTAAAAATATACTTCCTATCATCCTACAGTTCCCCATCCTTCTCCTTAATTTACTTAGTACTTATCACTTATTTGTTTGTATTTGTCTGTCTCCCCTTATTATCGTAACAGGTCCAGAGAGTGGGACTTTTTTCTGTTGCTCACATAATTCTATGCCAGGAACATGTTTAACACATAGTAGGAACTTCATAAAAATAACTTAATGGGCTTATTTAGAACTTTGAGAGACACTATATCATGCATAAATCTTACTTTAATTTCCCATAGTCCACATTTTTCTTTAAGATAGATTTATTGGACAGGCTGTGGTAGCTTCCTTGGACAGGCTGTAGTGGCTAAAACATCAAAATATTCAAATGCTTTTCTGGCTACCAACCATCCATTCCTAAGGCTATTGACCAAGTCTTTGGTTCCAAATCTCTACTTCAATACTACGCAGAAAAGAGCTAACATAGTAGGCTTGAGATTGTTATACCTCTAGAGGACTGCTTGCAAGGTTGACTCAACTGGCAGCTAAGAGCTTAGATTTTGGGAGAGATTTCGCCACACTAACTGGTAAGAGTGACTCACCGTGCCTGATTGTGCAAATAATTTGGTTTATGCTAAACACCTGCCTTCCTTCTAGCAGTCTGGAGTGCCAGGCAAAGGCTGTTTAAGTGACCACATCCTGTGTGCTTACTTTAGCACATCCTCTAGGAGAGGACTCTGGAATCTTGTTCTTGGTTTTTTCCACATTTTCCCCCATGCACATCTACCCTTTGCTAAGTTTGCATTATATATCCACCATAAAAAATAATCGCAAGGAGTAAAAATATATACTGAGTCCTGTGACTCCTTTCAGCAAATCATCAAACCTTGGGGGAAGGTGTCTTGGGAGCCTCTGATCTACATACTCACAGAACTCTTACTGAATGCCTTTTATGTGCCGAACATTGTGCTTTGACACTAGTGAATGGAGATAGAGCATAAATGAGCTTGTGGGCTTTATTTATTTATGTTATTCCTCTAAAGACCTGCATTTTTTCAAACTGAAGCAGCCTACACCCTGCTTCAGGACTCCTCCAAAGGCATCCCCTTATCAGGAAGCATTCCTAGCCACAGTCATATGATAGAAAAAATGAAGAAAGAAACCCTGTGAAAAGAAGGATCCACAAGAGCCAAGAACATCCAGGTTCATGGCCAGCCCCATTGCAATTTCTTTCCAGCATTCCAAAGTGAACAAATGGAAGGTTCTTGGCACAGATTAGACCTTTTTTTTTTTTTTTTTTTTTGAGACATGGAGATGGAGAACGAAGGTATCTTATCAAGGTTTCCATTCTGGTTTTTAGAATCTGCCATTCATAGTTTGGAATTTAAAATATTCAACTCTACAGTCTAATGAAGAAAAGCTACTTATATAGACCATTGCCTACCAAAAACACAATAGTAAATGCAAAATATATATGTTTTGTAGTAAATGTAATAGTAGATGTGCTTTTGGTAGGAAGGAGTCAGCCACTTATGCTACATATAACCTCCTAATCCTCCATTTCTTTCTTTACTTCAGAAAGACTATCTTGCTTTTGTACAAAATCCTGATTTGTCTACCACATGCATTTCTGTTCAAGTCTGATCACTGCTCTTCAGGAAAAATATTTTTAAAAGACCATCTAAAATAATCAAGGAGATGGATGTACTTCTGCATGTAAACGGACTGAAGTGATTAGGATTCTTGGGCCCAGAAATACAAAGATTTAACAAATATATTAGTGCTATGAATAATTCATTTACAAAATCCATAAGTCATCAGTAGTGATCACATGAATTGAAAATAAGAGCAAAGTTTTAAATAGAAAATAGGCAACATTATTTTGTATGGTATGGAGTACACTTTAAAAAATCATCACAATAAACACAGACTGAGATTATTCTGTTTTTTTTTCTAATCTAAGTTAGTTTCTATTGCTAAGTAACATATTACCACAAACATGGCAGCTTAAAACAATACCCATTTATTGTTCCCAGTTCTGTGGGTCAGAAGTCTAGGTGGAGTCTGGCTGCACTTGCCATTCAGGGTGTCAGCCAGGCTATGATTTTTATCAGGCTCTAGAGAAGAATCTGCTTCCACACTTATTCTAATTCTTCACAAATACAATTTCTCACAATTGTAAGGAGGTCTGACATCCCTATCTCCTTGCTGGCTGTAGTCTAGCAGCCACTCTCAGCTCTTAGAGACCACTCATCATTCCCTGCCATATAGTTCCCTCCAACCTCAAAACCAACAAAAGAGAATCTCCCTCACATCAAATCCTTCTGACACTTAAAATTTCTTTCCAAGAAGAGCCCAGTTCTTTTTAAGGGTTCATGTGGTTACACGCATTAATTATAATCTCCCAATCAAAAGAACATTTCAAGATTTGGGACTTTAATTGCTTCTGCAAAATCCCTTCCCAGCAGCACCTAGATTAGTGTTTAATTGAATAACTGGGAGAAGGTCTATATATAGCAGGGTAGTGATAATCTTAGGGGTCATCTTAGCATTGTACCTACAATAAAATCCTAATGCACGAGTCTCATAAAGTTGAGATTTTGTAAATGTTTCTAACCTTTGAGATTAATATAAAACAAGAATACTCTTTCTCGTCATAACAGCCCTTTGTGCCTATGTTAAAACAGAATTGGGGCTCGATAAAACTAAATCCAAACCACAATGAGAATCATTCTGATGTTCTAAAATTTTTAACTTTAATAACTTTTCTTCAGATTTTTCCCGTTTGCTTAATCAGATCGCCAATAATTGATCTTATCTCTATTTTTTTAATCCTTCTCTCCCCAGGCTTAATTAGTAAGAAACTGGCCAAAATCCATATGGATAGCCTTCTATTACAAATAAGCATTGGGAAGACATGTTGTCAACCAAAATAAATGTGTGGTGTCTTCAAGAAGTTCACTATTGAATAAAAGAAGCAGAACATAATAGAAAAGAGATACACAAAAAAATGTACAGAAATCCCACTATCAAATGTCATGCACTGAGCAGGGCAATTTCTTCATGGGCTGTACAACTAAAAAACACTGACTTCAGGCAGCTCTACACTATAATAAGAAGGCAGACTTTGAGGGTGACAGACCTGCATCCTTTTCTGCTAATCTCATACTTAAACTCACTTGATAACTATGTGACTTGGAGAAACTGTTCTGACTTCTTGGAGCCCTAGACTTCTCATCTATAAAAATGTGATGAAAAATAGTTCTAATCCCTGGGTTATTGTGAGATTTAAATGAAATAATGCATTTATGGCACTTTGTAGTATACCTTTATATACAGTAGATGATAATATATGTTTACTATTATTATCATTTGCATAGAGTAAATTATGAAACCTTCATGAAAAGCATGCTTTTTCTGTATAACCATAAGACTTTATATGGACTTATGTCATAGTTCTTACCCCTACTACTTCTTACCATTTTCTTTACTCTTGTCTGTCCCTCCTAACAAATTAGGCTTCTAAAAGACAGAATCTGTATATTTCCTGTCACCTATACCAAGTACATGCTAAATAAATACACACATATATTTTGGATAAAGGAACTGAATAAATTCTTACCAGTATTTTGAAAAATGGAAATCATTAACCTTGGCAGAAGAAAGGAAAGAGCAGCTATGATAGGCACTAAGCAAGATATATCCAGAGATTAGAGGGAACATGTAGCTTGCTTGTAGGGAATACCAAGTCATCAATGAGAATAACTGATGTGTTATCCATTAGTTTTAGAGAGGAGTTTCAGCAACCAAGTTTTGACAAATATATAGAGGAATATTAGAGAAATACCCAAATGTCAACTTCTCATTTTAAAAAATATATCAGTTTAATTTTAATATTTTGGTTAGGTCTGATACATGTCTCCTATTTCTGCCTGTGTCAAATGGATTTGTCCCCTTTTTCTCAAGCAACATCAAAGATAAATCAAGAATTGAGTTCTTCCATCTCTTCCATCTCCATCACCTTTAAATATCCAGTAAAAACAAAAATATTCACCACAGTTTGACCCAATGGAAAACCTATTCTTTTTACCTAACTTCAAATTGGTCAGTCAAAAATTAAATTGAATAGTTTGTCAATGATTTAACATCTATCCTGCTAAATCAGATATATGAAACCTTGACCTATCTCGTTACATTTTGATTTCAGTTTGATAGAAGTCAAACAAATTATTTTATGTTAATTTTTAAATATATGCCCTGTAGATAAATTCTTACATGTCATGGTAAAGCCTAAAGCAAAAATATGCTGCCAAATTTTGAACTCTTGAAAGTAGCCTTCTTTGATAGACTCTAGGTCAGAGAGTACCATTTTATTCCACAGCACAAANCAAATTTTGAACTCTTGAAAGTAGCCTTCTTTGATAGACTCTAGGTCAGAGAGTACCATTTTGTTCCACATCTTCCCTTTTAATTAAATGTCCACAGCACAAACTTCAAAAAAGATACTTGTTCCTAGAATAGGTTATGTTCTGCAAAGCAAAGTAAAGCAAAAATCAAGGGTGAGTGGTTTTTATACAGAAGCACAGATATGCAAAACCAGTATTATAGTTGACCCAATTATCTTAAATATAAGAGAAGAGGCTTGATGCTACCAATCTATCTTATTAGATCTTCCACAAAGAACATGGAGCTTAGGGCCAGATATTCCTACAAACATAGTCACAGGGGCCAGTTTGCTTAAATTTCATCTGTAAAATGAAGATAAAATCTCTTATAATATGCATATCGTGGGATCAACTGAGCTAGCATATATAAAATTCTCATTGTACTATGTGGCACAGTATAAATGCTAAATAAATGATAAATAAATTATAAATGTCATTATTATGTCATCGATGAAGAAAATGACCTAACCAAATTGATAAATCAATTATGATATTTTGGAGGATAGCCAAATTTAACTGTATTGCTGTGTTATGACAAGTAACCTAAGTTTTATAAGCAGATCAGCCACCATCTTTCCTGAGCTTGTGTTTTCACTCTTAAGTGTATGCAGATCTGATCACTTATGGGCTTATAATTTGCTAAAGATGGTGAAGTCAAGGCAATAAGTTACTCAGGGAAAAGTAGGTCTATGAAGGTTGGTGGTGAAGAAGCTGCTTTAGCTACTGATTCACTGCAAGTAGAATGATCATCTCTGCAAAAAAATTTTAGTACCCTGCCCTTAATTCTGTCCCAATGTATAATTTCAAATGTAATTCCCTGTATTAGTCTATTGTTGCTATAGCAGATAATGAAACCAGGTAGCTTAAACAACACAAATTTATTATCTTGCAATTCTGGAGGTCCAAAGTCAGACATGAATCTCACTTGGGACTAATGTCAAGCTCTTAGCAGGCTGGTTCTGTCTGCTTTGGTTATGCTAATTTGGGAGTTGTTTTCTTTTTATAAGCAAATATCAACTAACAGGGATGGAAAAGTAGAGATGTTTGCTGAACTTTAGAAGGAGCCAGACTTGGGCTAAACATTTACTAGGATAGCTGGGTTAATTCTTTCATAGGTATAGGCTAACAACCATATCATTTCAATAGAAGAAATAGATTAAAAAAAATATTTGTGCCTGAGAGTAACATACTTGAATTATAATTATACATTACCTTCAAACTATAACCACTATTCTGCTATTTTTCTCTAAATTTACAAAAAGAGGATTGTCAAATCTGTAACTTTGATATTAGACTCTTTCTTCTCAACTATAGCTGCAATGTTACATTTATTTGTGAACGCTACATATTAAAGTTACAGAAACACAATCAAGCTTTTGTAGCAGAGTATTAGCAGGAACATGAAAGATTTGGAACAAAATCATATGTAGAACAGTTGGGAGGAATTTGGAATATTAAATCAAGAAAGAAAGGACTTGATAGGTCTAAAAAGCAAGTAAGGATGGAAACAAGTTTAAAAATGATTTAATATAAACCTTTGTGCTTACTATGAGCCTGGGACAGCACTAAGTGTGAGAGTATTATGATGATTAAGACCCACATTCTTCCCTTCTGTGGGAAAAATACACACATAAATAGATATTTAACATAATAAATTAACAGATGTTTTCAAGTCATATTCACGATAGCTATTTTGAAAGTTTATATTCATGTTGTCATGAGGATGTGAAATCCTTTAGCTTAGTGCCATTATAAATTCATGGTCTCTAACCTCAACAGGACAATGTCAGCTTGTTTTCCTGTTCTTAGAGACGAGTTCAAGCCTACTCCCCATCCTCATTTCTAAAATGGGAATAATGGTAATTAAGCCATAGAATCCGATTGCTTTGAGGATTAACTGAATTAGTTCATGTAAAATTTCACAGCAAATAGCCTGAAACATACCATTCAATAAATGTCTGATATCATTATTACTCTCAAACTTCTCATTCCTTGCTTCATCCTTCCTCACCTTTTCTTAACAGATGACTCTGCTTCCAACTTACCACCTTGAAATTCTCCCCATATCTGACCACAGAACCAAAAAGTAACTTATATCTATGTCTGTTTTTCTTCCTTGCCTCCTATCATAGTGAAAGAGAATTATTATCTCCTCTTACTAAAGACTAATCTTTCTACTAGTTCTCCAGAAACTTCTTTTTCCTCCTTAGGAACTTAATCATCTTACACTCTTCCCTCTTTCTTTCTCAACAATATGTGAACATGCTAAAGTTCCATCCTTCTTCAAAAAGAAAAATCCTTCCTGAACTCATATTCCTCTCACTACCTTCCTCTCTCCCCTCTCCTTCACACTCTAAATGCTCCAAAGAATGTTCTACACTCCTTTTCTCTACTTCCTCACCTCCCACAACCCATCACATTCTGGTTTCCACTCTCAGCCATTTCCACAAGAAATACTTTTACCAAGCTCATTAATAATTATCTCACTTATAAATGTAATAATTAGGTTTTAATTTTTACCATACTTGACCTCTTGGTAGCAACTGGCACAGTTGACTACTCCTTCCTTTAAAAAAAACCTCTCTCTTCCACTTTATTCTGCAGAATCACCCTAAACGGAATTTCCTCTACTTCAGCAGCAGGGCCTTTTCTATTCTTCCTTTCCATATTTTAAGTAGGGTGTTCTGCCACTCAACTTTTCTCTTTCTACTTAGTCTCCCTGAAAATGTTCATTTTCTTATATTTTTAACTATTACCTATATGTGGATATTATCTGATCTACAGTTGATACCAAAAAAATCTTCATGAGCTCCAGACTCACGTATCCCATTACCTATTGGTCATGAACCTTTTAATATTCCATAGACCCCTCAAAGTCAGCATGTCCAAAACTGAACTCATTATCCCCTCTATAGCATATCTCTTCCTATTTCCTTCAGTGAATAAGATTACCATCTTCCCAGTTACTCAAGCCAGAAACCAGGGTATCATCTGTAGGAGTCCACTGTGTAGCCTACCATCATAGTCTATGTGAGGGGCACACTCTCCAGCTAGCTACACAGTACACATTGCTGCCTTCCATTCCCTCACACTACTGATTGTACTCCACAGATACCTTACATTTTCCTTTTATCCCACTACCACTCTTCTAAGATTAATTCCCACCATTTTTTGGCTGTATCACAATGAATCCTAATTGGCTACTCCACCGCCTTTCATATCCAACTAATTTTTTCACACACTGGAGTTAGTTTGATCCTTCGAACATATAACTATGAGGGGTACCTGGCTAGTTTAGTCAGTAAGGCATCCAACTCTTGATCTCAGCTCAGGTCTTGATGTCAGAGTCAGGAGTTGGAGCCCAGGGTTGAGTTCCACACTGGGCATGGTACCCTACTTAAAAAGAATGTAAAGATTATTTTCTCTTCCTAATGCTATTCTTCTTTAAAGATTCCCTATTTCCATGAAGATATAGTTTGAAATCTGTCAAGACTTACCCTGTTTACCCTGTTTCTCTAGTCTTCAACTCATATACCCAAACATGATTAACTATGAACAGTTGGCCATACTTTCTTTTCTCAGGACCCTTGCATATTCCATTCCCTCTGTTTGTAAAACTTTCTTTCTTCTTTGCTTAGAAATTACTGCCTTCAAAGAGTGTGAAAGACATTAATTGTGATTATCCCTCTTCTCAGACTCTCAGGACAGGGAAAATGTCTATCCCATACAATACTGGATCTCTGCTCCTCAGCATTGCTCCTAGAATTTAATATGTATATAATATATGTAAAATAAATAAATTGGTAAATACAAACCCCCCAAAAAGAAGTAAAAAATTATAAATTTATATTATTACAGATATTCACTAACTTTATGAAAAGAATTAGATTCTCTTGGACAATTCAGTTGTCCAAAGTGGGCAGAACTAACAAAATTAATTAATAAATGAATCAATAGGATGTAATGAGTTCAACATTATAACTACTGATGCATACCTGATGATATTACCTAAGTGCACTGAGGGTGCATAAAGACCTTTCCTATGAATTGATTTTCTTGGTTAAAAATTATTTTTCTCTGTATTATGTGTAAGATGAAATGTTTACTAGATGAATGAATATGTTTTAAAATTTTACAGTCTGTCTTTAATTATCAATTACATATATTTATATAACTGTAAATTATATAAATTTTTGTTTGGTAAATTTCTGTTACCAGAGAGTAACAGAAAATCTTTAGGGGGCCTTGCGTAGTCATGAAGTATGTATGAAAATTATGTATGTATGTATGTATGTATGCAGCCATGAAGTAGTATGAAAATTATAAGTATAGTAGGCATATTAATGCAGAAAATATTTTTACTGTATTTTAAAACTGGTCCCTAGAAACACAAATAATTATAAATGAAGTTGTCTGAGTTCTAAATTCTAAAGCAAGAGAACAGAATCTTTAAGAATTTTTTGCAAAGTGGGGATAAAAGCTGGAGTAGTCTTTGTAGCTTGTAATAATCAAAGTGGCTCTATTTCTTCCTAATACTTATATTTAAAAACATATATACTTGGAGGTAATCTAATACTTTTCCTTACATACTGAAAGTAAATGTCTAGTAATTGTGCTTTAAGAGCTAGAATTGATCTCAAATTTTAAATTAAATTTATGAAAGTGGGAAAAATATTCAGATTATTTTCGTAAAGAAAACAATTAGGTAAGTAGAAATTAGACTTGGAGGTAACAGGAAGGCCAGGCTCTAAAGCATCTAAAATAGCAGGTATTATGCATGTTTAGCAGCAATTACACTAATTGATAGTATATGATTTTCAAAAGTACTTTTGCAATTTTTCCTCTATATAATACATTATTGAACAATTATTTACTTCTGTTAATATGTTCAGAAGATAACACAAGTTAACAATTTACTTGAAAGGATCAAAAAGAGTGGACACCTAAGGAAGATAATATCTTCTTATTCTCAAGAAAACAGAGTAGCTCACCTTACCATTGCTAGGCAAAATTAACAACACATTGACTATTCTTCTCCAGCATAGATGTCCTATATCTAAACAAGCAACTTGAACATTTTTATTTGAGTCAAAACAATATGCCTTTAGAAAATCCACAGATATAAACATATGGAATCTTTATAAAGATGAGAATTTTTCAATAGCTCCAATTTTTGTTCAATCAAAATAAACAAATTTTGCTTTCAGAGAGACAGCACCTTTGGGGGAAAGTCAAACAGACGTGGGTTTAAATCATAGCCACTACCTTCTGACTGGCTCTGCAGGTGAAATTTTAAGTCTCATCTTGCAGACAGTAGGCCTAGAGGTCCCTAGCAAAGGGATGCTGGTGTTTACTTCCTTTGGATGTTCATAGCTAGAGAAGCAAGACAAACAATGAATACAGACTCTGAAGGTCCTTTAGAGGGCAAGGTCAGCAATCAGAGAAAAGTAAATGAATCAGAGAACCAGCCAAAATGTTGGAAGAGAAACTTCTAAATTTTAACTAGGCCAACACAGACACAGAGCAGACTGTGGAAGGCTGTTGTTCTTAAGGGTGAAGAGTGCAGACAATGAAGTGAATAGTTGATACTGAGAGTTCACGACCGACTAGAAGCAAGTGTACAACAATAACTATGTCAGCTGATGTTGCTGATTTAAACGACATCATGGGTTACAAGGTCACAAAGGGATAAGGAAAAATGAAAGAGAAACAAATGGGACTAGGGAGAGAAGTGAGATTAGTGCCTATATCCTCTAAGATATGCAGGTAAATCCCTAGAGGACAATATTTCAGGGATTGTAGGAGGAATAACAGAAACTGAAAGTGCTGACAGAGGTAAGATAGGCATGCCAAATCTCATCAGAGAAACCATCTAAAAAGTTTGTCACTAATACGTGGACTCTAAAAAATCTGGACTCAGAGAGTAGAGTGGCAGTTATCAGAGGTTGGGGGTAGGGGAATTAGGAAGATGTTAAAGGGTACAAACTTGTGACTAGAAGGTGAATAAGTTCTGGAGATCTAATCCAAAGTATAGTGATAACAGTCAACAATACTATATGTGTTATTTACTTCAAAGTTACTAGGAGACTAGATCTTAAATATTCTCATCACAATTAGCTATCACTATGGTGATATCTAATCATATTGCAATATGTAAATGTATCAAATCATCATGTTGTAAACTTTAAACTTACACAAAGTTATATGTCAATTATATGTTGATTATAAAAATTGTCCATTGTAGCAGAGAGAACTGGCAGAGTTCAGATTATAAGACACCATCTAATTTGACAGAGGCTGATCACTGGTGAGTTGTGAGAGTAATGACAGGACAATGATGGGTGCAATCAATCATACTGTGGTAAGGAGCAAAGGAGATGTGAGAAAAGAGAGGCAAAGGGTATATAAAGCCCATTAAGATAGTTGGCAGGAAAGAAAAGGAAGGAGTTGCCCTGGTAGCTTGAGGTATAAGTCTTGAGCAGCTTTTAAAGTTGAAAAATTTTAGAAAAGGAAATTTAAGGTGCAAGAACTTGATGAGAAAGGCTTACAAAATTGTTGAGATTGGTATCAAGAATCTAATAGATGAAGTCAAAACAGAATAAAAATAGAAGTTCCTGAACCTCAGACAAGATACAAAAATGTAAATAAGTTTGTAGGATCAGATTCTCATTCTTTGGAATGATTCATCAGTAATAAAGAATGCTTACAATGTTGATTTGACTTAACACTTTCATTTATGCTTTTATTAATTAAATTCTACTTAGGACATAATCAGTTTAAAGAGTAAAAATATTAATAGATTTGAGGGGCGCCTGGGAGGCTCAGTTGGTTAAGCAGCTGCCTTCAGCTCAGGTCATGATTCCAGGGTCCTGGGATTGAGCCCCGTTACTGGGCTTCTTGCTCAGCAGAGAGCCTGCTTCTCTCTCTCCCAGTGCCTGCCACTCTGCTTACCTGTGCTCTCTATCTCTCTGTCAAATAATAAATAAATAAAATCTTTAAAAAATATATTAATAGATTTGAAATTTTATAGTGCTGTCAGAAGGTCAGTCTTCCAAGATAAATTAACTTCCTGGAATCTTTGCCATCCTTTTTATTTCAACAGTTCATTGCTCTTATAAGATTTTACCAACTGTCTCTTAAATATAGCATTTTTCCCCTATTAATGTAATAAGACTTTAAAAATATAGGGAAAAAATAGTTTCATTTCCATGAAAATTGCAAAACCAATTTCCTCATTACTTATGACCATTAAAATTTTTCATTCTATTTCTTAAATTAATATTTCTCCCAACAAAAATACAGACTTATCAGGAAAACAACCTAAGGCTGAACTCTACTCACTGCTATGTAAATTTATTCAGCTTTGGATAATTAACAGATGGTTTTTCTATATTCAGTGTTTATTATCCTATAATCCTTGCTAAAATGAATAAGTATTTTATATGCTATATAACCAAAAGGTAAAAATTCACTCAATTTATAGTCTAATTAAAACTCCTTATTAATATTTTATCATTTTTAAAAGAAAATGAGCATTTTGAAATCTAAATGGTTTACTATTAGCATGTTTTTCCCTACATGTTTTTGTATGTTTGCTTCATAGATAATATATGTTTATAACCATAAACAGATTATAGAAAATATCTGTAAAGTCCCTATTTACCAGGCAATTTTACTTACTAATATATTTACTCCTCACAACAACCATCTGAGGGAGAACCTGTTACTATTTTCAGTTTATAGATGAAAAAGTAAGAAAAGAAGTTAAATACTTTTCCCAGAGTCATAGAGCTTCTGGATGACAGAGGCAGGATTCAAACCCTGACTGTGTGGCTCCCAAATCTGGCACTGTGAATACTGTACTTACTATTCTGTCTTCAATGGTTTTCACTATAGGCTAAATACCTGGCTTGGGTTAATCTCAAATGATACCGAGAACAATTCATTGAAAAATATATATTCAAATAACTAAACAATCTTGTCTATATAATTTCAAACAGGCTGTTTGAATTGAGTGAAATTATTGCAAATTCCAAAACTGTGTAGATAAGACATTTTTCTAGGAACAAATAGACAATCACTTGAGGAAAGCATCTCATTTCAGGAAGCAACTATTTAGATTTGAATTCATATTCCTGTGAAAGTTGCATTAACTCCTTCAAGACCTAAGAGTTATCATTTAATATGTGAATATACTAGATAAGTAATTTACTTTATCTCACCTTATTAGCATTTGAACAAAGAAGGTAATACTTAATTTACTGGGTATCTATACCATATTAACCTCTTTCTGGGAAGAAGCTTATGAAATTCGCAAACACTATCAACTTTCAATAGCAGATATTTTCATGTACCCAAAGAAAGATCTCAGCTTCTTGCTGCCTTGGTAACCATGGGTCCCAAAGCAAAGTACCCATGAATAGAAAGGTGGGTCTCTGTGGTACTCCTTGCCAGGATAGAGCTAAGCTCTCTTTAAAAGGCACCCCTCCTATACAGGTAGTTGGAGGGACATGAGCAACCAATTTCTCTGTGAGTTATCACCTAAACAGATTTAACTTGATTCTCTATTAGTCTTGTGTGTATGTTCTATTACTCAATTTTCCAAGAGTTCTGAACAAAACCACTTCCTTATAATCTTTACTCTGACTATTTAAGAAGCATACAAAGAGCTGTCACGTGTCACAAGCTCTAAACCATTTGATTGAATTTCTCAGGCTTTTTCTCCTTACTGGCTATAAGCTAACATTGACAGAAGTACCCTAACTTCAACTAATACTGTTTAAGATAGACAAAAATATCATTTTAATCCATAAACTACCTGTAGTAATTTTTTCTTTGGAGGAAAACATAATTTGCATCAAAGGGAAAACCTCTATATGCTCCTTCTCTTTGTAGAGATGAGTAAGAAAAAGAGAAAAGGTGAGGTTCAGGGCTAAAGGAATATTGTTTAATAAAGCATTTCACAAAATTTTTAGATATAAAAGAGAAGTCCAAAACTTGGACTTGGCCAATCTTAGAGACTAGACCAGAAGACTCAGAGTTACTCTAATGATAATTAATAAGGCTAGATACAAAGTCAGCAAAAATGACTGTAACACTCCTTTTAAGAATAGAAATGCCTTATATTCAGTCACACGTCCCCCACCTGTGGTTTAAAAACATTTTCATTGCTCTAAAACATCAAGGTTCACTCTGTATACCTGAAAACTTGATCTAGTGAGAAATTGTGAATGTGTGTGTGTGATTTAAGGGAAGGGATGGAGATCTTTCTGGGCATGTCATGAAACAGAAAAAGGAAAGCATATGTGAGATCTCAATGTGATCCAGAAAGAAACCAATTTGCCAGTAAAGAAGAGCTTGTAGCCCAAGATATCTAGGAAAAAGGTATAGAATCCCCTTGGAATTTGGCCACATTGCATTTAGACTTGAGAGGCCAGATCCCCCGGCACTCATCTGAGTAAGCTCTTAAAGTTTAGTGTCTCCAGCATTATTGTTTCACCTGCTACAAATTTGAACTATACAAACACCTACCAGAATGACAAGAAGATATATTTTATTTATATTCATCAATTCTGACTATGTCCTTAAAAGAAAATCCATTAATATTATTTAAGAATTAAAAAAAAGTCATGCTAAATTTATTTTTAGATTTGTCCTTCTTTTAGCTTCTAATAGTACTTTTCTCTTTCATATAGAAATTTAGAAATCAGAAACAAATGATTAGTGCCAAATTATTTAATTTTAGTGATTTAATTATTTTTAGACAAACATGCTCATTCTCAAGCTATGCTTTAATTCAATTTATGAAACATTAATTGAAAAATAAAGCTGAGAGTGATCTATACACCAATAATCCCATACCTTAGTTTTATATCCCTTCCTTCTTTTCTTTTCAGAAATATTTATTAACTACATATCATGTATCTGGAACATTATACATCAATGGAAAATAGATTCAGAGTGGGATGTATCTGTATATAATCTTGGGAAGGTTTACTCCTTTGGACCATCTTGACCTAACTGATTCAAGCAAAGAGGATATCACACCCTCTACACATCAATCTCATGTTGTTTTCACTGCACTTATATTGTCCTAGGTTTCTATAAAAAAACTCTCTCACAAGAGTAGATCAAGTGCCTGAAATTCTACCACTTTTTCCCTCCTCTGTTCAAAAATTATGATGGAGACCTAACTGGTAAATTTATATGTAGTCTTTAGAATGTGTGCCCTTTTTATGGCATTGACTTCATAGGGATAGGATCAAATGTTCAAATTTGGTTCCTAAATCACTGAAATATTTTAGTTTATTCCTTTCCAGTACCATTTCAAAACTGAACAGTGACAAC
The DNA here is from genome assembly GCA_002007465.1 of Ailurus styani. Taxonomy (NCBI): domain Eukaryota; kingdom Metazoa; phylum Chordata; class Mammalia; order Carnivora; family Ailuridae; genus Ailurus; species Ailurus styani. Next base: position 1,256,246 of record LNAC01000158.1, on the reverse strand, counting down.
AGAATAATCACTCTATACATTCATATGAAAGAGCCATTTAAAACTTTGGACTGTATTCCTTCTAGACAAAGAATAAAAGTAAAATTCATTAATCCTGTTCTGTAGAATGCTCTCATTGGAAGTGCTACAATGAATTGCCATAGAGGCAGAGAAATAGTCAAGGCTCTTTAAAAATACCAATTTCAAGATATAGTTGAATCATCTCTAAAACACTATTTGGGATATTTTCAGAGAACTGAATGTGTTTTCTTGTTCATATAATTACCTGAGGCAAGTGTTTCCCTAGTGGTCAGTCCGGTGAACACAATCCTGCCATGTGAATGGGATGATTCATATTCATAAGTCTCTGTTAAATCAGAAAAAAAGCAAACTCTTACAAATCCCTAATCACATACATTTTCCCTCTATCTGGAAATTACATATCTTGTACAAATGCCCTTTGCTTCTAGTCAGCATTAAAGAAGTGACAAATCATTCCTCATGATTTATACGGCCTGGAAGAAACCATGATTATGTTTCTTCCCCAGCTTAACTCATCAAGATTGATTTAAATAAAAGTGCCTTTGCCGAAACTGAGGACTACAATGATCTCACAGAAAGAAAAAAAAAATACAGTAACAGTGATGAGAATTTAAAAGAGAAATTTCCCTCTTAAATTTAGTGTTATATTTTATAAACATACATTTTAAAATGACCATTGTGACAGACAAAATAATGGCCTACAGATATGTCCCTATTCTAATCCCTAGAACCTATTAATATGTTACCTTACACGGCAAAAGCAACTTGGCAATGTAATTAAATTGAAGACCTTGATATGGGGGATTATCCTGAAGTATCTCGATGTAATCATAAAGGTTCATATAAGAGGGAGGCAGAAGGATATGTCACAGGAGATGAGACAGTAGCAGCAGAACTTAGAGTGATGTGAGTCCATGCCAACAAATGCAGGCAGCCTCTAGACACCTCTGGACATTGTAAAAGCAAGGACAAAGATTTTTCCCTTAGAGCCTCCAGAGGGAAAGTAGTCCTGCCAATCCATTTTAGACTTCTGACCTCCAAAAATATAAGTATAAATGGGTGCTCCTGTAAGCCACTAAATTTACAGTAATTTGATACAGCAGCCATAAGAAACTTATACAACCATATTCAACATTTTAAAATAAAAGAATGAATTCTGCTGTCACACTTCTAGGAAAATATTACAATTTAATATTTGTGACAAAATACCTAGAGGAATTATCTAGATAAATTGGTTTTACCTAACTTAGAAACACTCAGACTATCTGTATCAGTCATATAAATAAAAATTTAATCCACGCCATTTTCCTCCATTTTAAAAAAGAAATAATAGAAGACTAGGACATTGTCCAACCTTTAAAAGGGAAACTTTCCAATGGCCTATTCCTCTTTCCACCTCTAAAAGTAATAAAATAAAAGGTTTTCCTTTAAAACGAGGATAAAATCTCTTGCTCCAATGGGGAAAATATAAAAGCATTTGTATATTACAACTTACTTCTTTAAAACAAGTGTAAAAGCATTTCTTGAGCAGAGTAAATGCATAAGTATGTCTTGACAAAAGGAACTGAGATTGGTAGTTCTTCAAAGAAACTTGCAGTCATTTCAGTGGCAGTAAAATATTGCATATCATCTTAAAAGCTGAGATAACAATGTTTGAAATATGTATGTGAAAGCCCTTCGAACATGCATTGCATGAAAGGGATCACAGTCCCAAGAACAGACAGCATTCAATTCTGAAGTACTCTGAGTTTTGTCAATGAAAAAAAGAGACTTTAAAATTTTGAATGTATGGAGACATTTTTCAGGGCAGCAATGGAAAATATTAGAATGCTGATGTATGTGAACAAAGCTCAGATAATTGTCATTGGTAAGTGAAATAAAAGGTATTGTATGAAGAGAAGCAAATGTGTTTCTCACAGTGAGTAATGACTAAAACTGCATAGTCAAATTGGTAATCATGACCAGAACTAAATGCAGGGACTGGATAGAAAAGTAGTAATATTTTAAAGTCCTATTGCCTTTTTCTAATTCGGTTTTCCCCCCTATTTTAAGTATTTAAGTACACTAAACTTTTATAACTTTATTTCTTTTGTAGTAGACTTACTGTTGTCCTACAGAGGAATGCCCTTATGTTTCTCCAAGATAATAACCCCTCTCTCTCTTAATTAAACCAACAGGTGATCTTTGAGATCCTTTCTGGGATTGCTATTCTAAAGCACCAGTTAAACAAAGAACATCTCAATTGAACTACATTATCCTGGTCAAAAAAAAAATATAGTTTGGGAGTGTGAGTTCAAAATAGGTTTAGCATGTGTACTGTTTTTCAAGTATTTACCATGGAAAATGGCCCCTCCTTTTGTCCCTAGTCCTTACAAGAAGTAAATGTAGAAATAATAAAGACATTTAGAATGAATGTGTGGAATTTACATGAAAACCAATTTAAGAGAGAAGGAAAAAAAAATCCAAAACCTTAAATCAGCTTATCACCATTAGATCAACTGTTCGCAACCCTGACAGAATTATAAATCAACTACTTAGAATTCTCTCAGTTTACCTCTGATGAGCATATGCATGTAAAATACAGGAGAGTCAACCAAGCTGCTAAAGATATAAATTCACAAAGCATTTTTACTACATTATTTCAACTGATTCTCAATAACCACCTTCTTAAATGTATATTACTAAACTGAGTAAGAACCCAAAGAACCTAAATCAAAGTCATATATCCAGTAACTGAAATGACCTAGAGGGAAACCTTCAGGACCAGTTTTCAAATTTCAATTATTTATTCATTGTACTAGTAAATTGTTTTGTTTTAACATAACCAGTGCTGCCAAAGTAAAATGCCAAAAATGACCATACATTCTCAAAGTTGCTAACCCTTATAGAAATATTGTGAGAAAAATTAAACAAAAAGCATGAAAATGTATTGAATATTATAGTGCCTAACACAGTAGCCCAACTGTTAGATGGAGTCAAGGTCAGAAGCAGAAAATTAGATTGAATAATAATGACAGGTTGTTTTTTCATAGGTGACCTGAGAACAATGCTATATTCTGATATCATAAATAGTTCTGCAGAATAATAGCCATAAGCCTCATCCATGACATTGATATTGACATTGGAAAGTGATAAACAAAAAAGTTTATTTTATGGAAGGACATATTCTATTAAGTTGGCTTTATACCCTGTTATTAATATTTCATCGGTAGGTAGGATGGATCAATTGTGGAAAATTTTGCTGTGGGCCAATGCCAAACCTGCCAGGTAATGTTTAGTGATCAGAGAGCTTCACAGAGGCAGTGGAAACTGTGACTGGGTTGAGGGAGAACTAGATCCTTTAAAAATACAGTTCCTTAATCTATTTTGTCTCTATTCATTGTCAGGATCAATATAAATGAATGTCACAATCAGTTTGACTCAACTAGTTTTAAAATAAACACTCAATTCTAAAAATACTTAGAGAAGTCTGCCAGTTATAAAAGAGAAGAGGAGAGAGAAAAATTAAAAGGATCATTTGATAGAAAAACGTTGCAATAATTATCACAATGCATATCATTATCTTTTTTCATTACTAATCACTGTTCATTTTGGCTGGTTCACTTAACTGGCTCTTTTCAATCACTACATTTTTTCAAATTTAATTTAACTAAATGTAGTGATGTCAATTATAAGCAGTGAATCAGGGAGAAACTAATGATTATAGATAATGCAATTGTCCTGGTTAGTTGCTCTAGGAGAATGTGCTAAAGCTTTATGAAGAGGTAAGTACAAAGCCATAAGACAGCGAACATTAGTACAATAATATCATTTCTTCATTCAAGTCTCATCTTTTAACATTGATTAAGTACCCAGAATATACTAGCATCTGGTCAGACCAGGTAAAATTTCACTGTTTTCACCAGTAAGGGCATTAAATAAGGGCCATAAAGTTCTAAGTTATAGATAGCTATGGTCCTGAGCTTTTATTCTAAAAGTAAAAGTAGTTAAAAATGTCTGTTGGGTATGGTATTATGCTAATCACCATTAACATAAGGGCACAGTTACCATTAACATAAGGGTACTACATTAGTTAAATTCATGTAAAATATTACCAATTAATAAAGGGATCTGGTATAGCATTAAGCTGAATTTTTCTGATTAAAAAAAGAATTCAGGCACTGATTTTAGTCACCATAAAGATTTCTATTCTTCTACTTCAATAACTTGCCTTAAATCTCAATGTAATAACTGGATAAATAGGGGAATCCTTGCTCCCTGGCATTCCCCTAACATTTGCCAAAGCTGGCTAAGAGTTCTCTGAAAGTTAGGTTCATGCATGTATGTTGGCCCCAGTAAAGGCCCCTTAGTTTAGGCCATTAATAATGTCATGTTCTTTATATACACAGCTGCATTTCTGATTATTGTCAGCAGTGCATGGTCTCAGAATTGATTTTCTAGTAGAGGCAATAGATTTGTATTAACCCCGAATGTATTTTCTCTCCCAAGCAAGACAGCTAACCAGGGTTGGAAATGCAAATCATGGCTCATATCAAGCCAGCAAATATGTTTTGACTCAAGTGCCAACTGAAATGTCTCAATATTCAAGCCCAGTTGGAAAATGTTCCATAACTGAGCATCATTGTCAGAAGCTCAGGAAAGGACAGTAATTGCAAATGAACAGCACAATTTATTTATCATTCCACCTGAGAATCTAAATTGTTAAGCTAATCTTATTTTTATATTGTTTTAATCAGTTGAACCTATCAGTAACTTCATGAAATAACCAATAATTGACAAAAGGGGTCTCTGCAAACATTGAAAAACTAACCAGGGAATTTTTGAGATGTTGATTTAACATTACCCCTCACCTGCCAAAAAATCTACAGATATAGAACCTTAATTTTTTCTTAGAAATATTAGGGGAGAAGAAATCAAATTTGGTCAAATTGAAAGAATAATCAAATTTAGTCCCAAAGGTTACTACTTCATTAACAATACTAGCATTACTAAATAAATCTTTACATCTGTCTGTATGGGTGTTTCTTCAAAGTTCAGATCATCACAAGGACCACACATCACAAAGTATAATTCCATCCTTAATAATGATTTAGAATTCTTAGGGGTAAAAAGCTGTCAGTAATATTATTATCCCTTTGCCTTTAAAAATTATGCAACCATAATGGAGAAATATATCGGCCATCTAAGGGTAGTTTTCCAAATATAAAATTATTTCTGTGCTAAAATATAGTTAACAAAAATCATTTTACATGCCTATTTTAATTTAAATTTGGGAAAGGGAATAGAAAATGGTATTTTATTTAAAAATAAATGAGACTATTGGGGTTTTAAAGCTTTTTCTTCCTTCTCACTTTGTTGCAACCCATATAAAGAGTTGTTCTATGTTTTATTTTGTAGTCATCCATTTTTTTTCAGCCTCCACAGCCCCATAGAGTTGCTCAAGGCAAACAAGATGTTTGTATATCCAAACAGATCTCATTCTCAGATTTCACCCCTAAGGCTATACTTAAAATCTGCAGTAATAAGACCTGAAGAATTTGCTAGTAACACAGTTCATTTACATGAATAATTACACAAAAATAAAACCTAAAAATTTGTATCATGTCTCTGATGACAAGAAAGCAGTAAAAGCACATTTAGTAGAAAATATACAAATTATGCTAATTGTATTAGGGTTCCTTTTTTTTTCTATTTCTTAACGTAGCTATATTACATTTACAATGAAAATGTTATGTCATTGTTTCTAAAAATGAGTCTTAAAAAATCTAAGTTACTTGATATGGCTTTACTCTTTTTAAATCATTCTCTCAAGAAGATAAACTGTCCTAGCCTGCTACTACCAAACCGAGGAACCTAAAACACTTTAAAAGACTTTTAAGAAGGAGAGTATGTCAAAAAGCTGATGAACCAGAAATGTCCATTAGAAGTGGCAAAATTAGTTCTTCCTTAAAGACCAACATCTTACAACTTTTTACTAAATATATCTTATAATTTCATAACAAGAAAGTTGTTTCTTAACAAGGAATCATGAAAACTTTTCTTTTTGTCATCCTATGATGAGTTAACATAAAATGAATTTTCCAAGAATTTGTTTAGGTATATATTCTTGCAGCTTTTGGGTGGTCATACACCCATCCCAGGCAACATGGAAAACTTCCCAGTTTGGGTGTTTTTGAAACCGGCCTCTGGAAATTGATGATTTCCTAAAAGATGTCAGCTATGATGAGCTTTGAATACAGAGAGGCCTGGAGTTCATCTCCAATATCAAATCAGTACAAATAACTAAGTAACTCCTGTTATTAGATATTTCCTAGGTGCTGAGGACGTAAAGAAGCATGAAACACAGACCCTGTTCTACTTGCTGTCCATTTGAGAGTTGTGTCAATTAGGCTATTTTCATTTGCAAGGATCAGAAAACTCAAAATGGCTGAAAAAGTAACATAATTTATGAATATCAATGAAGAGTATACAGATAAACCAATTTCAATTTTGTTTTTTGGTTTTTTTTTTTTTGGTTTTGTCTTTTGTTTTTGTTTGTTTGTTTGTTTTTTGGATTTTATTTATTTGAGAGAGAAAAGAGAGAGCACAAGCAGGGGGAGCTGCAGGCAGAGGGAGAGGAAGAAGCAGGCTCCGCATGAAGCAGGGAGCCCGATGTGATGCAGGGCTTGATCCCAGGACCCTCGGATCATGAACTGAGTGGAAGGCAGATGCTTAACTGACTGAGCCACCCACGTGTCCCCCAATTTCAATTTTGATCAGGTATTTAGGTTGACTTAATTCTCATGCTGCCTTTTCTCATTGTGGCAAAATGGCTGCAGTGTTCCCAGGTTCATATCCACACACCAGAAGAAAGAGGTCTTCTACATATTCAACTATCAAACACAGTCTTATTTGGATCAAACCAAAATAATCATAGTTGCTATGAGAATATCAGTACTAATCTACTTAGGCTTCAGTTACAGTCCATCCTTGAACCAATTAATAAGATTATACTGACTGGCAAATATCAGTCAGAGTCAATCACTGAGGCTGGAGATGGAATTCATACCATCCATATCTAATGGATACCATACAAAGGCAGAAAGTTGAAATGTATGCTAGGGAGGAAACTTCAAGTTTACCAGAGCAGTCAATATGGTAATAATGAAAAATAGTCATAACAGAGGTCAATAGTAATGTCACAAAAATCTTGTGAACAATTTTGGAGTGCAAGATCTTACATATGTTTTGGGTTTTATGAATATTTGTTAAATTATCATGCACTGAACTTAATTCACAATTAATTACTATGGTAATGGTAAACAAGTATTTTGTAGTTCAGAAAGATAAAAGGGTATCTGTGGACTCTGGTTGTTCTGGAAAGACGCCTGAAAAAAAGGTCTTAAAGGGGTGAAGAGTGAAGATATTCTGGCTTGGGTAATTGAGAAATAAGGCACTCTGGTAGAAGAAATGGCTCCAGCAAAGAGAAGTATTAAACACAGAACATATTTCCTAGAATAGCCTAACCTTAAACAATAAAATGCAGTACTTTGATCATGTCATATTTTTAAAGTACCTGTGTACATTGACCACTATTCTTGGAAGATGTGGCATTACTGAGACTTGTATCTTTTGTTGCAATTATGCTTTCTTACCAAGAATGAATTAATTGAAAAGTTATACACAAACTACACACAAACTACACACACACACACACACACACACACACACACACACACACACACACCTTTTCTATTTTTACCACAGTTTAAAAGGAGATTTGGCAACATAGTCACATTGGCCATCCCATGTAACAATTTTAGCCAGACAGTATAGAAGAGATACTGAATGTTATTTTATTTAAAATCTTCCACTCAGGAAAACCTGGGACTCTCCAGACCAGTGATTTTCATGAAGATTATACCACCTTTTAATTTATTTTTGCTCTTTTCCTCAAACAACTTGGCTAGGAAAATTGCAAGACTATGTTACACAATGTATTTTAAATTATAAAGTAAATTCTAGGTAACATTATCTCAGAAAATGTTATCAACTTGAGTGTGTCTGAGTTTCTTTCTCCTATTTATTTTCACATCAGAAGAAAACAGCAAAACCTAAAGCTGCTGCTCCCTGTCCTCACTGATTAATATTGTTCCTTCCTACACAAACCAATGTGGAAAATGTTACCAGCTCTCAACTAGAAAATAACTGAGTTAATTGACTCACCAAATAAACTCTTCTGAGAAATTAGGAAAAATCTTTAAGTTTTATTTAACTACAGTTTAAATATAAAGAATCCTCAACCAGAATATCTCTGATACCAAACAGAGAGAAAATGAGAACTATAAGGAAACAAGTTTTTGTAACAGGTCAAGAAAACTACCTCACTTTCAAAGTAATGTCCAAGATAATTAATTCAGTCCTCCATTCATTTATTCAACAACTTCTTTTTGAAAGCTTACTATGTGCCAGGCATCATGCAAGATATTGGGTGAACACAGAATTAATCTATCCTAGAAAAAAAATGTAAATGCCTAAGCTGAGAATTACATGATGACTAAAGTTATCTAATCAAGGAAAAAGGTTCAGAAAGGAATAGACTATGTGAAGGCCTCGAGGCTAGATAACATGGTATAAACTCCAAAACCTAAAAGACCTCACAAAAGAGAGCTAGCCAGGTTTTCATGATATGTAAGGAATTATGTCATGATACATTAAAAGAAGAAGGAGGAGTATGAGGAGGTNCTGCCTCTCTGCCTACTTGTGATCTTTCTCTCTGTGTCAAATAAATAAATAAAATCTTTAAAAAAAAAAAAGAAGAAGGAGGAGTATGAGGAGGGGGAGGGGCAGGAGGAGAAAGAAGAAACAAGGTGGTCACCATATCAGGGATGTAGAAAACACCCAGTTCTTGCATATCCCACTAATTAGCACAGATAGGGTCTTTACTATGGAAGCAATTTTTCATTGGTTCAAGAAATAAAAGGAAACAGCTTGCAATTGTTTAGAAAAGGACCAAAGCTTGAGCAAATACTAAAGAATGACAACAGAGCCACAGCTGTAATCACCCATTAATCAAAAGGAGTCCTACTGGTGTTCTTTCCATTCTAATGTAGAAATTTGAGAGGTACAGACTAACCATGAATATGCTGGAAGACAGTGAAGTGATTCATTCTTTTAAAATACTGGAACCCTTAGAGAATCACTGAGCCAGCCCACCAACAAATAGCTAGATCTAGGAAGTCTCATCCCAAACCTTCTTAGCTCTCAATGAAGAAAAAGTTAAGTCCTCTTTTCTTCTCTAATATTTTGGATCACAGTAATATTTGGAACCCAAAAATGGACCCTCCACTCTACAGTCAACTAATCTTTGACACAGCAGGAAAGAATATCTAATGGAAAAAGACTGTTCAATAAATGGTGTTGGGAAAACTGGACAACAAAATGTAAAAGAATGAAATTGGACCACTTTCTTACACCATACAGAAAAATAAAGTCAAAATGGATTAAAGACCTAAATGTGAGACAGGAAACCATTAAATTCCTGGAGGAGAACATAGGTCATAACCTCTCTGACATCGGCCATAGCAAGTTCTTACTAGATATGTCTCCTGAGGTAAGGGAAACAAAAGCAAAAATAAACTATTGAGACTTCAATTATCTCATTTTAAAACATCTTACAATACTTCAAATTTATTTCTGATATACAAACATAGTTATTAAAAATAACATTATCAAATAAAATATCTTCATAAATGTACATTAACTCATGAAAGTAGACAAAATTACACTTAGCAGTGTGCCTAGCTTCTGAGAGCTGACTGCTAAATTTTCAAAATTTTTGCAAACTGGTTAACATCAGCAATGATAGAAGTATTTATACCATGGAAGTTGGCAAACCTACAAATCCGAGTTCCCCGCAGTCCAAGAGCCATATGTTAAACATTTATCAGCACATCACTAGTAACATTCATGGGGAATATTTTTAAAAAGCCAATCATTTCAATATTACAGCATTGCTAATAAACCATATATGCTAAACACAGTAAAAAACAAAAACAAAAAACCCACCAATTATTCTCAGTATCTTCCCAAGGCCACATTATAAGACTGAATTCAATTATTTTCTTATAGTCTAAGTCTTCCTCCCCACACATTGTACAATATAGAGAATAGATGACAATAGTTAAAGCTAAAAAGCTTGATTCTCAGGTTTGTTTTCTCAGAAATTGGTTAATGTGATTATTCCACAATTTTGTGGTTTCAACCTATGTTTGCCCATAATTTTTAAATTAAGTCACATAACTACCTATGAAATATGAGTTTGGAAAAGAACACTAACCTTTTTGCCAGCATGCAGGGAATACATAAATATATATTTATGTATAAAAAATAAGTATATATATTTATCTTATAAAGCCATAAAATTCAAACTTGGTAGGTCTACAGATCTCAGTGAGTAAGGAAAATTAAGTCAACTCAGTAAAACAGTTAAGCAAATTTTAAGCAACAAGTTTTGAAACAAGAAGATGCGCATATAAAACTTTTCTGCTGAGAGTCAAGGGCAGCTGAGGAGATAAAGCTATTGCTGCTGAAGTAAACATTATACATAACAACCCAACACAAAAAGAGCCAACTATCCAGCTCATCTGGAGTCAGGTCAGATAGCAGTGCAACAAATGAGAGAAACAAGGATTCGCTGCTTTACTTCCAGCCATTCTTCAGAAACTCATACTACAGCGTTGAGACCAAGCTACCAAGGTCAAGTCCAACAAAAGTGCACCAGTTGTTAGAATTATCAGCTTTAGAAATTCTCTGGAAGATGAATTACCCCTAGAGCACACTAAATAAAAGTGAAGCGCCTTGCTGCCCATGATTTCAAAGGTTCCTTTTCCTACATGAAGAACTTTAAAGATGTGTTTTTAAAAACATGATACATTTAAATAGCCACACCTATACTGCATTCTGGACATTGGATGAAAAGGTCACCTTAATATATATTACTCTTCAAGAATAACTCCGTGTGAGACATATTTGGCATCCACTATCTCATTCCTCTGTACATCTTCTTAACAAGGAACATCACGGTCTTTATAACACATCTTTATAAAGACCATATAAATATAGGAGGAACCTAGTCTACTAATAAGCCCATGAAAGATTCTTCATTTCTGTCACTGTATTTTTCATCTCTAACATTTCTTTAGGTTCTTTCTCAGGATTTCCATCTCTCTGCTTATGTCACCCATCTGGTTTTGCTTGCTGTCTACTTTAGCTCTTAGAGTCCTTAGCATATTAATTAGAGTTGTTTTAAACACAATCTGATCATTCCAATATCCCTGCCATCCCTGGTTTTGGTGCTTGCTCTACCTCATCAAATTGTGTTGTCTTGCCTTTTAGTATGTCTTGTAATTTTTTCTTTTCTTTTTTTTTTTAAGATTTTATTTATTTATTTGACACAGAGAAAAAGATCACAAGTAGGCAGAGAGGCAGGCAGAGAGACAGGGAGAGGAGGAAGCAGGCTCCCTGCTGAACAGAGAGCCCAATGCGGGCCTTGATCCCAGGACGCTGAGATCATGACCTGAGCCGAAAGAAGAGGCTTTAACCCACTAAGCCACCCAGGCGCCCTGTAATTTTTTCTTAATAGCTGGACATGATATCCTGGGTAAAAGGAACTATTGTAAATAGTCTTTTAATAATGTGGTGGCAAGTTGTGGAGGAGGGGAAGCATTCAGTAGTCCTATAATTAGGTCCCAGTCTTTTAGTGAGCTTGTGCCCCTGGACTGTGAACTTCACACATGCTTCTCAGTCCCCTTTCCCCACCTTAGATAGGACAACATGGCTAGAGTAAGTTAAAGTTAGATATTCCTCTTCTCTCACATGTAATCCACAGCTGATTGGAATTAATTATTTCTTTCCTGCCAAGTAAGTTAGGCTGTGATAAAACCCCAGCACAATAGATGCTACCTGATTAGCCTCTCCCGAGGGAAGGCCTTCTTAAGAAGAACAGAGTGCTCTGGTATATTTCAAAATGTATCCGTCTCCTCTTCCCCTGCTAGAAAAATGAGGAAGTTTTTCTCTCAGATTTACTGTTGAAAACCTGGTCAAGCTCCTGAAAGTAATACTCACAACAGCATAGAGGTCCCCCTATGACAGGGTCCAACTGGAGTTTTTAACTCTCAGATTTGTCCACACTGAGCCTCCAGCACTTTGTCAATTACAGCTCAAGTTTCCTACCTTAACACGTTCCATTGGTAGGTCTCTGCTCTAGGAAGCCATGATCCCTGTATCCACCTGCCTGTCTATCCAATCTTGGGAGGACAATCACAGGGCACAGTGATTTGCTCTGTGTTCTCCACTCTCTTACAGATCCAAGAAGAGTTGTTGATGGCAGTCTGTTCAGCTTTTTACTTCTTGTTAGGATAGAGTGGCAACTTCTAAGCTCCCTACATGCAGATTGGTAGTAAACCAATCTGAAGATATTTCAATCCTTGTATGCATGACAGCATTATTTATGAAACAGAAAAATTGGAATCAGTTTAGTTGTCCATTAGAGGTGAGTGATTAGGGAAATTGTGGCCCATTCATAAAATAGAAGACTCTACATAAGTTAAAATGAATGAACAAGAGCTATATATATATAATCAGGTACTAACCTCAAAAATATTTTGAACTTACCATGCCTTTGCATAACAATTTAAAACTTGTAAAAATTATCATATACTATTTTTAGACAATAGTTTATGGGATAAATTTATTTTTGAAAAGTAATCTTGCATGGGACTAATAGATACTGAATTCTTGGTAGTTTGTCCTTCTAGGAAATGAGGAAATTAGGATCAGAAAGAATTCCCAGAAGGCATTAACTACAACTATAATATTTTCTTTAGTTTAGTGATATAAAACAAATGTTGTTACAATATTAAAATTTCTTGAGCCTGGGAGAGTGAAAATATTCTATGTTGTTGTTTCTGCATGTGTAATATTTTACCTTAAAAATGATTAAAGCTGTGTGAATTTTGGAGGCTAATTATTCATTATTTCTACATACTGTCATTTAGTCTTCTGGCCAAGAGAGCCAGTATAGCTTTATGATTAAGAGTCTGGGGCGCCTGGGTGGCTCAGTGGGTTAAAGCTGCTGCCTTCAGCTCAGGTCATGATTCCAGGGTCCTGGGATCGAGGCCCACATCGGGCTCTCTGCTCAGCAGGGAGCCTGCTTCCTCCTCTCTCCTCTCTCTCTGCCTGCCTCTCTGCCTACTTGTAATCTCTCTCTCTGTGTCAAATGAATAAATAAAATCTTTATAAAAAAAATAAAGAGTCTGTACTTTACACTTATCTTGATGAACACTGAGTAATACATGAAACTGTTGAATCACTATCTGGTACACCTGAAACTAACATAACACTGTATGTTAGCTACACTGGAATTGAAATTTTTAAAAATAAGCAGAGGGAAAAAAGAGAGAAAGAATCTGTACTCCAAACCAAAAATGCCAGATTTCAAAATTGAGTCCTATACCTAACTAGCTTCTGTCATTAAGCTAGTTAACCAACATATCTAAGCTTCAGTCCATATGTGATTCTGGAAGAATAATATACCTTTTATTCAAGGGTTGTTAAAAGTGCTACAAGAGCCAGTAAATGAAACAGTAAATTTAAAATGGTGACTGATATTGATATTGATATTAGGAGCAATTTAATATTTCTTCTTTTATCTTTGGTCATAGCAATCTAACATATCTTTATAATCTCTCTAGGAAAAAGATATTTTTAATCACAGGTAAGTGTATGTTTTCTTACTTCTTTCAACATGTTCTTTATACCAGCTGACCATTTATCTTGCTGTTACACAATCTGCTATTCCCCAATCTGACCATTTATCTTGCTGTTCCCCACTATGAGGTTGTGATCATCCAGTTTCCTCTACCTTTAAAATTATTCCTTCTCTATAGGTTATCCAACTCTAATTTTCTTTGCAGCCTATATCAAGACCCATTTCCATAATGAAACTTTCCTAAATCTTACCACTGTACTTTGCTCTAAAGAGCCTTGTCTGAACAAAAATGTATTACTATCATTGACCAACAATAATTTCAGTGTTTCACATTTTATGGCACTTTACAGTTTAAAATCATTTACACATTATGTCACTCATATGACATTCAGGTGAAGATGAGCTACTGTGTGGGACTAATTTTATATCTAAGTTTAATAGTTTGCATCACTTCATGTATTAAATACTAAGATCTTTTCAAAAAGTTCAAATTTAAACATATGCCTCTCTACTGTCTTTTATAAATACTTTCCCTATATACACTTTTTTAAAAAAACCTCAACCATAAGACATGTTAGTTGCAAGCATAAACTGATCAGTGATAATAAAAATGAATCATCAACTATCTTATAATGTCTTGCCTGAGCAATGTGTTCAGAGACCTTCCTATCCAGATATTTGCCCAATAATGGGTAAATATGTGAGAGAAATATTACATAAGGAAAAACCATGGAGAAGTTAAGGGTTAATTTGAAAATATGTCTATGCTACATAATCCCTCTGACATAAAGAAATGACCTCTCAAACAGAAAGTCCCATCAAAGTTAGTGGGAGGATTATATATAGAAGGATCCTGTACAAAAGACTCTGATTCTCCAAGGAAGATCTTTTACACCTAAATCAACTTATAGTCCAACTGTAGTAAACATCTCATATCAGCCCAGGAAGAACTAAACCTCTCCTTACACAGTTTTCTTATTTGTTGAAAGGAAGCCCTGAACTTGAGGAGCCCTTTTGGCCTATGATCAAGAAGTAGGGGTGATATAGGACAGGAGAAGATGATGAGAACGGTTATACTCTTTCCTGTCAACTGATGAAATCCTACATAGAGGCTTTGAATGTTGGGGTGCATGGGTGGCAAAGTCGGTTAAGCACTGATTCTTAGTTTCAGCTCAGGTAGTGATCTTGTTTCAGGATTTCTTTTCCTTTAGTGCCTGTAGCTCTTGGTCATACCACTTCAAAGAATGAAGAGTTAGACCTGACGAAGAGTGGTGGGCAATAAAGCAAAGTTTCTTAAATGATAGTACAAAGCTCCTGAAGAGGAAGGGGACCTGAGAGAGTTTTCACTGAAGTTTCTAAGTCTAGGAGATTTTATGAGACTGTTGGCAGACATTTTTAATCTGATTAACCCTCCATGTACCTGTCACCCAATCAGGTTTGTGCCCACGCACTCATCTAACTACCTGATAGCTTATGTGGGAAAGGGTGGAGGGCTCCTTCCAAGGTGGTGTAGAATATCAGAATGTGGTCTTTTTCCTTCTAAGGGTGGTTTCCTCCTAGGACGGGGGACTCTTGCCCCTGACTGCCTTTCTTCCAACTATCCTCCATTGACCGCAGGGTCTTGAGATCAAGCCCTGCTCTGGGCTCCATATTCGGGGCTGAGTCTGCTTAAGACTCTCTCTCCCTCTGCCCCTCCCCTCCATACTCTCTCTCTCAAATACAGAAATAAATATTTTAAAAGCCATAATATTAATTAAATGTTAATTCAGTCAATTACATGCAAGTGAAGACACATTAGAAATCTCAGCAAGAGAACTAAAATTTCCATGTCATAAAAACCTATGGGGCCATTTCTTAATAGTATTTGGTCCTTATTCTGCTTTATGTTATTTGTCTAAATCGATGAGTCTGCTTCCTTATATTTCTGTTTAGTTAGCAAGTTATTCAATAGTAAGTCATGCACTATATTTCTTTAATATCCCTGGTATTGCTAATGTAAAAGTAGTTTAAAATGTGTAAATTTATTAAATCCTTATTTTCTTTATACAACTTTGACTATAGGAAGACCATGATCATTTTTGATGTCAAAACCTGTTTCTGAATGCTAATTTGTGATGATTGAGAGGGTGATTGGGAAAAGAAAAAATAAGTGGATACTGGGTTGAATCCATGTCCAGTAAAGGGGATAAAGTAAACAGTACAGGAAAAAAAAAAAAGAAGAGATAAGTCAGGAGACAGGAAAAATACAGAGTAACTTAGTGAAGCAGAACTGACTATAAAAATAGATGCAGCCAGGTTAGATATAAATACAAACTGGAAAGCTAAGAAAAACTACCTAGGTAAATTCTTCATCTTGAAACAGGGAAAATGGATTCAGTCATGTCCAACATACACATATGTAGTTGGACTCTCCCAGTAAATTAATAAGGCTTTATAGATCTCTGTCAAAAATATTAAGAGACTATAATGCACATAAAGGCAATATGTGTGTAAAAGAGATGCATTATCTCTTTTAATCAGGTTGTAGAGACTGTCAGTTCAGCACCATGGATAGTTTTGTAGTGTTCAAGTCATGGACTTCCTTTGATATAGAGTGAGCCTTGCCTGACCAGTCAGTCTTCCCACTGCAGAATCTGCCCGGCTCTTACAAGTGCCATGTCTGGTTCCTCCAGAGTTCCTCCAGACTTGACCTCATGAAGGTTTCTGAGGCAGCTGCAGATTTGAAACAATTCTGTTTCACTAGTATTAGTTAGAAAGCAAACACCTAAAAGGCTTTCTTTGACATTCATAGATTAAACTTATGTCAAAGATAAGAACATAAATTAGACTTTTGGGGACCCACAAAAATTCTGGACTGAAAGCTCTCATTTGTAACAACATGGATGGACATAGAAGATATAATGCTAACTGAAATAAGTCAATCAAAGAAAGACAAATACCATATCATTTCATTCATATGTGGAATTTAAGAAACAAAACAAACAAAAAAAGAAAAAGAAAACTGGACTCTTAAAAACAGAGAACGAACTGGTAGTCGCCAGAGGGGAGGTGGGTGGAGGAATGGTTGAAATAGATAAAGGGAATTAAGAATACACTTATCTTGATGAGCACTAAGCAATATATAGAATTACTGAATCATTGTATTGTATACTTGAAACTAATATAACACTGTATATTAATTATACTGTAATAAAAATTTTTTAGAAAGAGCAGGATTATTAAGGATGACTCTTTTTCACTAAGTATTTTCTTGTATGCTGCTGCCAGTATATATAAAATAATTAGCCTTGTGAAATAGAAATTTATGAAGATTCAGAGAAGTAGATGTGAAGCACTGACAACAGCAGGAGTTTATACAGTATGGCACATGTTATAGGGATAAGCTTTTGTATAGGTTTCAAATTTAGTTCTCTTTTGAATATTCACTGGTTCATAAAAAGTGGTTTAGAAAACCATCCAAAGATTTGTTTTGCTACAAAAAGGAATAGACTCTTGGAGTCTTAAGGGATTCCTACTTGAAGATACTCTAGTAACCAGGAGGTCATGTTGAGCATTCTACAGACAAAATTGTTTCAAATCTGCAGCTGCCTCAGAAACCTTCATGATGTCAAGTCTGGCTTCCAGCCCGAACTACTGAACCACTTTCATCATAGCAGTGACTCTGGAGGAACCAGACATGGCACTTGTAAGAGCCGGGCAGATTCTGCAGTGGGAAGACTGACTGGTCAGGCGAGGCTCACTCTATATCAAAGGAAGTCCATGACTTGAACACTACAAAACTATCCATGGTGCTGAATTGACAGTCTCTACAACCTGATTCACCAAGGATGATGAACTGGGAAACTAGAAATGAAAAGACTGAATGTTCAGAAGTTAACAAATAAATATGACTACTTGTAAGAATTTATGTAGGAATATGGTCCAAATTTGAATAGAAAATACAGGTTAGGCATATGGTAATATAAATTCCTTTAATATCAAGGCAATGATTTCACTGTAGAATCTTGGAAATTAGCAGAATTTTTCTGAGCAAAGGTATAGCAAGATGGAAGAAGTACTTTAAGAATTTTGTTGGTATATAGTACAATATATTGTGAATATTATGTTTTATATCACTGAATCCATAACAACATAACCTAGTTTGTCATTACTTTGTCCCTAGTAAGTCAGTAATAACTAAAAAGGATCATAAACACCGGAATTTAGGTAGAAGACATTTCGGTAGCCTTTGCGCAGCATAATTAGAGTAATTTGAGCCTGCCTGGAATCCATCCACAAATGTTAAGTTTCCAAATGATTTGTTTTAATGATATTCACATCTATGAGTTCACAGGTTTCATATGACCAAAGATATTTGTGGTTAAAGGTATAGAAATTATTCACATTGGTTATATGCAATTATTACAAAGACTCAAGGATATATTGACTGATATAAGATTAATAAGGGTGAACACAGATAAATAGATAAAATTAGATGCATACACAGAATGTTCCTTATAAATGAAACAAGTAAACTACTTTTATCTTTGCTTATCTAAATTTAGATAAAAACCAAGAGATTTTTTTATAAGGTTAAGAAAAAACAGTCACGAGTATCTTTCTCTAAAAAAAATTCTAGGGGTGCCTGGGTGGCTCAGTGGGTTAAGCCTTTGCCTTCGGCTCAGGTCATGATCTCAGGGTCCTGGGATCGAGCCCCACATCAGGTTCTCTATTCAGCAGGGAGCCTGCTTCCCCCTCTCCCTCTGCTTACCTCTCAGCTTATTTGTGATCTCTCTCTGTCAAATAAATAAATAAAATCTTTTTAAAAAATTCTACTTGTCATCTAATGACAGGTTTCCCTTAGCTTTAGAATACCTTGTAACTAGGTCTTTGGGGGAAAACTCTCAATTTAAACAAGATTTCCTCTTCTCATTTAAAACTGAATAGTAACTCAACTAATCCAGACACCAGGGATGAAGTGATGTCCTTAATTTTTTCATATAATGATATGTATGTGTGGTAAGAAATACATCTTTGCTAAATTTCAAGTTTTGTTTCAAAGGATAAAAGTCTTATTTGGGCAACATTCCCAGAATTTCCTTTGGGGGAAAATGACACATTTCACAACTGCAGAGTTCCAGTTGCATTTGGTTAAAATAATCATTTTGAACTGGTGATTTTTTTATGTCTATGTTTAAAGAACTGTCCTGTGTATCTGAGTTCAGATTTCAGAAATGGCAAATTATGTGGACTCTAGCATGTATAAAGTCACAGCTAATAATAAGCATAAGTGCTGAGTTGTAACATCAACCCAATGTACTCACATGTCTTTCTTTATTTGAGCTTAGGAACAGTTCTCTCCTCATCAAAAATAATGAAAACCAGATACCTAGGTAGCACAGCTGGATCTAGGACAAATATGACACTAAAAAATATATACCTTTACCCTGAAGCAGTACATAATGTCTTCTTAAAAATAAAATCCTCTTATGACAGCAAGATATACAATTACATTGTGGTCTTAGTTGCTATATCCACTTCTACAAGTTAATTAAGGCAGATAGAAATGATCCCAGAAGAAATATAAGGACTGACTCTTGTAGGACTGAGAGATATAACTGTCTTTCCACATGACACTAACATTTTTCACAGGAAAGACAGTATTGAAATATCTGTCAATGATAAACAATGTTAGTTAGAATTCAGTATTTGACCCAATATTGTTTTTGTTTTGTTTTAAGTTGCATATAGAGTCAAACATGTCCTAGAGAAAGTAGAAGTAGGATGTTAGGAACACTCTTAAGGCTGTTACTCTTCAGTTATAAAAGCCACTTAGAATGTATTATGAAACTTCAAAGGCTTAACATTTTCCAAATAAAACAAAAATGGCAAGGCATTAGATTCATTTCTACCCCCACTTAATCAAAATTAAGTAGAAACTCTATTCTCCATTGCCAAGAGAAAAATGTTGAAGAAAAGAGTGCTTAAGTCATGATGTCTTAATAAACTGTTGGCTCCTGGGAAATGTTTTCTCTTTTTTTTCTTTTTTTTTTTTAAAGGGAGCTCTGATAAAAAAATGTTTAGACCAAATTTCATAGAAATAACAGCAGTTAGCCTCTCTGTTAGGGATTCTTGTCTAACATTAGTGATGTTGTTTTCAACAGGAAAATTAAGTTATTACCAACATTGAAAGAGAAAAAATAAAACTTTAAAATAAAACTTTACATTTAAAATAATGGCCAAAATAATTATATTCTATACATTTTCTCTATTGCTCACAAATAATAAAATTGAAATATTAACTTTAATTAAATGCTCATACCTCACTCAAATATTTTTTTCCCAAAATTCAATCAGCACCAATTCTTACTGAAAATACAGATTACACATGAAGATCAAGTTTTTAAACCCATATCTGTTCAATTTTATTATTTTCAAAATAAAAAATATATACCTTATTTCAAATGAGGTTTGGCTTTCATTATTCTACAGCTGTGAAAAATTAATTTAAATTCTTTCTTTTCCATTTTGTACTACAGGTCACTGAAATACGTTTTTTCAACCTTCCCAATAGATAGTATATCTATAAGAGGTCAATAAATATCAGTTTGAAAACCTTGTTAGTATAGGCTAAAAATATGCTGTACTTTCATCTTCCAGTAAGTCCTAATAGTCACAGAAAAATCTATTTCTTAGTGAAATTCTAAATGAAGATATTTTGGTAACTATTTCCATTAGAATCCAATTAGAACATACTCTATTTAGAGTAAAACTTGGTATAAGTGAAATCTGTCATGAACCTTATAATAGTTGAACAATGGTTCGTATGCCTTAACCTGAAGGAAATATAAAATGAGTAAGATATAGTCACTGTTCTCAAGGTGTTTAAAATAGTCTAACAAAGGAGAAGTACAAATAATTTAAAAATAAAGTTAATTTCATTATAGAGGACTTTCACTTATAATATCCAAACATTTTAGACATGGCAGTAGTAAGATTTCTGAGTGTTCCTAAATATTCAGGTACATTTTGGGGCATCTGGGTGGCTCAGTCAGTTAAGTGTCTGACTCCTGATATCAGCACAGGTCATGCATCATTTCAGCGACAAATACATGATTTTCATGAGATCAAGCCCTGCACTGGGCTCCTGCTCAGCATGGGGTCTGCTTGAGGTTTTCTCTCTCCCTTTTCACCCCCCACAACTCTCTTTCTAAATAAATAAATAAAACCTTTAAAAATATATTCAGATAGATTTCAAACATATCTAGGAGTGAAATGAAATAATGGTCATCATTTTTGCATTTGGACATCATTTTTAAATTATTTATAAAACAAGGAGAATTTTTATATAGTTTTATGCTTTTTTTCTTCACCACTCCTCTCCCCAAATAAGAGATTAATTTTACTGGGAACACTTTAGTGAACAGCAATTCATTTACATATTGTTGTTTATTCTCTTTTATTAGTATTTTAGTTTATAAATGTAAACTTTGATTTTTGAAACATTTCTTGAAGTAAATCACTTAAGTAAAATGATGCTAAGAGATTTTGGTCTTCAACCAAGACCATCCAAATGATAATGCTAATAAAAACTAACAAAATGTCAACTAGATAAACCCATTAAAAATGAACATCATATGAATACTATGTTACCTATATATCCACACTGTGATTACCAAAAGCTTTTACATGAAACTCCTTGAACTACATAGAGGTTGGAGTTTTTTTCCTCCTCCTTTCATCACGAGATGACCTTGTTACTGAACACAGATTTG
Organism: Ailurus styani; assembly: GCA_002007465.1. Taxonomy (NCBI): domain Eukaryota; kingdom Metazoa; phylum Chordata; class Mammalia; order Carnivora; family Ailuridae; genus Ailurus; species Ailurus styani. The sequence continues at coordinate 1,234,721 of LNAC01000158.1, read as the reverse complement.
TTACTTTAATCAGAGCACAATTAACCCATTTTTCCTAACTTTACTTTTGATCTTAGATAGTAAATTATTTTTCTTTAGGAAAACAATGCACTTTTTTTTGCCAAATAATCAGAAGTTAAAACATTGAGCAATTAATATGTGGCAGAGCTTGTGACTTATCTCATTGAATTCTTACAACCTGCCTGTATATAGGTAGCATTTCACTCCCTATTCTAAATGTGAAGAAAATGAAACAGCAAGATTGATAGTAATTTGCCTAAAGTTCAAACTAAGAAATGGTAGACACAGGATTAGAATCCAAGCCATCTGAGAGCTAAGTCAACACTATTAGGCACTATAGTATAACACTTTCCAAAAGTCATGAACATTCCTTTAATTTAACAAACATTAACTACGTGCCAACACACCACATAGGAATAGGCCTTGTTCATATATCATTAGGTATCTGATGTTGCCTACTTTGTGTATATAATTGTTATAGAATCTAACCAATCCAGGTAAGTTGGTAAAAGATTACTTGGAATATCATTTAAAAATTTTTAGTTAAGAAAAATAGAACATATATTTAGTTAAGAAAAATAGAACATATATTATAAAATCTATAGTTTATAATTTTATACTAATAACTATGTATAGATACACATAAAAGTCACACATACAAAATAATAAAATAAAATAAAATACAGTTATTGGAGAAGGAAACCACATGCACACATACAGTAAAATAAAAAAACAATAGGTTGTGGTTCTGTTCTGAATCACATATGCCCCATCACTGACCAGAGAAGCTTATAAAATGTCTTTCCTGATCCATGATGGAGACTTCTTTGTGACAGCTGTTTCTACACTATGCCCTGACCCACTTTAGTATATGACACCAGTCCATGGTTCACTGTAATCTCTGCCAGTTCATACAGATCTGGTTATTCTGTTATATCAGGCCTCCTATGCTAACTTAAGTGCAGTATCTTTTCCACAGCTGTGTAATTGCTCAAAATTAAATAATTAATTACAGACTTCAAGAATTTCATTTCTATTTGAAAATTCATACAAATGCAGTAACCTCCAAAAGTGTGGCTCAAGCCACACTTCAACTCAAGCCTTGAAAAACTCTTCTTATGAAAAATACTTTTTCTGTATACACCTGCAGTGAAAGGTTTTAATAAACCTTCTAGATTGGGGTATAATAGAATAAATTCCAAATTGAATATTACCTGAGAGGTCCTCAACATTCTCAGCTCAAGTGCCATGACAATCTGGTTGCTATAATCAGTTGTAAGATTTGTCACACATAATATGTTGTTTATAGCAATGGAAGTTCTAAGAGTGTCCTTCCCTGACCACTAGCTAAAGTCCTTTCCATCACTGAGTTTCTAATTTCTAAAGGGTATATCTTAGCTTGATTTCTGTGCAGTTCTTCCCCTAAACTGTAAACTCCACTGGCTATTATTATCCTATTCCTAGTACTATTTCTGAAATGCAAATAAAATCCTTTGATGGGTCTTAAACTTTCTAATGGCCTCCTCCTACTTTCTAAGGTAGAAGCCTAAAACGTAAAATCTTTGACTACTGGGTCTGTCCCTGTCTCTAGTCTCCTTTTCTTCCATCTCTGCACTTGGATTTCTGCCCCATGAGTCCAGACATACTGTAAGTTCCCCAAATGTTTCTAACTTTCATACTTTCCCAGACTTTGGACATGTCATTTTATACACCTTAAAAGTTCTGCTCTCCATCCAGTCCTTAGGCCTTCATATGTGACTAGCATGTCTACTCCTTCTTTCAGGGGTTTTTTCAAGGGTGCTGTATAATTTTTCAAAGAAATCTCTCCTAATATTTTCGAATACAATTAAGTTCTCCTTTGCCTGTGCTTTCACTGCATTTTGTCCATGCTCTCATTATAGCAAGTATTCCATTGTATTCATCGTTTATTTTAGCTTCTGCTTTCCTATCAGCTTAAAATTATCACTATATAATCATTTTATGGTCAGGAGTTGCAGGTCTCATCTATGTGTTATCAGTATCTAACACTGTGCCTATATCAAAAGAGATCTTCTGTACAGAGGGAGTAAATGACTAAAGGAATGGAGGTCTCACTGTTACTTAATTAATGTCCATGGAAAATTCTTTCCATACTGTTCTTTTTTTTTTTCTGCAGGACAGAAATAAAATCAACCTAATTCAGAATATTATTCTAAGTGGATATAAACACATCCTCTAAACTGAATGTTCTATAAATGATTCCTCAAGATATTTACATATTAGAGGCAATTTATAGGCATGAATTCTAAGTCAGAGAACTTACAAACAATATGATTTTAAATTGTTCATCATACTGTACAATATAGAGAATTTTTTTCTAGGCAGTATGCTACATAAGACAATGAAGCTTTATCGTATCTCACTATTTATGGTTCTATGCTAGGGAACTGTCATATACTTTTATTTAAGCTAGAAAATCTTTTGGAATAGGGCTTACGACAGATTCACCATATACTAAGCCCCCTTTAATAATGATACTAGAGGGGCGCCTGGGTGGCTCAGTGGGTTAAGGCCTCTGCCTTCGGCTCAGGTCATGATCTCAGGGTCCTGGGATCGAGCCCCGCATTGGACTCCCTGCTCAGTGGGGAGCCTGCTTCCTTCTCTTCTCTCTCTGCCTGCCTCTCTGCCTGCTTGTAATCTGTCTCTCTGTCAAATAAATCAATAAAATCTTTAAAAAAAATAATAATGATACTAGAGAGTCAGTGAATTTTAGAGCTTGAGGCTTCTATGAGAGAATAACTATATATATGTTTTTCTTAAGACAATTAAGAATTCTAAGAAAAAAACAAAGATAACTATGTTACCTTTATTGTATCCAGGAGTGATGAATGCAAATACCCTGAAAGTAAAATGTGAGAGTTAACTAAGTATTTCAAAATCTTTATCACTATTACCAGTTCATCTACATAAAGATGACTTTGTGGTAACACATTTCTCCATTCTATAACAAAATACATGCAAAGAGGGAAATGACACTGACTGCATTTTTGGACTGTGCAGCACAAACATGAAAGTATAATGGATTTTCATAGCACTTAAAAGACATTTCTGTTAATGCTAAAAGCAAAGGTCAGAAAAAATTATTTTTCCTGGAAAAAAAGTACTGAAAATCCCACCATTCAGTAGAATAATCTGACTTAATGTTAGATTTTTATTTTTAATGAATGTTGTTGAAGAGCTAATGATGAATAATAACACTAATAATGAACAGCCTAATCAAAATGCTGTTCTTTCTCCAGTACAGACATTAAGAGAAATGAAAAATTCCCATTTTTGTCTTCAGAGAAGACAATCTTAAACTGTTTCTAGAAAAATCTAATTTTAGAAAACAAATAAAAACATGTATAGAACATTTCCTATTCAAGGGGGTCCTCTGAAATAATACATACAAGTCTTTTTTTTTAATTAGATGAAAAGTAATGTTATCACATGCCCTTCCATTAGTCAAATTAATAAAATTCCATGTTTTTAAATGGGTTGGAAATTATACATGGTAATTATAAAGCTTTAGTGACGGTCCTTATATTTAGCACTATTATTTAAGTATATAGTTTTACTATCAATTTTAAGATTTAATCAATACTATTCCAGTGGCATAGAAAGCTAAACACCCTGAAGATCTTTCCGTTGATAACAACTAAAATTCTGAATAGAATAAGAAAATGTTTAATGTTTCATTAAGGTAGCATGAAAATAAGAATCTATTATAATTAGTTTGGTTCTACTTTAGGAGGAAGGTTCTATCTTAGGACGAAGATGTAGAAAACCAAAAGAAAATCTGCTTTCACACTAATAATGAGAGAAAGACAAATAATCTACAAAATTACAACTTTTCCAAAGCCCATCAGAGACCTGAGGTCTCCAGGCAACCCAGAAAACTAAATTCTACAGAGTGATAAGCCCCTCTAAGTGTAGAAACCACACACAAACAATTTCACCCATGTCAAAGCATAAGAGAAAGAGATAGCCTTCAAACAAGCAGATAAAAATACATAAGCTAAAATTTTAACAAAATTTTAAAGCAATAGTATGGGGGGACATGCCAGTTCTATAATGGGTAACCCAGAAACAAGGGGAGTTTGCATTCATTTGCAAGCTCTTTTCCATGGCTTTCCCCCATGTGCTCCTGAGGAAGACTGATTTGAGGTGGGGTGGGTGGGTTACTGATGAGAGAGCTCTCCTCACTTGGCACAGGCATTCAGCATATAATAGCTGTTGTGAAAAGTCTTTTATGTTTCCCTATACCTTTCTTTCTATGAAGCAAAAGCATTAAGCCATTTGGAGAAAAACACCAAACTCTCTCATCCACTGGGATAGAGGTAAAAATCCATTATTATGCTATAGGATAGAATCAAAATTCACAGCCACCAGGACTGGGATGGAAATACTCCCCAGTCACAGAACAAGGCAAAGATCCTTTGCTGTTGGGAGAAGTATATAGTCAAAAACTCTGTAGAACAGAAAAGCCTCTTGAAGGGCACCTGGGTGGCTCAGTTGGTTAAACATCTGCCTTTGGCTCAGGTCATGATCCCAAGGTCGTATGATAGAGCCCCGCATTGGGCTACCTGCTCAGTGGGGAGTCTGCTTCTCCTTCTCCCTCTGATCCTCCTCCCGGCTTGTGCTTTGTGTGTCTCAAATAAATAAAATCAAAAAAAAAAAAAAAAAAGTCTCTTGACCCCAGGATCCAACACCAGTAGCAAGCAGAGATTAGCCAGCACCAGATAAGGGAAAACGAATTATCTCAGCCCTAGATCAGCCACAAATACAAAGCAGGATTTGGCTACCAACGGAAGGAAGGGAAGGAATGCAAGCACAGCTCCACCTCTGAGACCCAGGGACACAAAGCCTGCTGAATACTGAAGATGCATACACACAAAACAAGTGGAAGAGAAAACTCTTTTTGGCGCTTAACATGAAACTAATACCAAGTAACAAGCAACAGCCATCTCCCACTAGAGAAGGGTCAAGATCATAACATGTATGCAAAAACTTCTATAGCTGAGAGTAGAGCAAGAATGCTGACAAAATTTACACAAGGTAACTCTTCCCAACCACTGGATAAATTTGCGACTTATGTTGCACTGAAGGGAATCATAACAACAACAACAAAATCTAAACCCTGCTCAATTCGTGATTAGATTGATTCATACTAGGTGTCAGAATAAAGAAGAGGCATTCCTGGCACAGATACTTTCAACCTCAGTTTCTACTATTCTATATATTATGATAGCATTCAATAAAAAATTATGAGACAAACAAGCAAAAAACTATGAACAATGACCCATTGTGAAGAGATACAGCAATCAAAGAATCATACTTAGAGTTGACCCATTAGTTGAAACTATCAGACAAGAACATAAAAATAACCATGATGCATATATTAAATGACCAGAGGAAAAGGTAGATAACATGTATGAGCAGATAAGGGATTTCACCAGACAGGTGAAAACTAAAACTTCAATGGAAATGTTGAAAATAATAATAAAAATAAAAACAGTAACAGAGATGAAAAATTCTTTGATAATACTCATTACCGGAGAGGAAACAGCTAAGGAATCAGTAAACTTAAACATGGAGCAAAACAAACCATCCAAACTGACTTGTTTTTCTTAAAGACTGGAAAACACAGAATAAAGAATTCAGGAGATGTGGGAAAATATCCTAAAAACAAAATGAAACTTCAAAACTGGACATACTATAGTCAAACTGCTGGGGGAAAAAAAAGAAAATGTTAAAGCAGGCTGAGAAAAATGAAACATTTCATAGAGGAGAACAAAGATAAAGTTTACCACAAACTTCTTATCAGTAGTTAAGCAAGTCAGAACACAAAAGCATGGAATCTTTATAGCGCTGAAAGAGAAAAATCTATTGATTCTGAATTCCATTCCTAGTATAAGTATTTTTCAAAAATGATAGCAAAATAGTCTTTTTTACAGATAAACTAAAGATGAATTCATTGTCAATACAATATACTACAAAATGTTAAAGGAAGCTCTTCAAGCAGAAGAAATGTGATACCAGCTGCAAATGTGAACAAAGAAACATGAAGCACCAGAAATGATAAAATGAAGGTAATCATAAAAGACTTTTTTTTCTTATTTTCAATCACTTTAAAGATAACTGACCCTCTAAAGCAAAAATAGTAACACAATTGTGGGTTTGTAAGATATAAGAAGTAAAATATGTGACTACTATAACATAAAAATGAGAAGGAGCAAATGTAACTGTAGTGTTGTAAGCTGCTTAAATTATACATGAAGTGAAATAGTAGTATTTGGCAGTTGACTGTGCCAAAGTTACAAATTTACATTGTAAATCTTAGAGCATTCACTAAAAAATGCTTTTAAGTATATTATTAATAATCCAAGAGTGGAAATTTATAAAATCACAAAAATAATAAAAAATTTAGAAAGCAAAGAATAGATGAGACAGACAACTTGATGGCAGATTAAATTTTTTTTAAACAATGTAAGTAACATTAACTACATTACACTTAAGTGATCTGAAAATCCCAATTAAAAGGCAAAGTTTGTCAGATTGGAAGATAAAATAAGAACCACTTATAGAATAATACATTATATGTAATTTAAAAAAAAGAACAATTATAGAAATTACAAAACATTTTAACTATAAAGGCATACATAGAGTAAAAATAAGAAGGTAGAAAAGTCAGTCATGTAAGCACTAAGTGAAAAAGGTGAAGAGGCTATCTTAATGTCAAAAAAAACCAGATTTCGGTGACAAGGAATATTAGTAGGACCTACATAATTATAAGGAAATCAACTCATCAAGAGTTAATGAATTATATAGATTTGCCACCATTACACAGGTCTTAACAATCTTTCATGTTTATGCACCCAAAAACAAAACTTCACAACACATGAAGGAATGCTGATAAAACCGAGGAAAAATAGACATACCCATAGTTATAGTCGGGAACTTCAATACTACACTTTCACTAATGGGCAGAAAAAGTAGATAGAAATTCACAAAGATATAACAGACCTGAAGAATACTATCATATTAGTTGATATTTATAGAACACTCTCCCAGTCAGAGCACAATACACATTATTTCCAAATACAATGGAATGTTCACCAAGACAGACCACATTCTGGGCCATGAAACAAACCTCAACAAATTGAAAAGAACTGAAATTATACAAGATATATTTTCAGATCACAGTGGAATGAAACTGCAAATAAAGAATAGAAATGTGGGGAAAAAACCCAATCTTCAGAAATTAAACAATAATCTATAAACACATGTCAAGAAAATTTTTTAATATAATGAAAATGGAAATCCAATATATCAAAATTTGTAGGCTGCTACTAAAGCACTAAATTTATAGTATTAAATGTTTTTATTAGAAAAAAGAACAAATATCCCCCCAAAAAGGAAAAAAGAACAAATAAATAATTTATCTAAGTTTCCATCTTGAGAAAGAAGAGCAAAATAAATTCAAATTAAATAAAGAATAATAAGATAAAAGCAGAAATCAATGCAATACCAAAATAAGAACACACAGAAAAAGTCAATGAATCATACTGTGCCATAAAAATAATTTGCTTTTGGGTGCCTGGGTGGCTCAGTGGGTTAAGCCTCTGCCTTTAGCTCAGGTCCTGATCTCAGGGTCCTGGGTTCAAGCCCCACATTCAGCTCTCTGCTCAGCAGGGAGCCTGCTTCCCCCTCTCCCTCTGCCTGCCTCTCTGCCTACTTGTGATCTCTCTTTCTGTCAAATAAATAAATAGAAATCTTAAAAAAAAAATAATTTGTTTTCAATACCATAGTACTTGAATCAAGCTTGAACTTTATAATTAAAAGAAGATAAATATGATATAATGCTTAGTAATTATTTATAATTTTCACATGTAATAGAGTATGCTATTTCTGTAAGATTTATGCTATAATATTGTCTATTGACATTTTTCCAAACAATGATATTAAAGAAAGAGAGTACATCCAGGTAATTTATCTTTCATCAAAAGTATCTTTACACTTATTCTAAAATTATGGTGGGAAATAGTACTGAGAAAAGCAGTCTCATGCATACAGTCTGTCAGCCCCCACTCAGCCACATAAGACTGGGATTTGGAACACTTCCTTACCAAGAGATAAAGAGCCCTCATAATCTCTACTGGGCTTATCACCTTGTTTTTTCCTTTCCTTTTTATAAGTCCAATATATGCTCTTATGTTATACATAAGCATATGGCACCTGGGCAGCCCTACTGCTATATCTGCCCTCCGTGGAGAGTGTACAGGATCCTTCTACTGGGACATGAGAGCAGTGAACATAGGCCAATTGCCCTTCGTCTGCTGCAGGGAGAGAAAGACCAACTGGCCATGGAGGACTGATGTCCACTACTGAAGAAACTTCTCCAAAGTAAGGTTATATAAGTCACTTCCTTTATTTAAAAATAATTACTGCATTCAGTAGGAGTATTAAATCTAAATGAATTAAATCTAAATCTTTAAGTAAGGAAATCTAATATTTATTAATAATCTATTATGTGCTATACATTTAGCCCATCCACAAATCTCATTTCAGAATATATCCTAAAATTAAAAGTCATCTACAACTGGCTAGTGACTTTCCTTTCTAGCTTTATATTCAGCAACTTTCACTCTTAAAGCATGACTTAAAACTCAACTGGAGTATCAGAATTCAGTCTTTCAAAGTTTTATTCAGAATTAAATGTTCAGATTAGTGTATCCACACCTTCCTATTTATTAAAATCCAGAATTAATTTCTATCTCCTTTGAGTTCCTAAACCATGCCGTTTATATCAGTTTAATAATGCCTATCACATTCTTCTTTATATCATAGTCATTTTTTCAAATTGGTTTATACTTCATTTGTGGAAATACTCTTCCCACCTACATTCAGTAATATAATCTTTGAATGGGCTTTCCATCTAAATACTCTCCACTCTCATCTTCCCTCGAAGGTAGGTGTGGTCATATGACAAAAATCTTATCAAGGGGATGCAAGCTGAACAGATACACATGCTTTCCATATGTGACCTTAAAGAGAGTGATATGTTTTCTTCCCATCCTTTCTTCTGGCATTCATCACCCAAATGTGACCGTGTTTGTGAAACAACTGGGTCCTAGGAATGGTGAAGCAACTACATAGACAACTAGAAGATACCTGGGTCCTTGACATTATGGATGCACCATATCGACCCTGGACGATTTATACTAGATCATAGGTTAAAAAATAAAAACAACCTTATCTTATTTAAGCAACTGCTATATTGGTTTTTGTTATAGCCTCTAAATATCCATCAAAATTAATATATCCTACAAGTTTCTTGGGCGCAGGGATCCCTTCTTCTTGACCTTTGTATCTTTTGTATTCATCACCTTGCTTAGCAGAATGCCTTATACATAAAAGTACTCAATAAATACCTATTGCATTGAACATACTTTCCAAAATCTTCATTGGATAACATCTTTATACAAGTAGACCATCCACCAAAAGGATAAAATTGGATCATATAGTAGAGGAATCAAGATAAGCCTTCCTCAGTAAGCCTTGCAGAAATTGCAAATTTGTAATTAAAAAAAGAGAGAAAAAGAGGAGGGAAAAACATTCTTTTACATGACTGAATTGTGGGTGATTTGTTAACCAGCAACATATAACCAGAACAACCATAATTATGTTTCTCCTCCTTATATTCTTATTAAAGAAACTTACAAACATAAATACAAATGAGTAAGATTATTTAAAGCCCTGTACTCTGCAGTTCAATATCATGAGTTTGTATTAAGTGGTGGGTAGAGGACTGGGTTGAGTAGATGAAGCTCAGGAGATTTTTAGCTATTTTGTATGATTCTATTGTGGTGGATATATGACACTATCCATTTTGTCAAAACTCATAAAACTTCACAATACCTTAATGCGTGCTAATTAAAAAAAATTTAGGAAGTCAGACGATTTCAGGATGGAGTATAGAATGTGATAATGATCTAAGTGTATTACAAATGTATGAAATACACTCACTGAACAGGATAGGGGCAAAGGTGCTGACTTAAGTAACTTTAGAAATGAATAGAGTCTGTAAGATTAAGGGCACATGTATAATATATAAGCACTGTACTTTATTAATAAAGTTATATCCTACAGTGGTATAGGTTAATAATTCTGAAACTGCCACACATGTAAACCACACAATTTTGTACGTGGATGGCAGATGGTGTACAGGTTTCCCACTGTTGGAGCAGGAAATCACCAATAAGCAACAGGACATGGCTACATGGTATCTAGTAATGAATTAGAAGTGGAGACATTAGTATGAACTCATGTTTAGCTTAATAGAAACACAGTTATCTACATATATATATATATATATATGCATATATACATAGGTTAGCAGGCAGGCTCTGTGATTTAAGAGGACCAGAATCAATGACACCCCAGTAGTAATGAGCACACCTAACACCAAGATTTTCATTTCAAATACATTCTCCAATAAAGGGAACCAGAATTAATTGGAGATGTGGTTAATTTTTGGACTGGAGCAGGAACCATAAAAGATAAGCTTAAAGAATGTTACAGTGTCAAAAAGTAAGAAAGTACTCTCTCTCACTCTCTTTTTCTCCTGTTCTCCCACTCACTCACATGTTCACTCTCTTTCCACCTACACGTATATGGTGGTATGTCAAAGGGGCATAGTAGTCAACTGAAAGAGTTCCCAGTGGTTAATTCTGGAACAACTGAGCAACAAAATTAAATAGTATTGGATGTTAACCCAAAGTATAAAATATCCATGAGTCCATACTGATAATACAAACAAACAGGGATAAAAGACAAACATCCCATAAAGAAGAATTCCAAATAATTTGTGTAGATACTCAACCCTTAAGGAAGTGAGGCATTAACTCCTTACTCCTTAAGTGTGGGCTATACCTTGTGGCTTTCTTCCAAAGAGCACAGTACAGAAAGAAAGAAAAAAGAGTAACTTTATAGTAGAGAAATTTCAGAAAGACTACCCTACCCAAATAATTAAGTTTAACATCAACTGTGATAAGTCATGTTCATTACAGGCACCCTTGAGATGATGTGATGAAAATTGCTCTGCACCTCTGGTATTTCTCCCCAAAACAACTCCAGTCTAATCATGAGAAAAACATCAGACCAATCTCAACTGAGTGACATTCTTCAATGACTGGTACTCTTTAAAACTACCAAGGTCATCAAAAATAAGGAAAGTCTGAGAAACTTTCACATCTAAGAAGAGTTCTAAGGAGACATGACAATTAAATGTAATGTAGTATCCTAGATGGGATCCTGGAACAGAAAAAAGAAACTAGGCAAAAACTAAAGAAATCTGAATAAAGTATGAACTTAAGTTAATAATAATGTATCAATATTGGTTAATTAATTATAACAAATGTACCATGCAACAGTAAGATGTTAGTAATATGCAAAATTGGGTGTGGGAATATACAGAAACTGTATTATCTTTGTAATTTTTTCTGTAATTCCAAAACTATTCTAAAATTCAAAGGTTATTTAAAAAATATTACAATCATTCTGGTCTCCTTTCTTACTCTCACAACAAATATCTAATCCATCAGAAAAATCCTGATCATTCTGCCTTCAAAATATAATCACAATCCAACTAACTCTACTGCCTTTCACAGCTCCTAACCTGACCAAATCACCTTTCTCTTATTCCTGATTATCACAGTATTTTCCTATTGATTCCTCTGGTTCTGCCCTTTGTTCCCCTTTGGTCTACTTGAAGCATAGCAAGAATGGTGATTTCTCTAAAACTACAGGCTGGCAATGTCAATGGACTACTCTAAACCCTCCAGTGGTTCCCTATCTGCCAGAGCATGAACCACAGTCATAAAAGTCTACAAAGCCCCCTGACATCTGGCACAGTTTCCTCTAGATCCCATTTCCTATTACTTTTCTTCTCATTCACCCTACCCCTAGTTATGACTGTAACATTTCTAGTAAGCTACTATCTCAAGATCTTGGCACTCTATATTTCTTATGCTAGAACGTGCTTCCTTAAGAATTAGCATATCTTATTCTCTCACCTCCTTTAAATTTTTACTGTTATCCTGTTGGTGAATCCTTTCCTGGTGACCCTACCTAAATTCCAATTATAAAAAGTATTTAATGAAATAATAATATTTATTTTAAGAACAAAAAATTTAAGAACAAAAAATATATAATTCATTATTATATAAATTATAGGGTTAGGATGTTATCTACTGCAACACTTAGTTTTCTATATATGTTGAGTCCTGGATAGGACATCTGATCAATATGGTTGAGCTTCCAAACGTATAAAAATGTTAGGTAAAATGTATTCAAATTATTTTTAACATATGGTCAAGTTGGAAGGAAGGAAGGAAGGTGGGAGACAGGGAGTGAAGGAAAGAAGGAATGGGATGGAAAACCCAATGTTCCATAAACAAGTAGTATTCAAAGCAATAATTTGAAGCAAAAGTCAAATAGTTCATTAGGATTAAAGTATATAGATCTTGGTGGCAAGGACTGAGAATTTAAAGTTTCCACATGAACACATCAGAGGTCTCAGGAGAATAAAAAGTAGAGAGTTGAACTTTAAGCCCAAATTTAAAGCCAAGATCCATGAAGGGTAACTCTGCCCATGAATAGGAATTAGAAAAATTCTGTCCTCTGGTTCTTCAGGCATCATTAAAACTTGCTAGCCAAAAAAAAAAAAAAAAAAAAAAAACTTGCTAGCCATTCCCAACATGCATGAACAATTTCTCCAAGCAACTAAAACCATAAGCTATACACAAAAAATGTTAAAGTCTTTATGCTGGTCTCTGTTGAAAGCCAAAGAAGTAAATTCTTTTTTAATTTCCAGAAGCAGAGAGAATTGAATGAAACACCACTAGACTCATGCTTCTACAATGCAGGATACAACAAATCCTCCAATAAAATTAACTACTGCTAGAGATAAGCTCAAAGTCACAAGTATAACTTATATGAACACTAGCAAGAGTAAAAGTTGGAAAGCAATACAAATAGGAAAATTCCAACCTCAAGATCTAAAAAAAGTAAAATAATATACCTGAAAGGTTAATTTAATTAGTACATATAAATTTTGAAAATATGAATGAAAGAAATAAAACTATGAAGTAATTAGTTATAAGAAAACAACAGAATGACTTGAAAAAGAGCCAAATAAGAATTCCAAAAATTACATATTTAGTTATTTAAATTAAAATAAAAAAACTAGTGAAGGGTACCTGGGTAGCTGTTAGTTAAGCATCTGACTCTTGATTTCAGTTCAGGTCATGATCTCAGGATTGAGCTCATGCTAGGCTTGGAGCCTGCTTGAGATTCTCTCTCTCCCTCTGCCCCTCCCCTACCCCTCAACCTCCCTCCTATCCCCCTGCCCATTCTCTCCTTCTCTCCCCCCACCCCCCACCAAAAAAAAAACCAAAAAACAAAAAAAACCTAGTAGTTGTATTCAGTGTTTGGGTTAGTGATTAGAACAGGGAGCGAAAGAGGAAATAAGGCAAATGGAAGTTATATTTGAGAAAATTATCCAGAATCCCACACAATGATTTAAAGATACGGAAAATATGAAAAATAGGTTAAAAGTCATGAAGGATGAATTCAGCAGAAAAAAAAATTGATGTCTGGTAGGAATTCTGAAATGGAAAAACAGAGAATTAAGGAGAACCATTATTTAAAGGAATACTATATAAAGATTTTTCCAAAATGAAAAATTTTTAAAAAAGAATACATTCTCAGATTGAAGAAAACTACCACATAGTTAGCAGAACTGATGAAAACAAAACATAAAGAGAATTTGATGGAATTTGAAGACTATAAAGTATCTGAAAACTATTAAGTACAGGGGATATTATTAAAAGATCATATCTGCAGGAAAAAGACTGCTTTCAATAGAACTATATAATAGAACACTTTTTATTAGTATCAAAAGAAATCAAAGACAATGAAATGCCTTCAAAGTATAGAAGAAAAATAACTGCCAATACTAGAATTATAAATCCAGGTAAAAAAGAAATGTATAGTACAGCCAAAATAAAAATTGTTTTTTACTTACACAGACTGAGAAAGTTTACATACTATGAACACATTCTGAAATAAATACTAAAAGACACAGTCAATAGAAAAGAAATTAATCATAGATGGAAAGAGTAGAATATAAAAATCAATGGTGTGAAAAAAATTAACAAGTAGATTAGTAGATCCAAATAATTATGTAACACATATAAAAATGGTTAATTGGGGAGAGGCAAAAAATAAGGTGTCATGACAACAAGAGCACAAAAGGTAGAAGTGGTATTACATAAAGAAATACATAAAACATTACTGAGAGAAAATAAGGCTTAAATAAATTGAGGGATATGTCATGTCCATAAATTATAAAACTCGATTCTGTAAAGATTTCAAGTTTTCCCAAACTGATCTATAAATTTACGATATTTGACTCCAGTCAAAATTCTAGCATGACTTTTTTTAATTAGAAAGATAATTCAAAACTTAGGTGAAAACACACAGGGGAAAGAATAAGAAGACAATGTTAAATAATATACAGAACAAACTTGTTTTTGTTTTAAAGCTATACAAATTAAGGCACTGTGGTATTGGTACAAGATAGGCAAAAAGACTAACAGAATAGAAAAGACAGCCCAGAGATAGGCCTACATTTATGAAACACCTGATTTTGTGCCTAAAAGATGGCACTGCATTCAGCATAGTGAAGAAAAGGATGACCTTTACAAAAAAAAAAAAAAAGGAGCTAGATTAACTGAATATCCATACTTAAAAAATAAACTGACCTATGTTGGACACCATGCAGAAAAAATCACTTCCAGGTAGATTTCAGACCTTAATGCATAAGGTAAGACAATGCAGCCTCTAAAAGATAAAAATGTTGGTGCAGGCAAAGATTTTGTAAACAGGATAAAATGATAAATTAGATGACATTAAATAAAGAACTTGTTATGAAAAGATACCATAAAGAGAATGAAAAGGCAAGGAACTAACTAGGAGAATGTATTCGCAGTATATTTATCTGAAAATGGACTTATCTGGAGAATATATAGAATACTTCAACAAATCAATAATTTTAAAAATCCCAATTTTGGGCGCCTGGGTGGCTCAGTGGGTTAAAGCCTCTGCTTTCGGCTCAGGTCATGATCTCAGGGTCCTGGGATCCAGGCCCGCATCGGGCTCCCTGCTCAGTGGGGAGCCTGCTTCCCCATCTCTCTCTCTGCCTGCCTCTCTGCCTCCTTGTGATCTCTCTCCCTCTGTGAAATAAATAAATAAAATCTTTAAAAAATAAAAAATAAAAAAAAATAAAAATCCCAGTGTTTAAAAGAGGCAAAGCACTTTAAAAGGGAGTTCAAAATAAAAACGAAAAACAAATGACTACTAAGTATTTGAAAAGTGTTCAAAGTTATTTTTCATCGGGGACATGCAAATTAAGAACAAAATGAAATACAACTATATACCCACCATGGCTAAAATGAAAAAAACTGGCAATACCAAATATTGGCAAGGATGTGGTTCAACTGATATTCTCAATCACTTTATGTAAGAGTGTAAATTGGAATAATCACTTTTGAAAAACTGCTTGGCAATGTCTGGTAAGTTGAGCATATGTTTCTCTATGTTATAGTAATTCTACTCCAACAGAAAAATGCACACAAAATGCAACCAAAGACGTATGTAAAAATTTTCATAGCGCTTTCATAGCATCATTAGTAACACATCAGAATAGCTGATATTAGTATCTGCTAAAAACTGGAAACAACCCAAATACCCCTCTATTAAAATGGATAAAAATACACATTTATACATTGGAATATTTTACAGCAATAAATAATCCACTGCCACATACAAAAATATGGATAAACCTCACTAATGATATTGAGTGAAGATGCCAAACACAAGAGTTTTATACATATTTGATTTATTCTATTTAAATAAAGTTCAAAACCAAAACTTAGTCATATTAGTCAATGGTCAGAAATGTGCTTCCTTTTGAGAGAGGTAATTACTTAGAGTATACAAGGGTCTCTGGGATGCTATTAATATTCTATTTCAAAACTATTCTATTTCTGATGTGAGTAGTGATTTCTCAGCTGTGTTTATCAGGTAAAATCTTTGTAAATTTTACTGAGCTGGAACCAAAAGCCTATTTTTCTCGATGTATATTATACGTCAATTAAAAGTTTAAGAAAAAAGGTGGGACGCCTGGGTGGCTCAGTTGGTTAAGCAGATGCCTTTGGCTCAAGTCATGATCCCAGGCTCCTGGGATCAAGTCCCGCATGGGGTTCCTTGCTCAGCAGGGAGCCTGCTTCTCCCTCTGCCCCTGCCTCCCACTCTGTCTGCTTGTGCTCTCTCTCTCTCTGACAAATAAATAAATAAAATCTTTAAAAAAAAAAGGTAGCACTTAAAATGCTAAATAAAAATACATGGAAGATAGGAAGAGAAGATTTACAGTTACATTGATCTAATGTGCTTGTGTTATTATAAATGAGGACAAAAAGACTAAGTTATTATTAAGTATGCATATTAAAATTTAAGGGTAGCAATGACAACAAAAGAGTAGGAACAGTGGTGCCTGAGTGGCTCAGTCAGTTGACTGTCTTCCTTGGGCTCAGGTCATGATCCCAGGATCCACATCAGGTTTCTTGCTTAGTGGGGAGCCCGCTTCTCCCTTTCCCTCTGCCACTCCCTCTGCTTGTTCTCTCATTCTCTCTCTGTCAAAATAATAAAATCGTAAAAAAAAAAAAAAAAGAAGAAGAAGAAGAAGAATAGGAATAAAATGTCAAAATTCTAAGCTAGGACTGTAAAAATAGAGAAAAGAGAAAAGCCCTACATGTATACTAGAAGAAAGAACAAAGATCATACCACAACAATCTATGAGCATGAGGTGATGATCTGGGAAAGGTAGAGGCACTCGAAGCTACAATCTCAATGAAATGATGAAATCAGAAAAATATATACCTATAGGCAAAAGTAAGTAGCAGGAAAACTTTTTATTCTCCATCGGGCTCTCTGCTCAGCAGGGAGCCTGCTTCCTCCTCTCTCCTCTCTGCCTGCCTCTCTGCCTACTTGTGATCTCTCTCTCTCTGTCAAGTAAATAAATAAAATCTTTAAAAAAAAAAAACTTTTTCTTCTCCTCCTAGGCTTAAATTCTGGGGCACTAAGGGAGCAGGAAGTCACCCTTGATAATTTTGTCAACAGTTCCATCCTTAATGGTAATTAATTTGAAGAGCATCAAACTGGAGGTGCTCCAGGGTACCTGGCTAAAGCAAATTCAAATCCTTTTCTATAGGAATGATCTCAAACTAGGTCACTGAATCAGACCTAACTGAATATATACTTACATTCCAAAATTACAAAATGCATGAAGAAACAGGAACCATAAGGAAGAAACAGAAGAAAAAAACATATTATAGAATCCCAAAGAATTCAGATTTTTTAACATATATTTTCAGAATTATTCTGATTGATATTTTAGAATTATTCTTATAATTATTGAATTATCAGAAAAAAAATTTTAAGATATGTTTAAAAGTATTTAAAGTAAAAGATGAATTTGAAAACATGAGTCAGGAACATTTTCCTTAATGTCTGGCAGATTTGGAAAAAGAATAAGTGGAATTTCTAGAAAAAAATTATAACTTTATATAAAACATTCAACAGACAATTTAAGCAAGCATAAGAAAAACAAATGAAAAGAAAATTAGCAAGTGAACTCATGGGAAACAGGGAACCAGAAACGGAAGGAATACAAGGGAAATTTAAAAAAAAACCTGAAGAATATAATAAGAAAGCCAATATATATTTAATCAGAGTTTCAGAGGAGAAGATAGAATTGAAAACTGACACTCTTTTGTCAGGATTTTATGCTGCTTAAATAAACATGGTAGTGTTAAGAAGCACAAGCACCAAAAGGCGGCTTGTCAAAATATCTCTGGAAGCCTCACATAGTTCCTTGAAAGCTGACAGAAGACACAGGACTTCTGGGTCACAGGAAAGAACCTGATTACAGCAAAAACAATACAAGGATTTTCAATCTAGTTGCTATTGTGCTTCACTGAGCCCCAAACCACAAAGCAACAAAGAGGGCTGCAGGGAATTTGTACATACGTGAGGTTGTGCTATAGGAGATGAAGCCTGAATCCAGTTTTTATAGCAAAAAGTAAGCAAGACTTCTTTGTCCAGAGGAACACCTGGTACAAGACAAATGCCTTACTTTTCAAGATTACCTTCAGGAGAAAAACTAAAGAAGTAGTTCAATAAAGGCCTTGCAATTTTCACAATTTTGGCCTAGCCCAACTCAGCAAGACAGGAAAATACACAAGAGGCCCAGAGCAGAAAAACTCTCAACATCTCATTCCAACACAAAATTAATTTACCAGAAAAAAGAAAAGACATCATTTCACTAATGCAGCAATCCCAATGAATCCAGGAATTCCTGCTTTCATTTCATTTTTGACTTTTACAAATTTCTAAGTTTCTTTGTCAGGTCATCAATTCATTTTTTTTTAATTTAAATTCAATTAGCCAACATATAGTATGTCATTAGTTTCAGACGTAGAGTTCAGTAATTCATCAGTTACATATAACAGCCAGTGCTCATCACATCATGTGCCCTCCTTAAAGCCCATCACCCAGTTACCCGATCTCCCCACCTTCCAGAAACCCTCAGTTTGTTTCCTATAGTTAAGAGTCTCTCATGGTTTTCTCCCTCTATGATTTCTTCCCATTCATTTTCACTTTAAAGCATTCTTTGCTTAATCATCTTCAAAAAAAACCCTTTTCATTTAAGACTAGTTTTAGATTTCAGAAGGATTGCTTACAGTCTAGTTAGAGGAGAATGGCAATAAACAGGATAATTTTAAATTGGAATGAGTGATGGATAGGAACTAAAACACAATGGTATGAAAGTGTGACTCTGGACTAGAAGGAGGCACTTAGGCAGGGCAGTCCAGAAATAACTCCCTGAGAAAGAACTACTAAAGAAATGTCCTTAATGGATTAAAAAAAATCAGCCAATATAAAAAAGAAAAACAAAAATACAAAAAAAGAAAGAAAGGAAGGAAGGAAGGAAGGAAGAAAGAAAGAAAGAAAGAAAAAGAAAGAAAGAAAGAAAGAAGGAAAGAAGGAAAGAAAGAGAAAAGAAGGAACTTTTTAGGCAGGGCTACAACAACAAAACCCAAAAGTTGGAAACACCTTGCATGTTTGAGAAACAGAAATGAAGCAGAAATGACCTTGGTATATTTGAGGAGTCAAAAGAAGGCTAGTCAACAATGTTGGGAGTGGAGTGAGCAAGGAAGAGCAATTCACAAGATGATAGGGACAGGTAGACAGGGCGAGATGGCATAGGGCCTTGGAAGCTATGGTAACATTTGATTCTCTTCTAAGTACAATGAAAAGCATTTTGAGCAGAGACATTAAATGACGACCTATACTTCTAAATGATCTTTGCATGGAGAACAAACTAAAGCAAGAATAAAAGCAAAGAGACCAGCTACAAGGCTACTGAAGGAGTCCAGGCAAAAAGTGATGGTAGCTTTTATGAGAGTGGTAGCAATGAAATAAAGTGAAATATTTATTATATTTTGAAGATAAGATTAAAGGAATTCACTGGAAGGAAAAGAGTTAAGTCAAGGATGACAGCTTTTTGGATAGATGGTGGTTGAAATGAGAAGACAAGGAAGCAGGTTTGCATGTGAGGGGAAATGAGCAGTTCAGTTTTAGACATGTTAAGTTTGAGATGTTTAAGAGAAATCCAAATGGAAATATCAAAGAAGTTATTGAATAAATGATCTTGAAGCTCTGAAGAAAGACCTGGATTGAAAAGACAGTTTGGAAGCCTTTGGCTGGTAGGTGATATTTAAAGAAATGGTGATTAATGTGATCACCTAGGAAGGAGATGTTGTTCAAGAAGAGGAACGACTATGCCTCCTTTCCAGCATCTGGAGGTCCACTGAGAAGTGCCAGCCAAGAACATGGTGAAAGGGATGTCCTCACAACTAAGAAAAGAATGAAAAGAGGTCTGCTGTATCTAATGCTACTATAAAGTTTCTACTGTATTCAACAACCTGGAATTCACTGAGGCTCCAGACAAAGACAGTTTCATGAAAGTAGTGGGGCCGGAAGCTGCAGTGCAATAAATTAAAAAGTAGCCACTGGCAGAGAATCACAACACCTCTTGTCTCTTTACATCTTTTATTGACTTTACATGAACATCTATATTTCATAGTCTCTTTGAAAAATTTCTAATTTGGTGCCAATACCACCATAGTGAATATTAAACTAGAAATCTATAATAAACTTCTTAATTTCAAAATGATTCTCTAAGAATTCTATTTCTTCCTTGGTGAAATTTGTCATTGCAAATTAAAAGGGATTTTCACAGAATCCACTTAAATTTCATGGTATTTTGATGATATACTATATTCTAATTAGAAGGGTTGCTTCTTCCTGCAAGGAAAAAAAAAACTATGCAGTAAATTATTCTGAAATCTAGCCAATCTGAAATTCATAATCACTTCATTTGTATGAGATTAAAGCAAATATTTTGGTAAGTTAAAAAAAGGTCATTCTACTTTTAGTAAAGAAATCAATAAACTAATGCTGAGATTAATTAAGAGCAGAAAGGAGACTGAATTGTTTAATCAATGCCATGTTATTTAATGTGAATATATTCCAAAGTGTTTGAGGTCATGCAAACCAAACACTGGAAAAAATATTCTTGATCTAGCAAAATAAGAATATTGTGCACTGCTTTACCAGAATTTACCAATGATTTAGAAGTTTGATGATGTTTCTTTGTCTTGCTGATGGGACAATAATGGGGTGAGTAGAGGCAGTTGTTCTCTTCTCTGAATCTCTTGCAGAGAATGGAATGGAATCCTCCTCACTCTGCCACTTTACCTTGTTTAAACCTAAACCCCTTAATGTTTCCAAGCATCAGTTTCTTCAGTTAAAAATAAGGATGGATTTACTTATGTAATATCTACATCATAATATCTATACCAGGGGTGGCTGTGTGGCTCAGTAGGTTAAGGATCTACCTTCAGCCCAGGTCATGATCCCAGTGTCCTGGGGGAGCCTCAGGTCAGGCAGGCTCTCTGCTCAGCAGGGAGCCTGCTTCTCCTTCTCCTTCTGCCTGCCACTCCTCCTGCTTGTGCTCTCTCTCTGTCAAATAAATAAATAAAATCTTTAAGAAATAGTAAGAATACCTATATCATTGGGTCTCTATGAGAATAAAAACTCCTGACTCAATATTCTTACTCAGACATCATATCCCTTCTCATTTTATCCTACATTAAGGTCTTTGCACATGCTGTTTCTTCTGCCTGAAATACTGTTCCTTTCCTTACTCCCCAATTTTGGCTAGCTAACTCATGTATCCTTCTTATGCCAGCCTTGCCTGTCCCTCTCATACTGCATGAGGTCCCTGAGTTACACAATCTCCTAGCATCCTGTGTTTTTTCTTCACAGTATATATCACAATTACAATTATTTAGGGTATTATTTGTTTATTGTCTACCTCATCACTAACTTGTCTACATTGCCTAAGACATTATTGGACACCTAGAAGGCATTTAATAAATACTGCTGAGAAAATGAGTGAGTTGGAATTTCATTAGAAGAAAGGATGAAGGGGATAATTCAAAGATGACTCCAAGACTTCTAGACTGAATAATCTCACCCTTAATAAAAGATAGCAGTAGATAAGGGAGAAAAGATCATGAGTTTTTGTTTTAAACATGTTGGAATGAAAGTGTTTGAAGGGCACCCAAGTGAAGATATTCAGGAGACAGTTGGAACTATGATAAAAGATGAGAACTGAATATATACATTTAAAAGTCCTTATTCGGGCGCCTGGGTGGCTCAGTGGGTTAAAGCCTCTGCCTTCGGCTCAGGTCATGATCTCAGCGTCCTGGGATCGAGGCCCGCATCCGGCTCTCTGCTCAGCAGGGAGCCTGCTTCCTCCTCTCCCTGTCTCTCTGCCTCCCTCTCTGCCTACTTGTAATCTCTCTCTCTGTGTCAAATAAATAAATAAAATCTTTAAAAAAAAATAAAAATAAAAATAAAAATAAAAAAATAAAAGTCCTTATTCCTTATGTGGTAGATTAGCCTTAAAGATAGGGAGGCTAAAAAACAATATCCTGGAGAAAACAATAAAGTACACATGAAAGGCCATGTGATGGCTAACTTTGTGGGTAAATTTAGTTAGGCCATGGCACCAAATTGGTCGATGAAACATTATTCTAGATGTTCCTCTGAAGGTATTTTTTAAATAAGATTAGCATTTAAATAAGACTGCCCTCCATAATGTGGGTGGGCCTCATCCCATAAGCCCAAGGCCTTAGAAAAAACTGACCTGCCCAGAAGGAATTCTGCCAGCAGTCTGCCTTCTGATTGAAATTACAACTCTCCCATTCTCCAGCCTCCTGTCCTACCCCACAGATACTGGATTTACCAGCCTGCAGAGTTTCACGAGTTCCTTAAAAAAAAATATATATAT
>LNAC01000158.1:1132342-1211774 GCA_002007465.1 Ailurus styani | reverse complement strand
AAAATATATATATATATATATATATATATATATATATATATATATATATATATGTCACTATACAGATATCTATAGATCAATAGTTCTGTTTCTCTGGAGAACCCTAACTAATATAAGATGATCGAAAATAAAAGAGTAAAAGGGATAATTGATTTAATAGCATTCTAAATCACAAAAGAGGCAGAAAGTAAAATTTAAAATATTGATAATCAATCCTCTGTGGCCTTCTTAAAATAAATTATGATTTTCTATGCACATATGCCTATACTTAAAGTGCTTTTACTATTATTGCTTTCATGTCACTTAACATGCATTGGCTTCATCTGTCAAAATTGTAAGACATTATAAAAAGCAAGAGCAATAGTATTAATAGGAAATAGGACTGTGATTGTTCAGGAGTCACAGTCCTTTAAAATGCAGAATGGCATTTGGAAACTTCCTAATTTTTACCTTTAGGACAGATTTCTGTGGTTCAGAATTTTTAATTGTTGATGGTGTATTTCTGTGACATTAGTATGTAGTTGGTTTTGTGACAAGTCTTTCATGAGAACAGGAAAAAAGATAAAGAAAGGATTAGTTTAAGTGTTAGTTTAACAGATGAAATATTTACTCATAACTCTGCAAGCCTCAAGCGAAAACAAGCAAGAATCCTGATGACCGAAATAGAAAGTACTTTGTAATAGACTCTGTAATATGAAGACAAACTGGACAGGGAAGCCAGTGATGGAGACAATCTCAGTCCCATTCAGCCACATGCAAACAAGAAATGTTGAGTCCAAAGGTCCTTTCTGTGCCTGCTATCCTAGATTTCAACAAGAAGAATGAACAGTGTGAACGTGGTAGAACACTGTAAGACTGGATTGAACATTAATAATCATCTAATTCCTATTCCTCTATGTTCCTACAAAGGAAACTAATATCCCAGAGAAGTTAAGTGACTAACCAAAGATCAAAGAGACCAAATTCTTTAGAAATTAAAAAAAAAGGATATTACCAGATCTTTAACAAAGCAGTTTTATACTACAAAAACCAAATTCAAGTAAATCCCATAGAAATGGTAGAACTTATTGAACATATAGTATTAGATCTATAGTCTCAATGCTGTGACTCCAGTGTAATGAATGACTCTAGTCCAATCATAAATGAATGAATACCATTTTCCTCTTTACAAAAGATTTGCAATACTTTATTTAGTATCGTAACAATCTGAAGTGAGATATAATGATTCTCTAAAGTCACAGAGTTCCTAAGAGCTGTTAGGACCCAGGCTTTTCGACCTTTTCAGAATCCTTTTTAACACACTCGTATTTAGACATAAAGTCACATAAATATCCATATGAGAGGATAAGATCTCAAGCTTGAGCAATGTGGACAAGTGGTTCACTTTCCTGAGTGACTTGATCAGAAGAAAAAGTTAAAAAAAATAAAAACAAAACAAAAACTTTCAGCCAATTTAATTATTTGGATTTGGAGTCTTTAACACCATCACACTATTAAGTATCAAAATACAACCTTTTACGTTTCTGATTTAAAAGAAAACTAAAGAGTGACATTTTTAAAAAAGACCAATGGGTAAAGGCAGAAATAAATATGTGTAATTGAAGCACAGGTTTATTATAGCATTCAAAATCTCATTCCAGGTTATTAGGGAATATAAATTCACTATTTTAATTTATTTTATTTTAGTTCTTCCCTTGGTTCCTAATAAAGCAATAAATCCTTCAGGACCAGGCATACCCACAGATTATGACACATTGCCTTCAGACTCACATGGCATTCTGATAAATCTGTCAGTATGTGCACTGATGACAGATGTGAAAAAGAGATCATCGTGGCTTTCACTGCCTCTATTTTATTGTTTGTTACAGCCACCTTCTATTTCTGGAAAACATTCCCAGCTGCCTGCAGCAGAGCAAGGAGCCAGAGTTGGAAAATATGTTGTTTTTCTCACAGTTTACAACCTAACTTGCCTACCACTAATTATGCAATAGAGATAGGTTGAACTAATACTCGAAAACATGTCTTGAACACTGGTTTCATTAACTGGTTTCATTATAATAACCTTATTTCTGATCTTTCTTATTTCAGGGTTCTGGAAGACTCATTAAAAATGTTTTCTCTGCAGTGTTTTATAACCTTTTGACATTTTCTTCTTATATCAGTCATGGCAATCTTTTTAAGTCTATAAATAGGAAGGTTGAGAGGGAAGAAATGGACATGTTAACCCCCTGTACATTTGGAGCCTGACAATGAAATCTGAGGTGGGAAGGTTATATCAAGATCTTGGTTTCTGTTTTCTTTTGAGGGTATATTGTAAGATACCTAAAGTATTCTGTGTGCATCCTGTTATCGATCTTAATCATCAGTGAAATACATACACATTTCATATATAATCTATTTTCAACTGACATAAAAGTAACAGGGAATTGTGTTCTTTTGCATGAATTTCTATAGACAATTCTGGCTGCTTTCAAAGTAGCAAAGAATTTTCTTTGTGGTTTGGTGTGAAATGCAATTATTTTATACTTTTCCAGGGATAGAGAATATGGAACTATAAGTGTCATAATCCTTTGATTACTTCTACACAATTCTAGTTTAACCCTTTTTCATTAATTATCATTGTTACTTTAAAAAAATTATCATTGTTACTTTATATGTCCATGATTCAGTTACTTTACCTTGCATAAAATGACAAAAAGCATTATAATAATTTGATTTATAAATTATTTGAATTTATTTGTAAAGGTTACAAATTCCATAATATAATAGAGACTATTTCATAAATAATCTATAAATTTAATATTAACCAACAGTTAAAACCTCCAAATATTCATCCTTTACCAGAACTATTCTCAACTTTAAAAATATACCAATTAAAATTTTCTTTCGTTTAATATGCCATGCTTACCATTTCTTACAGGTTATGTCTGATCAGACAAATGCATGGAGAAGAAATAACAAAGCAAAACATTTCACACACTAATCAGCCGTTAAATTAAAAAGTGACTATCATACAGAAATATATTAATTGAAAATTCACATTTATTATTAGAGTAAATTATGAGTACCAAATGCTCTCCAAGTATCATTTTTACTCATATATGAACAGTACATTTCTGTATATCATAGTCCTTCTTAAAAGATGTATTATTATATGATAGAAGATACCCATAATCATATTTTACACAGAGTTTAACATTTAAGATTAACTGACAGTCACATATCAAAAAATGGTGGAACAGCTGGGGTAGAGAGGTTTACTGAGTTTACTATTTAAACCATTTGAACTGGGCGCCTGGGTGGCTCAGTGGGTTAAAGCCTCTGCTTTCGGCTCAGGTCATGATCTCAGGGTCCTGGGATCGAGGCCCGCAGCGGGCTCTCTGCTCAGCCTGCTTCCCCCTCTCTCTCTGCCTGCCTCTCTGCCTCCTTGTGATCTCTCTCCCGCTGTGAAATAAATAAATAAAATCTTAAAAAAAAAATAAACCATTTGAACTGCTGCCTTGAATGATGTAGCAGGCATAACCTATATTAGCAAAGCTACACCAAACATCACTGTTGTGGTAGAAAATAAAAGATACTTCCATTAAACAGGAGGCCTGTGGTCATTCAAATGTCTTTAGTACCAAAAATAACTGATAAATTGTATGGATGACTCCTATCTAAAATTAAGATGTGAAAAAAATGAGGCTTCTTGTGCATTTAAAATAAATTATTCAATGTCAAACTGAGGGCAACAAAGAAATTGGTTACCAATTTGGACTCTAAAAGAAGGTATCATTTAATGATCTATAATAGGTTTTATTCCTCCAAACCAACTCTTTAATATGTGGTAATCATTATCACTGCAGCATCTAAAAATTTTCTTGTTAAATAAACTTGTTACTCTTCTTAGATTTATAGAACAAACACAAAGCATTATGAAAAGCATAATTTAACCTCAGAATATCTCTTTAAAGAAATATAAGTTTCCATTATATGATGGCTGAGACACCACATTGACTTCATTTATTTTTATATTTCTAAAAGATCCTTGAACCTGAGTTGGTATTCGCTTTTCTTATAATTCTTATAATTCTATGTAACAATTCAAATAACTAACTGACATGGATTCTTTCAGTATCTTACGTAGGAAAGAGTGCATTTGATTACTAAGGCTGCCCAAACAAAATATCACACAAACTGGGTGATTTAAATAACAGAAATTTATTTCTGACAGTTGTGGAGACTAGAAGCCCAAAATCAAGGCGCTGGCAGATTTGGTTTCTTCTGAGGGCCTCTCCTCATCTGGCAGATTGCTGCCTTCTTGCTGCATTCACACATAATCTTTTCTCTATGCACAAATATTCCTGGTATATCTTTATATGTCCTAATCTTTAACAAGGACACCAGGCAGGCTGGATTAGAACTTACCCTTACATCTCATTTTAACTTAATTTTCTCTTTAAAGGTGTTCTCTCCAAATAAAGTCGCATTTTGAGATACTGGGGGTTAGGACTTTAACCTATGAATTTTGAGGGAACACAGTTCAACCCTAAGTACAGTCATAAAATTTGTATTGCTTTTCAAAATAATGCATGAACTATTTTTCACATAATTAAATACTGTGCATGTAAAGGCATTCTGCAATTTTAAAGTATAATCACTATATATACTACTAGAGTCAAACAGCAAAATCACAAAGCACAATCTTCATCAAGTTTTTAAGTCTAGTGAAAGCTGTTTCTGTTTCTGTTTTTGCTTATTTGTTTATTTTTGCTAATTCCAATTAGAGAATTATTGCCAAATTCTGAAATCTTCTCTAATGACCAAGCATTATGAGCTCCTTCTTTTTCTTAAAGATGCAAAATCAATCAATCCTGAACATGCCTTTGACATTTTTCAGAATGCCTTTATCCCCAACCTATAATAATGAAGTCTTTCCCATGATATGTAGACAATGCTCCTTGTCACTACGCTTTCCCTCTGTGATAATTTTTCAATGACAATTTTTCAGAAGATTAGAATTATCTGGCCACCTTATTCATCTGGCCTGTCCACTTTGAGCTGCTTTTTCAGTTGAGCCCCATTAAATTCATAAGTTATTACAGCAAAACTAAATTATCTGAATGAAGTCAAAAGAATCGAAAGAAAAATATTATCACTGATAGGGAAATCAGATTAAACCATGCATAGCTGAAGATGCTTATACGTTGAAACTGTATTGCACTTAACACCATAAAAAATGTCCTTTTCATGTTATTTACAATGAGTTATTCATGTGTGATATAAAATACTTAATAGTACTCACACCTATGTAAAAGGTACTGTTTTTTATTACTTTTTTCCTTGAAACTTCAGGAGTCACATTTGTTGAACCTCAAACCATGTGATAGTAAAATACACAATTACTCTCCAAATAACACCATAACAATCACTTTGAGAGTTAATGCCTAAAATCAGAGACACAGATAGAAAAAAAAAGTATTAAATTCCTATCTGGTTTGTTTTCTACTAGATTACCTTAACTTCAGGAGAGATCTGCAAGGAGCTACCTGACATTGACCCTATCTATATAACGAGGGGCCACATGTTTTGTCACATATGTTTTTCTTGCAGCTTTGGCCACTTGAAAAAAAAATGACTGCCTCCTTAAGTATTTCTTTTAAATTTTTATTTAAATTCAATTTAGTTAACATATAGAGTGTTATTATTTTCAGGGGTCAAATTTAGTGATTCATCAGTTTCATATATCATCCAGTGCTCATTATATCAAGTGCCATTCTTAATGTCCATCACCCAATTACCACATCTCCCCACCCACCTCTCCTCCTCAAACAACCCTCAGTTTGTTTCCTATAGTTGAGTCTCTTATGGTTTACCTCCATGCTTATATTTTATTTTGTTTTTCATTCCCTTCCCTTATGTTCACCTGCTTTGTTTCTTAATTTCCACATATGAGTGAAATCATATGGTAATTGTGTTTCTCTGATTGACTTATTTTACTTAGCATAATACCATCTAGTTCCATCCATGTCATTGCAATTGGCAAGATTTCATTCTTTTCGATGACTGAGTGATATTCCATTGTCTATATATACCACAACTTCTTTATCCATTCATCTGTCAATGGACATCTGACCTCTTTCCATAGTTTGAATATTGTGCATATTGCTGCTATAAACATTGGGGTGTAGGTGCCCCTTCGAATCACCATTTTTGTATCCTTTGGATAAATACCTAGTAGTGCAATTGCTAGGTCATAGGGTAGTTCTATTTTTAGCTTTTTGAGGAACCTCCATACTGTTTTCCAGAGTGGCTGCCTCAGTTTGCATTTCCACCACCAGTGTAAGAGGGTTCCCCTTTTTCTGCATCCTCACCAACATCTGTAGTTTCCTGACTTGTTAATTTTAGCCATTCTAACCAGTGTGAGATGTTTTCTCATTATGATTTTGATTTGTATTTCCCTGATGCCCAGTGATGCTGAACATTTTATCATGTGTTTGTTAGCCATTTGTATGTCTTCTTTGGAGAAATGTCTGTTCATGTCTTCTGCCCATTTCTTTTTTTTTTTTTTTAAGATTTTATTTATTTATTTGACACAGAGAGAAAGATCACAAGTAGGCAGAGAGGCAGGCAGAGAGAGAGAGAGGAGGAAGCAGGCTCCCTGCTTGGTGGAGAGCCTGCTTCTCCCTCTCCCTCTGTNCCTCGATCCCAGGACCCTGAGATCATGACCCAAGCCGAAGGCAGAGGCTTTAACCCACTGAGCCACCCAGGCGCCCAATCTTCTGCCCATTTCTTAACTGAATTTTTTTGGTTTTTTGGTGTTGACTTTGATAAGTTCTTTATAGATTTTGGATACTAGCCCTTTATCTGATATGTCATTTGTAAATATATTCTCCCATTCCGTAGGTTGCCTTTTAGTTTTATTGACTGTTTCCTTTCCTATACAGAAGCTTTTTATCTTGGGCACCTGGGTGGCTCAGTCAATTAAGCAGCTGCCTTTGGCTCAGGTCATGATCCCAGGGTCCCAGGATTGAGCCCCACATCAGGCTCCCTGCTTGGTGGAGAGCCTGCTTCTCCCTCTCCCTCTGTTTGCTGCTCTCCTACTTGTGCTCTCTCTCTGTCTGTCAAATAAATAAATAAAAATCTTAAAAAAAAAAAGAAGCAGATTTTATCTTGAAGTCCCAATAGTTCATTTGCTTTTGTTTTCTTGACTCTGGAGATTTATCTAGTAAGAAGTTGCTGTAGCTGAGGTCAAAGAGGTTGTTCTCCTCTAGGATTTTGAGGGATTCCTGTCTCACATTTAGGTCTTTCATCTATTTTGAGTTTACTGTTGTGTATGGTGTAAGAAAGTGGTTCAGG
This sequence comes from Ailurus styani, assembly GCA_002007465.1. NCBI lineage: Eukaryota > Metazoa > Chordata > Mammalia > Carnivora > Ailuridae > Ailurus > Ailurus styani. The sequence goes on along the minus strand of LNAC01000158.1, from coordinate 1,204,433 downwards.
TTCATTCTTCTGTATGTGGCTGTCCAATTTTCCCAACACAGTTTGTTGTAAAGACTGGTCTTTTTTCCATTGGCTATTCTTTCCTGTTTTGTTGAAGATTAGTTGACCATAGAGTTGAGAGTCCATTTCTGGGTTCTCTATTCTGTTCCATTGATATGTGTCTGTTTTTGTGCCAGTACCATACTGTCTTAATGATTACAGCTTTGTAATATAGCTTGAAGCCTGGAATTGGGATGCCTTCAGTTTTGGTTTTCTTTTCAACATTAGTTTGGCTACTTGGGGTCTCTTCTGGTTCCATAAAAATTTTAGTGTTGTTTGTTCAAGCTCTGTGAAAAATGCTGATGGTATTTTGACAGGGATTGCATTGAATGTGTAGATTGTTTTGGGTAGCATAGATATTTTAACAAGATTTGTCCTTCCAATACATCAACATAGAATGTTTTTCCATTTCTTTGTCTTCCTAAATTTCTTTTATAAATGTTCTATATTTTAGAGTACAAATCCTTTACCTCTTTGGTTAGGTTCATCCCTAGGTAACTTATGAGTTCTGGTGCAATTATAATTGGGATCAATTCCTTGCTATCTCTTTCTTCTGCTTCATTATTATTCCCCATTGAAAATGATATTAGCTTTCATATATAGCTTTTATGATGTTGAGATATGTTTCCTCTATCCCTTCATGGTGGAGGGTTGTTATCAAGAAAGAATGTTGTATTTTGTCAAATGTTTTTTTCTGCATCTTTGAGAGGATCATATAGTTCTTGTCTTTTCTTTTACAATGTAGTATATCACATTGATTGATTTGCAGATGTTGAACCACCCTTATAGCCCAGGTATAAATCCCACTTGGTCATGGTAAATAATCATTTTAATGTATTGTTGAATCTTATTAGCTAAGAATCTTGGTGAGAGTTTTTTTATCCATTTTCATTAGGGATATTGGACTATAATTCTCCTTTTTAGTAGTGTCTTTCTCTGGCTTTGAGATCAAGGTAATGCTAGCCTCATAGAATGAGTTTGGAAGTTTTCCTACCATTTCCATTTTTTGAAACAAATTTTGAAACAGAAGAATAGGTATTAATTCTTTAAACATTTGATAGAATTCCCCTGGGAAGCCAACCAGCCCTGGGCTCTTGTTTGTTGGGAGATTTTTGCTTACTGATTCAATTTCTTTGCTGATTATGTTCAGCTTTTCTAAGAATTTATCCATTTCTTCCAGATTGCCCAATTTGTTGCCATATAATTTCTCACAAAATTCTCTATTAATTGTTTGTATTTCTTCAGTGTTGTTAGTGATCTCTCCTCTTTCATTCATGATTTTATTTATTTGGGTCCTTTCCCTTTTTGTTTTGATAAGTCTGGCTAGGGGTTTATCAGTTTTATTAATTCTTTTAAAGAACCAGCTCCTAGTTTCATTGATCTGTTCTAATGCTCTTTTATTTCTATATCACTGATTTCTCCTCTAATCTTTATTGATTCTCTTCTCCTCCTAGATTTTGGCTTTATTTGCTGTTCTTTTTCCAGCTCCTTTAGGTATAAGGGTAGGTTGTGCATTTGAGACTTCTTGCTTCTTGAGTAAGGTCTGTATTGCTATATACTTTCCTCTTAGGACTACCTTTGCTGCATCACAAAGATTTTGAACTGTTGTGTTTTCATTTTAATTTGCTTCCATGTATTTTTTTAATTCCTCTTTAATTTCCAGTTGACCCATTCATTCTTTAATAGGATGTTCTTTAACTTCCATGTATTTGTGGTCCTTCCAAATTTCTTCTTCTGGTTGACTTCAAGTTTCATAGCATTGTAGTCTGAAAACATGCACGGTATAATCTCAATCTTTTTGTACTACTTGACACCTGGCTTGTGACCTGTATGTGATCTATTTGGGAAAATATTCCATGTGCACTCAAAAAGAATGTGTTTTTTGATGCTTTAGGATGAAATGCTCTAAATATATCTGTTAACTCCATCTGGTCCATTGTGTCATTCAAGACCCTTGTTTCCTTGCTGATCTTCTGCTTAGATGATCTGTCTATTGCAGTGAGGGGGTTAAAGTCCCCTACTATTATTGTATTATTATCAATTAATTTCTTCAATTTTGTTATTGATTGGTTTACATACTTGGCTGCTCCCAGGTTAGGGGTATAAATGTTTACAATTGTTAGATCTACTTGTTGGATAGACCTCTTTATTATGATATAGTGTTCATCTTCAACTCTTATTACAGTCTTTGCTTTAATATCTAGTTAGTCTGAGATAAGGATGGTTACTCTAGCTTTCTTTTGAAGTCCATTAGCATGATAAATGGTTCTCCACCCCATCACTTTCTATCTGGAGGTATCTTTGCGACTAAAATGAGTCTCTTGTAAGCTGTATATCGATGGGTCTTGTTTTCTTTTTATCCATTCAGATACCTTATGTCTTTCGATTGGAGCATTTAGTCCTTTTAAACTCAAAGTAATTACTGAAAGATACGAATTTAGTGCCATTGTATTACCTGTTAAGGCGCTGTTGCTGTCGATTTTCTCTGTTCCTTTCTGATCTTTGTTATTTTTGGGCTCTCTCTCTGCTCAAAGGATACCCTTTAATATTTCTTGCAGGGCTGGTTTACTGTTCACAAATTCCATTAGTTTTTGTTTGTCCTGGAAACTCTTTATGTCTCCTTCTGTTCTGAATGACAGCCTTGCCAGATAAAGTATTCCTGGCTCCATATTTTTCCCTTTTAGCACATTGAATATATCACGCCAGCCTTTTCAGGCCTGTCAAGTTTTATGTGGACAGGTCTGCTGCCAGTCAAATGTTTCTAGCCTTAGTTTATGGACCTCTTGTCCCGAGCTGCTTTCAGGATTTTCTCTTTGTCTCTGAGATTTGTAAGTTTCACTATTACATGTCGAGGTGTTGACATACTTTTGTTGATTGGGGGGGGGGGGGAGTGGTTCTCTGTGACTTCTGGACTTGAATGCCTGTATTCTTCCGCAGATTAGCAAAGTTCTCAACTATAATTTGTTCAAACAAGTCTTCTGCCCCTTTTCCCTGATTCTCATCTTCTGAGAGTCCTATGATATGGATACTATTTCACTTTATGGAATTGCTGAGTTCCCTAAGTCTACCTTTGTGATCTAAGAGTTTTCTTTCCCTCTTCTTTTCAGCTTCATTATTTTCCATAATTTTATCTTCTATATCACTGATTTGCTCTTCTGTTTCATATATCCTCATTTTTATGGCCTCCACTTGGGACTGCATCTTGGTTATAGCATTTTTAATTTCGTCCTGACTATATTTTAGTCCTTTATCCTTACAGGAAGGGATTCTCTACTGTTGTCTATGTTTTTTCCAAGCCCAGCTAGTATCTTTATAATCGTTGTTTTAGATTCTAGTTCAGACATCTTACTTACATCCTTATTGATTAAATCCCTAGCTGTGAGTACTACCTCCTATTCTTTCTTGTTAGGTGAATTTCTCCATCTCACCATTTTGTCCAGAAGAGAAAAGAAGAAAGAAACCTGAAAAGAAACAACAATAGCAACAACAACAACAAACTTTTAGGAAGCATTTCTGGTGTATGATGTGTACACTCTGGTGTATGTTGTGTTTTGGTTGCTTTCCCCCACACTCTTCTATCCTCTACAAAGTTCCTCCTTGCTTGTAGTGGGGAGTGTTTAACTAGGCATGGTTTGATTTGTTTATTAAGATAAGCTTCGGGGAAAAAAAGAAAAGAAAGAAAAAAAAAAGCCTGATCTAAGACAAAAGAAAAGGAAAAGGAACAGAAATGCAAGCAAACAAACAAAAAGAACTATAAGCCTCTCATCTACCATATTCTCTCCTTCCAACTGTGCAGATTCTTTTCTTAGTCCTCAGATCATACTCTGGATTGTTCAAAATAGTTGGAAGTTGATCTAGCTGTGCCCAAGAGACAAGGTAAGTTCACGATGACCCTACCACTCCACCATCTTAATTCCTGTCCCCCTCCTTAAGTATTAAATGATAAATTCTCCTAACACAAGGGAAAGTACTTTTCATGAGTACTTCATTATTATCTAATAATTCCTCTGAAATGGTTATATAAGTGTACAAGTCAAAAGGGACTTCAAAAATATTGGTTGGAGAATACAAAGCCAAAAAACTCTTTACACAATAAGAAAAACATTTTTAAAATGTTTGCAAATTCTAGTTCCCTTGCCCCATGAATGATTAAAAATCTGAGAAAGCAAGGACAATGAACAAGGAGCAGTATGTGCAATAAAGAAATACATTTTAGGGGGCCCCCGGGTGGCACAGTCAGTTAAACTTCTGATTCTTGGTATCAGGTCAGGTCATGATCTCAGGGTCTTGAGATCAAGCCCTGCATTGGGCTCCAAGCTCAGTGAGGAATCTGCTAAACTTTCTCTCCCCCTCTCTCTTCATCCCTCCCCTTGTGTGTGCAGGCACACACTCTTTCTCTCTCAAATTAATTAATTAATTAATTAAAAATATAAAGAAAGAAAGAAAAGAAATACATTTTAGAAGCTAGAACATGGTTTCATTTCTGCTTGACAGAATTTATTCTGGTTGAATACTCTGGGATTTGCAACTCAAAAAAGACAATTTTATTGTGACTTGTTTGTTGACTTTTAGTTTTGGTTTTTGAGTATGTGTGATGAGAGGCATTGAATTTTCCTTGGAACCACAAATCACTGCAAAAGTAATGCATAGCCAAGCTCATTACATTTCTAAAGAAGTGTTTCCCAGACCAATGATTGATGAGGGAAAAAAAAATTCTCACTAGCATTTCAACACACCTAATATGCCTAGAATGACTAAAATGATTCTCTATTTCTATAATTTAAAAAAAATTTCCCTTCCATTCTTGCTCAAATGTTAATTAGTTGCTGCGAATTAACCATTCCAACTACTAATTAACAGTAATGAACAGTTTCTGAATAACTGCAAGTTGATTTGCTCTTTAAGAAAACTCCCAAATTAATTAAAAATTCATTAAGAGGGGCCCCTGAGTGGCTCAGTTGTTTAACCATTTGCCTTCAACTCAGGTCATGATCTCAAAATCCTGGGATCAAGCCTGGAATCAGGCTCCCGGTTCAGTGGGGAGTCTGCTTCTCCCTCTCTTTCTTTCCCTCTGCCCCTCCCCCTGCTTGTGCTCTCTTGCTCGTGCTGTCTCTCAAATAAGTAAATCTTTTAAAAAAGTAAAAATGAAAAAATAAAAATTCATTAAGAGTATCATTTCTATATTTCTATAGGCAGGTTAAAAATCTTTTAATCCAAAGATTTAAGAAAAGAACCTAAATTGATCTTCCTTTGGAAAGGATCAGATTTCCTATAAAAATCTCCTTCAAAAAGATGAAGGAGGCTCAGGAAGGGCAAAAAGACAGGCAGCTCTAGACATGAGCCTATTCAGCTCTACCTCACTGTCCATCCTAGGCTTTCTGTCTCCCCCTGCTTACCTGCTCTATTTTCACTTAACTACTCAAGTTCTTCATAAGCCTTTGGCCCTGCGTTTCTTATCCTATGTTATATCAGAGACCATAGGTGTGAGCCGTGAGCATCCTTTTTTTTTTTTTTTAAGATTTTATTCATTTGAGAGAGAGAGAGAGAGTGCAAGCAGAAGCAGGGAGAGGGGTAAAGGGAGAGGGAGAAGCCAGCTCCCCACTGAGAAGTGACCTGATGGGGGTTCCATCTCAGGACCCTTAGACCATGACATGAGCCGAAGGTAGACAGCCACCCTGAGCCATGAGCATCCTTGAAGGATCATGTAAATTTCTGCACATACATAGTTTTAGGGTTCATTTGCCTACTAGGTCTAACCATGAGTCCCTCTTACTATATCCCATGATAAGTATATGACTTTAGGTTTAATTACCTATAATATAAATTTTGTGTCTCAATTCAAGATTTTGATCAAGAGACAGCCTATCCAGCTCTTCTTTTCAAAACACACCCTTAAAATTCAAACTTTTGAGCAACCTCATAGATTACTCCACAGATCAGGAGTTCATCTCTAGCTCAACAAACTATCCCACAATTTAGGGTCATACGATGCTCTACCAGCTCAGCAATATTGGGTAGAGATTTTCAGAAAGGGGGGAGTAATCTAGGCAATATTGGCATCTAAAAGAGATATTATAAAAAGACTTAGAAGCCATATATATATATGTGTATATATATATATACACATATATATATATATATACACACACACACACAACATAGAAAAGAACACCATGAATGATAAGGAGATCTTAAAACATAGTAATAAAATGAACACCCATGAACTCGCCATCTAACTTAAGAAATGGAATAAAACAAATAAAATAGAAAATGCCTCTGGATCTCATTTTCTAGCCTCCTTATGCCAAACTGTGCCTTAATCAATTCATCTTGCTTGGTAAGGCATCAAGTAACAAGACCTAATACTGAGGGGCACCTGGGTGGCTCAGTGGGTTAAGCCTCTGCCTTTGGCTCAGGTCATGATCTCAGGGTCCTGGGATCAAGCCCCACATCGGGCTCTCTGCTCAACAGGGAGCCTGCTTCCTCCTCTCCCTCTGCCTGCCTCTCTGCCTACTTGTGATCTCTCTGTCTAATAAATAAATTTAAAAAAAAAAGACCTAATACTGAATCTAATAAATACTGCACTTTGAAATGTAGAGAACACAAACATATTGAGATATTTACACCAACTGTAATGTGATATGAAAACATCTCTGATTTATAATGGTGACAAAGTCATAATTACTGCTAATGTCACTGTGACTGATTACCTTCATTCATAATTAAATATTAAATTTTAGTTAAAGTGAAAAATATTTTTTTTCTAGATGAATTCTGTCTCTAGACCCCAGGTTAAGAAGATGTGCTTTAGAAAGAGTATGACTAGCAAAATGCCAGCTGAAAAAAAGAATTTAGTCCAGACATTTGTCTTCTTTGGACATCAGAATGTACCAGAGTGTTGAAAAGGAAATACATTTTTAATGCCTCTAGGTAGGTCCTTTAGACTCCACTAACAAGGACATCACTCCCTATGTCAAATGATGCCTTCTCTGCTGAGCCTCCCATACTTCATATAAAACGTTGTAAATCCCACTTCGGGAGAATGGTGCCCAGTTTTAATATGGGAGACAGCCTGACAAAAGCAAGTAAACACACATAAAGTAACATTAAGGTCAAAAGCCCAAGAAGAAGTTCAAAAAGTTACTGATTAAAGAGACAACTGATCTTCCCTATGTCAATTGTTTTTCAGAAATAAATTACAAAAAAAATTTTTTTAAGTGTTTTCACTTAAAATAGCACAGAAAACTTAAGAAAATATTGAAAAATGTAAGTCTATTATATTAACATTATAAATTCTATCTTTTACAATTTACCCATATTTATTTAAACAATGGCAGTCATTATACACACAACTTTCATATTTTACTTTTATTACTTTATATTTTCTATTTCTCACTTGTATTTATTACAAAGAATAACAAATGGAAAATCAAAAAAGAAAGGACCTGAAACTTCTCTGAAGTTAGGAAAATAAAGCCATTGACTGAACTGTTACATTTCCTGAAAGAAACTATGCAGAGAACTATATAACACATTCTTCCTTCATGCCAGAGGCTGTTATCAACCATTAAAAATATTCTCTGCCAGGGTGCCTGGGTGGCTCAGTCAGTTAAGCATCCCAAACTCGATTTCAGCTGAGGTCATTATCTCAGAGTGGTGGGATCAAGCCCCATGTTGGGCTCTGCACTGGGTATGGAGCCTGCTTGGGATTCTCTCTTTCTCTCTTCTTCTACCCCTTCCCCACCTCTCTCTCTTTAAAAAAATAAAGAAAATGAAAATATATATATATTCTCTGCCATCTAGTCAATCAGTTGTCCTACAAGGAGGCATTTCTATCAAATTAAGATTTGATTCTAAAATGGTAATAGAGGGATGTCTGGGTGGCTCAGTCAGTTGAGTGCCTGCCTTTGGTTCAGGTCATGATCCCAGAGTCCTGGGATTGAGTCCCACATCAGGCTCCCTGCTCAGCAGGGAGTCTGCTTCTCCCTCTGCCTGTTGCTCCCCCTGTTTGTGTCTCTTTCTCGCTTTCTTTGACAAATAAATAAATAAAATCTTTAAATAAAATAAAATGGTAATAGAAACAAATATTTTTTTAAATAATGGAAATAAAAACAATGCTTGAAATGATATTGAAAAAAGATCCATGACCTCAACTAGGTTGGAGGGAGCCAAATATTTATTTAGCATCTATTCCAGATTAAACTATTGCAAACTTCTGATCTCATGTCTATGAATTAGGAAATGCAATTTTGATACTGTCATATTGATGCTAAGTAGCAGAGGTGGGATTATATTTATAAATTATTTTGGGGCCCATTCATCTGACTCTAAAATCACTTAAGATCAGAATGTCTCACCTTAATAACTGTGTAGGCCATGAGGAAAGGAAAAGAAGATACAGTCCCTGTTCTAAGTCCATTATACAACAGATAGAAAACAGTCATATACACACATATACTTTCAATGCATGCTCAAGTTGCTATGGGAACACAGAACTTCCATATGGTTCTCCAAAGTTCTCTTTCTCTACATTATGTTGCCATTCACCAGGGAATATGCCTGCTAATGTATGCACTACCATCTACAAAGAATAAAAATCATTATGCTTCAATCATACGGTTCCTCCAGAAGGTGCTATCCTTCTTAAGATGATACTACTAGTGATACAAAATGGAAAATATATACATTTTCATTTATCCCATGGTCATGAATAAATTTAGTCAAACTTCTAATAAACTTGGATATCACAGCAATGTTAGGACAATAACACATTTGCTGATCATTTTCCTGTATGGTAGGCATCACCCAATGGTCTGTCTTCAATCAGAGCAGATGTCATTTTCAAAACTGCACATGATCACACACAGACATAATCTTTTTTGACATATCTTCATATAGATTGCTTCCAAGACATATGTCACATACAGAATCCCAAGTAACTTATATTCTAAGTATGATATTTGATATTATTATAAATATATGTATTTCTGTCTTTAATTTAGAAATGTTCTACTTTAGCTTTCTGCCATTACAGTCTTCAGATGTTTGGTCCTTTTCTTGTTCCAGTATACCAAATGGTATTTTAATTGATTTTGTTTGGTATGTGAAATTTTAAAAAAAGAAAAAAGGAACTGGCATTTGTTACAGATTGCCTTTTATCTGAGCACAATATCAGTTTCTTTATTCTAGCATAGCACTGAATTAAGGTGAATGACTTAGAAAACACTGCAATAGGAATGAATTTTTATACATTTTTATAAATAGGAATATGTTTTGGTATACCAATAGAAGGGACTGCCTAGCCAATACGTTTTTTTCAATTAACTAAGAACCATATTGTAATTAATATTTCCCTAGTTTTTACCAAATGTTCTTTTTATATTACAGGATACCACATTATATTTTGCTGTCATCTCTCCTTAGGTTGCAATTGGCTGTGACATTTTCTTAGGCTTTCAACATTTTTGATGAACTTGACAATTCTGAGGTGTACTGGTCAGGAAATTTCTATAATTTCCCTCAACTGAAATTGTTCTGATCTTTTTCTTATGATTAGATTTGGATTATGGGGTTTACAGAAGACTACAGAAGTAAAATACCATTTTGTACTATATTACAGCAACATGACTTATCACTGTTGATTTTTAACCTTAACCCCTGGCTGAGATAGTGGTTTGTCAGGTTTCTCCTCTGTAAAGTTACTCTTTTTCCTTCTTTTCTCTTTGGAAGAAAGTCATTATCCTCGGTTCATATTTAAGCCATGGGAGATCATACTACATGTACTTGAGGATGGAGTACCTATATAATTATTTGGAATTCCACAGAAGAGATTTCCCTATTCCTTCCCTTTTTAGAAATTTATTCGATTGTTAATTTATATCAGGGTGGACTCATGAATGCAGTTTTTATATCATCATTTCCACAGAAAAGAGTGATTTGAAGTTTTAAAAGTAAGTTATTTTTCAAAAAGAAACAAAATAATACCAATGAGGAATTCAATTTTTAAAATATTGGAAGAAAGTGTTGAGGGAAAAGTAAATCAACTAAGTCAGAAGAAAATATTTTAGCCAAAATTTAACATTAATAAAATATAATAAGAAAATGAAAAGACACAGATACATGGCCTAAAGTGTAGCCTGAAAAATCATCTGGCAGGGCACCTGTGTAGCTCAGTTGATTGAGCATCTGACTGAGAATCTTTGGGAGACTTCTTAAAAAAAAAAAAAAGAGCTCGCAGGCACCATTTCCCTCCTCCACCCCCTGGCCTAGACACATGGACATTTGTGAGAACCATCAAGGAATGAACACTTTCCACCTAGTTTGCTAACAGCATCCCTCAACCCACAGTCTTCTACAGACCTACCCCCTGCATCCTGGCTTAATCACAGCAGGGATTTTCCAGGGAAGTAGCAGGTTCCCTCAAGCAACAGAATGGCATGAACCTTGCTGTCACCATTCACCTGGTCCCTCTGTATTCCTGCAGAAATTCCCTCTTCAACATGCCCTTGGCAAGAGATCACCCCAAATGGTGCCACAAGTCTGTCAGAATGCAACCAGCCCTGACAGAGACCAGAATGACTCCTAAGTGACTCTTGCCCCCGAAAGAAAAGAAGATAATAACCACACAGACCAGTTAGACTGTGGTCCCAGCCCACCAATGAAAGCTTCTCAGAGGACAACACTAAGAGAGTGCCCTATTGTTCAGTGCTACTGAAGCTCTGGCAAATGCCTGATCTGACTAAGCACAAAGCAGCTGCAGACTGACACACTAACAATACAAGGGCAAACCCTGCCCACGATAGGCAAAGAGAACCAGTGCTGATGACTGGGCTGAAAGCAAATATGGCTCAGCCACAATAGTAGGGCACATGCACATAGAAGACAACCCTGAGACACCAGGATCTGGTGACCAGGGGACAGTGCACTACAAGGCATTACAGTACCTGTTCTTCATAAGGCCATTACTTTCAAAAGCAGGAGAAATAACTGACATCCTCACATACAGAAACAGGCACAGAGAGTTGGACAAAATGAGTTCACAGAAGAATATGTCCCAAATGAAAAAACAGGACAAAAATCACAGCAAAAAAGCTAAATGAAATGGAGATAAGAAATATGCCTTATAGAGAATTTAAATTAATAGTCATAAAAATATTCACTGGACTTGAAAAGAGAGTGGAGTCTCTCCACAAGACCCTCAACAACATGACACAAAAGACAGAAAAGAACCAATCAGCGATAAAGAATTGAATGCAATTAAAAATACACTGGAGGGAACAAATCATAGACCAGGAAAAAACAGAAGAACAGATCAGATCAGGAAGACAGAGTTATGGAAAGCAATCAAGAACAAGAACAGAGAAATGCAGACCCACCCCACTCCGTTCTCCTCCAGGAGAAAGAAAAAAGAATAATAAAAAAATGGGAATAGATTAAGGGAACTCAGAGACACCAATAGGTATAATAATATTCACATTATAGGGCCCCTCAAAGAAGAAAAGAGAGAAAAAAGCAGAAAATTAATTTGAAAAATAAAAGCTGAAAACTTCCCAAATCTGGGGAAGGAAACAGAAATCCAGATCCCAGGGGCACAGTGAAACCCCAACAAAATCAACCAGAGGAGGTCCACACCAAGACATGCAGTAATTAAAATGGCAAAAAGTAGGAATAAAGAGAGAATTTTAAAAGCAGCAAGAGAAAATAAAACAGTTATGTACAAGAAACCCCATAAGGCTATCAGCTGATTTTTTAGCAGAAATTTTGCAGGCCAGAAAAAGTGGCATGGTATATTCAAACTGCAGAAAGGGAAAAACCTGCAACCAAAAATACCCTATCCAGCAAAGCTATCATTCAAAATAGGAGAGATAAAGAGTTTTCCAGACAAAAGTTAAAAGAATTTATCACCACTAAACCAGCCTTTAAGAAGTGTCAAAGGAGAGAGTAGAATAGAAAGACCATAAGTAGGTGTAAGAATAAAAAGGAAACACAAAAGCAGCAATATTAAATATTAAATATAACTATAAAAATCCACGAAGCAATTCACAAAATAAAAGGATGGAAAGTATAACACTATAACATAAATCATGGCGGGGGTTGGTCAAGGAGGTGAAGAATGGATTTAAACTTAGGTAACTATCAACTTAATATAGACTGCTATGTGCAGAAGATGCTATATACAAACTTAATGGTAACCACAAATCAAAACCAGTAATAGGAGTGCCTGGCTGGCTCAGTCAATGTGCACAACTCTTGTCCTCAGGGTCATGAGTTCAAGACCTACTCTGGGTATAGAGCTTACTTAAAAAAAAAAAAGTAATAGATATGCAAAAAATAAAGGAATCCAAGTTTATCACTAAAGACATCCAGCAAATTATAAGAGGAGACAGCAAGAAAAGAAAGGAATAGAGAAGAACTACTAAAACAAACTTAAAACAAATTAAAAAATGGCAATAAGTACATAACTATCAATAATTACTTTGAATGTAAAATGGACTAAACATTTCAATCAAAAGACACAGGATGAAGGAATAGATAAAAAACAAGACCCATGTACTCACTGTCTACAAGGGACTCATTTCAGACCTAAAGATATATAGAGATTGAAAGTGAAGGGGTGTAAAGTATTTATCATGTAAATGGAAGTGAAAAGAAATTCAGGTTAGCAATACTTATATTGAACAAAATAGACTTTAAATCAAAGACTGTACAAGAGACAAAGAAGGACACAATATAATAAGGGAATAATCCAACAAGAAGATATAATAATTATAAATATTTATGCATCTAACATGGGAGCACTAAATAAATAAAGTAGCTGAAAACTAACATAAAGGAAGTAATCTACAGTAATACAATAATAGTAGGAGACTTTAATACCTCACTTATATCAACGGATAGATTACCGAACCAGAAAATCAATAAGAAAAGAGTAGCTTTGAATGACACATTGGATAAGATGGATCTAACATATACATTCACAACATTCTACCCTAAAACAGTGGAATAAACACTCTTCTCAAGTGCACATGGAACATTCAGAATAATAATAATAACATGCAGAATAAACCTTTAGCCAGACAAGAAGGAGGAGGAGGAGGGAAAGGAAGGGGAAGAGGGAGAGGAGAAAGGGGAGGAGGAGGGGAGGAGGAGGAGGAGGAAGACAAGTCTCAGCAAATTCAGAAAGACTGAATTTTGTATCTCTTCTGACCACAATGCTATGAAACTAGAAATCAACTACAAGAAAAACTCTGGAAGGAGCACAAATATATGGAGGTTGAATAACATGCTATTAAACAATGAATTTGTCAACTGAGAAATCAAAGAAGAAATCAAAAAATACATGGGGACAGATGAAAATGAAAACACAATGGCCCAAAATCTTTGGGATGCAGCAAAAATTATTCTAAGAGGGTATTTTGTAGCAATACAGGCTGCTCTCAAAAAGCAAGAAAAATCTCAAATAAACAACCTAACATTACACGTAAAGGAGCTAGAAAAAGAACAAACAACACACAAAACCAGAAGAACGAAGGAAATAATAAAGATTAGAGTAGAAATAAACAAAATTGAAACTAATAAAAAAAAACCAATAGAACAGATTAGTGAAATTAGATGATTTTTTTAAAAGATCAACAAAACTGATCAGACTTTAAACACGNTAAACAAAATTGAAACTAATAAAAAAAAACCAATAGAACAGATTAGTGAAATTAGATGATTTTTTTAAAAGATCAACAAAACTGATCAGACTTTAAACACGCCTTAGGGGCGCCTGGGTGGCTCAGTGGGTTAAAGCCGCTGCCTTCGGCTCAGGTCATGATCCCAGGGTCCTGGGATCAAGGCCCGCATCGGGCTCTCTGCTCAGCAGGGAGCCTGCTTCCTCCTCTCTCCTCTCTCTCTGCCTGCCTCTCTGCCTACTTGTGATCTCTCTCTCTGTGTCAAATGAATAAATAAAACCTTTAAAAAAAATAAATAAATAAACACGCCTTAGAAAAAAAAGAGAGAGATGACTCAAAAAAAAAATAATAATCACAGAGGAAAGAGGATAAAAAGCAACCAACACCAGAGAAATACAAAGGATTATAAGAGAAGACTATGAAAAATTTTATGCAACAAATTGGACAACCTAGAGGAAATGGATAAATTTCTAGAAATCTATAACCTCCCAATGGAAAGCTGGATCAGGAAGAAATAGAAAATTTGAACAGACTGATTACCAGCAATGAAACTGAATCAGTAATCAAAAAACTCCCAACAAACTGAAGTCCAGGACCAGATGGTTTCACAGGTGAATTTTACCAAACATTTAAAGAAGAGTTAATACTTATTCTTCTCAAACTAATCCAAAAAATAGAAAAGGAAGGAAAAATTCCAAATTCATTCTGTGAGGCCTACATTACCCTGATACCAAAACCAGATAAAGACATTACCAAACAAACAAACAAACAAAAAACTACAGGCCAAAACTCTGATGAATGTAAATGCAAAAATCCTCAACAAAATACTAGCAAACTGACTCCATTAGTAAATTTAAAAAAAAAAAAACACTCACCATGATCAAGTGGGAGTTATCCTGGGATACAAGGATGGTTCAATATTCACAAATCAATCAACAGCACACATCACATCAACAAAAGAAAGGATAAAAACCATATGATTATCTCAATATATGCAGAAAAAGCATTTGACAAAGTACAGCACCCATTCATGATTAAAAACATCAACAAAACAGGTTGAGAGAGAACATACCTCAACATAATAAAAACCATTTATGAAAAACCAACAGATAACTTCATACCAATGATGAAAAACTGAGAGCTTTTCCTCTCTAAGATCAGGAATGAGACAAGGATGTCCACTCTCACCACTTTTATTCAACATAATACTAGAAGTCCTAGCCACAGCAATCAGACAAGAAAAAGAAAGAAAAGGTATCCAAATTGCTAAGGAAGAAGTGAAACTTCCACCATTTACACATGACATGATACTATATATAGAAAACCAGAAAGATTCAACCAAGAAACTAATAGAGCTAATAAATTAATTCAGTAATGTTGCAGGATATAAAATAAATGTATAGAAATCTGTTGCATTTCTATAAACCAATAATCAAGCAGCAGAAAGAGAAATTAAGAAAATAGTTCCATTTAATATTACACCAAAAATAATAAAANTAAAATCTCTCTCTGTGTGTCAAAAAAAAAAAAAAAAACTTTAAAAAAAAAAAAAAAAAAAAAAGAAAAAAGAAAATACTGTGAAAAATTATAAAAAAAAAACAAGAAACTAATAGAGCTAATAAATTAATTCAGTAATGTTGCAGGATATAAAATAAATGTATAGAAATCTGTTGCATTTCTATAAACCAATAATCAAGCAGCAGAAAGAGAAATTAAGAAAATAGTTCCATTTAATATTACACCAAAAATAATAAAATATCTACGAATAAACTTAATCAAGGAAGTGGAAGAACTGTAGTCTGAAAACTATAAAACAGTAATAAAAGAAATTGAACACAGCATAAACAAATGAAGAGATACTCCATGCTCATGGACTGGAAGAGCCAATATTGTTAAGATGTTCATTGTAAAAAGCAATCTATAGATTTAATACAATCCCTATCAAAATACCAACAGTATTTTTCACAGGAGTAAATAATCCTAATATTTGTATGGAACAACAAAAGACCCCAAATACCTCAAGCAATCTTGAAAAAGAAGAACTAAGCAAGAGGTATCACAGTTTTCAAGATACACAACAAAACTGCAGTAATCAAACCAATATGGTATAGGCATTAAAAAAAAAGACACATAGTTCAACAAAACAGCCTAGAAAACCCAGAAATAAACCCATGATTATATAGTCAATTAATCTTTGAAAAAGGAGGAATGAATATACAATGGGGAAAAGTCTCTTCAACAAATGATGTAGGGAAAACTAAACAGGGCCATGCAAAAGAATGAAACTGGGGTATTTTCTTACCCCATACACAAAAATAAACTCAAAATGGTTTAAAGATCTAAATGTGAGACCTGAAACCATAAAAATCCTAGAAGACAGCACAAGCGGTACCTTCTCTGATATTGGTCATAGCAACATTTTTCTAGATATGTCTCCTGAGGCAAGAGAAACAAAAGAAAAATAAGCTTTGGGACTACATCAAAATAAAAAGCTCTAAACAGCAAAGGAATCAATCAACAAAACTAAAAGACAACCTACTGAATGGGAGAAAATATTTGTAAATAAAAATCCAATGAGGGGTTAATATCCAAAATATACAGAGAATGTGTACAACTCAACACCAAAAAACAAACAAAAAAAACCAAAAAATCCAATTAAAAATGGGCAGGAGACATGAACAGACATTTTTTCCAAAGAAGACATACAGATGGCCAATAGACACATGAAAAGATGTTCAACACTACTCATCATCAGGAAAATGCAAATCAAAAGGAAAAAAATGAAAAATGGAATAAACACATATAAACTTTAAAAAATTCTGGCAAATCCAATCAATAAGAAAAACACGTAATTCAAGGGTCAGAATGGGTTTGAACCTGCTTTTGCCTATTTACTGATAAAGTTAATTTACTAATTACTAATTATAACAATTATTTGGACAGAGTGCAATAGTCCAAAATCCATTTCATCACTCAAATACAATAAAATTTCACTGAATCAGAAAAGAATACATGAAACAATACATACCTGAAGAAAATCTTAGAAAACTAAAATATTGTGGTGTTATTTATTTCAAATATAGCCTATGTAGATAAAGTATAAATGTATATCATGGTGTAAAATGACATAAATTAATGCAAAATTACAAATGCCACTTATATCAAAGTACATAATCATGTATCCTAAAGAGAAATGTCTTAAAAATAGAATATTAATTGCTTCACTCAGAATTTGAAATTACATTGAAGGAATAATTATACTGTTGGCCTTTTTTTAAGCTACTAATGTTAACCTGGTTCTCTCTTATAATTAAAATGCCAAAAATTTGAGAAGACACAATGTCTGTTTTCCTGCTAAATAAAATTGCATGTTGAACCCAAATTAGATATGGGATATCTTTTTAAATTAAGAGAGCTATGAAAGGCTAAAATGTGCCCAGAAGCTTAATATTCATACTTTACTGTGCTATACGTGAAAGTAATAGGTTGCTTGCTTCTATATTAACCAATTTAAATCAATTCTTACTCAAACATTGTTTACTACCACAACTACTTGAGGAGAAATATAATAGGATAACCATCAAAAGCAATTTGGGGGCTTAGTGAACACCAGATACTATACATTCCTATAGCACTTTTTGCTCTCAAAGCATTTATTCACCAACGCCATAGTGTGAAAGAAAGGACGCCTTCTCCAGACCCTCAAATTCTCCATCATCCTCAGTCCATGAAAATGCTAATTAGGATTTTATACCCAAATATCTGCAAGTTATCCTACCTGAAAACTGATTTTTTTTTTCTTACTCAAGACCTTGAGGACACCACTCTTTGGCTCTCTTCTCACAAAACTTAAACCAAAAACTACCTAAATATCCGTTTTTATGTCTATTCTGTTAGGCATCATCTTAGCTTTGTCTCTGCAAAACTCTGATTCTCCAAAACTTATCACTCAAACGGCAAAGGGAGAAAAAAAAGAAATGTGAAAGAGACTTCCCTCCTTCCTGAAATGCCCTAAGTCTCACACTTGATGTTTCTTTCCTCTTGGTCTTTACTTTTGTTCTCTCTTGGAATCCAAGAAGAGAATTTTCTGAAATAGGAGGAAACTTTAGGTTCTCAACCACATTAACGGAATTATAGTCAGGTAAAAAAGAAATAAATAGCTAAATCTGCTATTCTCACAATGCATTACTTAATTAATCATCCCTTAGTTCTCTTTAATAAAGAAACTCAATCCCCAAGAAAAATTACTTATTTCTGAGTTACTGAGAATTAACTATCTTTGAATAATATCAAAACAGTATCAGAGAAAGAGAACTGGAAGCACTGATCTCTCCACAGTGTATATGACCTAGAATATCACAATACTCCTTATCACAATATCCATTGCTTATACAGATTTTGTAGATTAGAAAATTTGGTTAAAGAAGACAAACTCATGACTGATTCTTGGAGAAAACCCAGATATTACTGTTATTTAATATTTAACATTTAAATGTAAATATGTAAATATTAAATATTATTTAATATTTAATATTATTATTACTATAATGGTAATGGTAGTAAAAAATGTCTAAGGAGGTATATCCAATACTCACCTTAGTCATGAAGAAATCACTCAAAAAAAACTCCACAAATTGGGCGCCTGGGTGGCTCAGTGGGTTAAAGCCTCTGCTTTCGGCTCAGGTCATGATCTCAGCGTCCTGGGATCGAGGCCTGCATCGGGCTCTCTGCTCAGCGGGGAGCCTGCTTCCTCCTCTCCCTGTCTCTCTGCCTGCCTCTCTGCCTACTTGTAATCTCTCTCTCTGTGTCAAATAAATAAATAAAATTAAAAAAAAAAATTCCACAAAATGTCTAACCTTCACCAATGTAACTTCCGAGTGTGTCTTCCCAGATAAAATGATTGCAAATTAAATTAAATATCTTATAGAACAGGGCTATTAAAGTTGTGAGATAGCTACCAAAAATGATTTTTTGGTTCGAAGTTTATCAACGGTACTCCCAGAAACAGTTAGAAATAAAACTGTTTTTACTTTATGACGATAAAATGAAATGATTTGTACATAGGAGAACACTAGTCTTTCTAGCATTTCCTAGCATTTCCTTAAATCAACAAATATTTTATATTTAACAAAAAAACCCAAAAATCTAAAAACAAGATTATTTCAATGTAGTTTTGAATTCTAAGTAATTTTTGGATGAGACACTTTCCTATGGGAATGTGCATGCAAAATAGGTCTAGTGAGAATTAAGACATTTATACTAATTTATGCAATTATGATGAATATATAATAATTTCTGTACTTTGAAGAAACAATATGGAATTCTATGATATGGTGATAACAGAGAAGGAAGGAATCGTGTTTACAACTTATTCAAACACAGTATCATAATTACAAATTAAAAACAAAGTCTAGGGGCACCTGGGTGGCTCAGTGAGTTAAGTGTCTGACCCTTGATTTCTGCTCAGGTCATGATCTCAGGGTCATGGGATCCAGCCCCACCTCAGGCTCTGTGAACAGCATGGAGTCTGCTTATCCCTCTCCCTCTGCTTCTCTCCCTCCCCCACTCATGTTCTATCTCTAAAATAAATAAATAAAATCTTTAAAAATAAATAAATAAAAAGAAAAAGAAAGGCTTGAGCATGTCCCTATTTTAACCCATTAGGGATTATGTGATTTGTCAAAATACCCCTGTTATTGACCTTCACTCTAGCACTAAAAATAGTGCAGGCTCATCTAAGCATTATTAACGCTTAATAAAAAGGAGGTCTGCACTGTGTTCACCACTGCATCCAATAAACATACTCAAGGCAAAGAAAAGACTTTATTTTAATGGTGACCAGTAGTTACTTTTTATCTTTTTGTTTGCTTGTTTGGTAAATTAGATCTTAAAACATAGCACATCTTCACCCAAATATATTTTCCAGTAAGTGTACATTTAATGTGAAAATTATTTCAATTATTTTTAGTTTCCTTAAATTCTGCCTTTTTCTTTGAAGAACATGCAAGTCCCTTTTAGTATTAATGTGTTTAAAGGATTATCCTCCCACATAT
The DNA here is from genome assembly GCA_002007465.1 of Ailurus styani. NCBI lineage: Eukaryota > Metazoa > Chordata > Mammalia > Carnivora > Ailuridae > Ailurus > Ailurus styani. The sequence goes on along the minus strand of LNAC01000158.1, from coordinate 1,184,665 downwards.
TTACTAATAAAATCATCTGTAAGCTTCCTCCAGCTTCTCTCTTAACTAAAGCTGCATCTATACTAACAAAATTGCTTAACTGACTTGGCCAGTTGGAATAATTCAGTGTGAGTCTTTTGTAACCCAACCAATCAGTTTATCATTTATAGGTAGATCTTTAAGTAGAAAATGTACCTTCATGTAGGTACATGAAGTCTGTACCTACACATATAAAAAGAAAAAGAGAATGGAGACAACATGATTTCTATCTCAATAATGCAAGTAAAGTTATAAGGGAAATCCTGAGTTATTCAAGTAGAAATCTTTTTTTATTTGTAAGAAACACCTAAAATTATGTTAGCATATCTTTAAGAAAGTTTCACAAGTATGGGAAGATATGGAAGTAATGATTCCTATAGGGAGCTGTTTTCCTCAACCATGCCTTTAAATCTTAAACACGATGAGTTAACAGATTTTAAGACTATATATACAACCATCAAAGACACAATATAACACGATGCCTTTCTAACACCTGCAATTTGAAACACAAAACATAAAAAAAATATATTTCAGCCATTTTTAAAGTACTTCTTATTGAAAATAGCAAATCAACTTTCTCCAGTTAAAACCTTGAACCTGAGATCAAACCAAATGGTTTGGAAAATAAAATATGCTTTAATGATCTATTGGTTTTAAGTCAAAGCAAAAGGCATATATCAGGAATAAGAAAAAAAACTCTGCACATTTAGGATTAAATGAATATTTTCAAATTTTGCACTGAATTAAAACAGATATATTCAAAGGAGTTAGATTTGAATTCATCATATCAGTTTGAGCCCAGCTTTACTTCTCTGCATATCTTTTCTTTTTTCCCTGTGAATGAGTTGGTTAGAAGAATGCTGCATCCATTCTGATTAGCCAGCAGATAAGTAATATGAAAACGGATTTAAAGTCTCTACCACTGGAGATGTCAAAACAGATGTTACTTTCCTACAGGATGACAGCACTGAGCCTGAGATGTCAAACATAATTAAAAATTTTATTTTCAAATGTACTCCACAGTTTATACATACTGAAAGTATTTTGAACTTATAGAGTGCTGTGCTCTGCAAAATGGGAGAGGGTTTATTTTAGTTTAGACTCCATTTGGGAATGAAATCATTTCATCAGTTGGTACCCAGAGGTTTCCTTCAGGATTTGGCATGAAAAGACTGGCATTTCATTAAAATGTGCTGACAAGTGAAAGAGCAATTCTAGCAGGACTGATTTCTCTCACCTTCCTATCTATGACTATCAAGGTCTTCTCCCAGTAGATTATCCAAACTAGAGAATAAATTAAGGTCTCTTTCTTTTTATGATGATATCACTCGTTTAATTCTTTGAAAGAGTAGAGGGTCAGAAATTGCATGTTACTTAGTCATATTTATTTATTATTTACTGTTTCTCCCAAAGTCCTTCCCCTGGCAACAGAAGTAATAAAATGCTGGGGGGGGGTGCGGTACACAGAGGGGAAACAGTCCCTTTGTCTTTTTATGATACACACTCAAAACAGATTCAAAGTATAGAACTCACCACGTATATTCAGAGAATATTGCCAAAAATTTGTGCCCTTATAGGGAAAATACAAAATTCCAAAAGCATGGTTACTCCAAAGAAGTAGCCTACTCCTCTGCCTCCATATCAATAACGTTGTTATCTGAGCAGCCCTTACCCACCTACAACCACAGCCAAACACTCTACATTCACAAATGAAGTATAATTGGTTATTCATGCGTAGGATACAGAGTAAGTTTCCTGAGGGCAAGGGAAGTGTCATATTCATGTATTTATCAACTACAGAGGATTCAAGATGCCTTGCACATAGAGGACTTTCAGTATGTTTTGCATCAATTTAGTTGGAGGTCAGAAACCCATACATAGAACATCTGCCTTCTAAAGACCAGGCAGTACAGGGTAATAGTTCAGAGCAGCTGATTGGGCGCTCAGCTGCTTGATTTTGAACCTCAGCCCCAAGACTTACTAGCTATGTGAGTCTGAGTAAATTCAATCTCGTCACTAAGACTCTATTTCTCCATATGTAGTATGGTTATTATGAGGATTAGATGAGATGATACGTATAATATCATCAGAACAGTGCCTGGCACATGGATAAGCACTCAATAAATATAAACTACCACTATCACCTTCCCTTAACATGTCAGTGATGTGATAACCTATTGAAAGTCTCATCACAGCAATGTTAGTGATTAAGGATTAGTTACTCCTATGCCACCTGGGTATATGCATAAATGCTTGTTAACTTCAAAAGATCTCCAGGTAGTGGAATTTCAGGCAGTGATTACTGTGAGCTTAGGAATTTGGAGTTACTGGTTTGAAATCTGAGTGATGCAGCAACCTTCATCATCCTGGATTACAGAGGTTTGCTAGTGTTTGGGAGGCTTTCAGGGAAATTTTCTTCTCAAGGTTTCTTGAGAATTTGCTTCTCAAAAAGCGACCCCAGAAATGTTCATTTCATGCTAGCTCCTACAGAAAGTTTGCTCCTCCTCTAGACATGCATACTGGTGCTTCCTCTAAAACTAATTATTCCCAGAGGATTTAGGGTGTTTCTTAGCAGTAAACTAGATTCCAATGAGTCTTTTTTCTGATTTTAAAGAAATTACCCTCCTGGAGTCCACTATTAAATATGTCTGCTGCTGGTTTTTGATGCTCCTTAGGTCATTAAGGGAGTTTCCTTCTCTTCCTAGGTTACTAAAAGTATTTATTAGAAGTAGCTACTGAATCTTATCAAGTGCTTTTTGGGGACAGCTATCAAATTATCCATGCTTTCACCTCTTATTAGAGTGAATTGCAATAACAGACTTCCTAATATCGAGCCACATGTGCATTCATGGCACAAAGGGATCTTGGTAATGGTGTATATTCCAATACACTACTGCACTGTATTTCATAATACCTTAAGATTTTTATTACATTGATATTCCCAAGTGAAATTGGAATTGGGCATATTTTCTTTTTTTGGATTACCATAGTCAAAAATAAGTACCAATATTATGATGATTTTTTTTAATTTTTTATTTATTTGTTTGACACACAGAAAGGGATTACAAGTAGGCAGAGAGAGGACAGAGGAGGAAGCAGGCTCCCCGCTGAGCAGAGGGCCCAATGTGGGCCTTGATCCCAGGACCCTGGGATCATGACCTGAGCCGAAGGCAGAGGCTTTAACCCACTGAGCCACCCAGGCGCCCTATTATGATGATTTTTAAAAACAGGTCAGAAGGTTTCCTCATTCTCCAATACTTGCAAAAGCCTTATTATCAGACTTATATTTTCTCTGAAGATTTAAAATAAATCAAGTAAATCACCTACAAAATCATCTCAGTCCATTATTTCTGAGATACAGTTTTAGACAATGTTCCCAATTGTCTATGCTAATTGATTTATTTGTCAATTCTGTCTTTCTTTGAACCAATCTTGGTATTTTTATTTTTCCATTCTTTGTATATTTTTCATTAACATTTTCAAAGTTATTATTATACAACTGAAAAATTTGTTTTTAAATCTTATCATTTCTTCTATATAGTTATTTTTCCTTACTCATTTTCTACATATGTATAGTTTTCTTAAACTCTAATGTTGATTAATCTAGTGAATTAATCATTTTTCATATTCCATGTTTTAGACCAGATCTGTGCCTAGTTTATTATTATTTATCAATCTTACCTTTTTCTACCTAATAAAAAAATCTGCATCTCTTTTTACTTAATATTTTCTCCTCCTTTCTTTTTACTTAATATTTTCTCTTACTTTCCTTAGCTTTAATTTAATTCATTGATTTCTGCATTCACCTTTGGACTCTTTCCTACTGCTTTCCTTAGATTTATTTTGTTCTTTTTTAATTTCTGAAATTGGATACTTAATTCATTGTTTTCACTCCTTTTTTATATATTGAAGATGTCAAAAGCTATAAATACTCCTTCTGAGTGCAGCTTTGTAGAAATCTCATATGTTATGATAAACAGTGCTCTCATTGTCATTAATTTTTAGATACTCATAATTTATACTTAGTTTTTCTATTTCACTTAAGAGTTATTTGGGAGGAGTTTTAAAATTTTTATATTTATTTCTTTTCTAAATGTTTGAAATGTTTGTTTTTCTAAATATTATTTACTATTTAATATATTTAAAAACAATTTTCTTGTTTACTCCTTTTTTTGGCATGGACTTCTAATTTTTATTCCATTGTGATTAGCAAGACATTGTAGCACTCTTACCAATCTAAAATACTTATTAAACTTTTCTTTTTCTTAAAGATTTAATTTATTTATTTAAGAGGGAGAGTGTACACATGCTCATGAGCAAGCAAAGGGAGGAAAAGAGGGGGAGGAAAGGGTGAGAATTGCCAGCAGACTCTGCACTGGGCATGGAGCCTGACATGGGACTCAATCTTACAACCCTGAGGTCATGACTTAATCTGCTACCAAGAGTCAGACACTTAACTAACTGAGCCACCCAGGCACCCCTTTGAGAACCAAATTCTCAAGAAAATTTGAGGGTTTTTTGTGGTCTAATACATGCTCATTTTTGTAAATGTTTCATAGCCCATAAAACTAGTTGTTTTCTCTTTGAAGGGCACTAAGTATGGTATTTTATTAATTAATATTTTTATAATAATTGTTCAAACCATTTTGTCTACTTTTTAAGTCTTCTTGTTCTGTGAAGCCCAAGTTACTGATGTAATTAATATAGTTCTCCACAAACAAGAATGCAATTGTTGTCATTATTTAAAACAAAAGCTTTATAAGATAAAGACAAAAACATTAATTATTTGCTAACAAAAATGGTGAGGAGAAAAGAAAACAAAAATAGACATTTGTTAATTCCTCATCTTTTATAAGAGGGTGGTCAATGTATGCCACTTCATTTTTCAAGCTGTAAAATAAGAATATTTAAATTAATGGAGATAGTTCCTAGAAGACCCAAAAATATACTTCAGTATGTATTTTCAAGTATTTCAAAATATTTCCATATTTTCAGTATGTATTTTCAGTATGAGATGTGTTGGAAGACTTTGGAGGGGGAACAAAGAAAACAGATATTATATATCAGCAGAAAGGAAACAGAACACAGCAAGAAAACCAAAAATAGGTTCATACATAAATAAACACTGATACAAGAGAATTAAGTCAAAACATCTATCAGTAAATGAAGGTAAAAGAGATAAAAACCACTTTTTAAAAGAAATTGCCTCCTGAATTGAAAGAGGTAAAGGAAACAAGTTCCAACCATATATTGTATACAAGATGACATAAAACAATGTAATTCATACCTTGAATATACAAGGGTAGGCAAGGGAAAATCAGAAGTACACAAACAAAAAGAGAACAAATACAGCAATACCAATGTTGAGCAAAATAAACAACATACAGAACATTAAACAAAACAAGCGTTATTATTTTTTGTTGTTGTTGAAGATTTCCTTATTCAGGTAAATTTCTTAGAATGAACACATGGGTGATATACTTTAGGATTCCTTGCTTATTTAAGTTTATTTTTAGATAACCTTCACACATGAAAGAAAACATGACTGCTATGAAATATTGGGGTCACATTAGCTTACCCATAGGACTCTTTATGTATTGCTTGGTTGACTACTGGTATTTAATGTCCCCAGGAGAATACTGAAGCCAGCTTGATTTTTTTTTTCCTAACACTTTTAACTTACTTGTATCTTCTGCTTGAATACTGAATCTTTACAGCATAATTTTGTTGTTGATTTACATTATGTGCCTGGCATACATTACTGCCATTAATTCTAAGATCTCTATGGTATTGAGGTTTACTTCAACGCAGTCAAAGTGATCAGCTCTAGTCTTAGTGATAGGAAGGCAGACTCTACGGTATTTTGATAAATACCCCTAAACTATTCCACCTATACAGCACTTTCTCAGACAAATTCCAAGAAATTTGCTAAAACTCTGCTGCTGATATAAAGATCTTCTTGATACTGCATTTTATCAGAGTTCATAATATCAAGCTTATCTCAATATAACAAGATAAGACTTAGGACATACCATCCCAAAATCAAGTTCTTATCTACCAATTAATCCTTCCACAAGATTTTCCTCACTCTTTTTAAATATTATGATATATCCAAACATTCAGAAAATATAATATAACATAACAAATACCCATGTAACCACAATCCAGGGCTAACAATACACTAAAACATCTTGCTATCTTTGCTTTAGATCTTTTTTTAATTATTATTAAGAAACTAATCATTTCAGACTTTAAGTCCTCCCATATACCTCTCTGGTCCCATTCTGTTCCCTCTTTATTCAGAGACAACCACCATGCAGTTCATCTGGGTTTCTATACTTTACTACATATGTTTATATGCATACTAAGTTTACATTGTCAGATTCTTATTAATATATATAGTCTCATGCTGTAATTCCTATATACAACATTTTGTTTTGGAAATCTTTCACTTTTGAAACATTTTAACACAGTAGAAAAACTAATCTCTGAGTACTTGAAAAAAATGTAGGTTCTCTATTTTTATGGTCAGGAACTATATGCATCAGGTCTCACACATATCTCACATCTATTAGATCAAACTTGTTAATTGAATTGTTCAGACCTGCATCTGTGAAAACATTTTGTCTGTGTGACTTATTGGTTACTAAAAAAGGCATATGCAAATCTCCTGCCATAACTTTGGATTAATCAAATTCTCTTTATAACTGTCCATTTTTGCTTTAAATATTACTTCTATAAAATTTTTTCTTCTGATGAGAACTTTTAAGACATAACCTTAATACATAGCAACTTTCAAATATAGAATACAGAATTGTTAATTATAGTCACCATACAGTATATTACATCCCAGGACTTACTTATCTGACAACTAGAAGTTTGAATCTTTTGTCTACCTTCACCCTTTAAATAGTTAATATTTAAGCATGCTTTAAATATTGTAAGGTCGTGATATATAAAATTTAATTTCATTGCTTCTTGGTGGAATATTCCTTTTATCTCTATGTTTCATCCCTTTTCATCCCTATTAATGTTTTGCATGTTAAATATTTTTTGTTTATTAATCTACAAGCATTTATTTCACTGGTATTTTCTAGTACATTTTTTCCAAAAATATATTTTATCTTTCTGGGTCATGATATAATGTTTTGTGTCTAGTTACAAATGAACTATATCTACATAGTGTTTTTTGACCAATTTGAGTCTTTTTTACATAGGTGAATTTAATGTATTTATTTTTATAATGACCCAGATCACAAGGGTACTTCCCAATCTGTAAGTAATCTTTCTAGCCTTTATTTCAAGAACTAGGCAACACTTGATGGTTGTCAGCTTTATGTAAGGAGCTTAGTTGCAGCTCCCTACCATGCCCAGGCCTAATTTCAGCTCTGATTTGAGTCCAGGTCTTGGAACTTTAGCAGCTATAGCACATGTTCAGTTCTAAAGCCATTCAGCTTTGCTTCCTCACTTGCAACTATGGCTTTATAATCTTTACTTCTAGTTCCTACAGGTTTTTCTACTGCTTTCAAGAATTGACATGTGTTTTTCAAAGTTTATTATTAAATGTATCAACATGTATTTTAGATAGGAGCATGATTTTCTACATTAGTTTAACACACCATATTGATCAGAAATCTAATATACTATTCTGTCTCTGAAATTAAGTAACCTCCCTAAATCTTATCTTAGTTATCCTCTATTAGTTTTTCCTAAAACATAATTAGCCTTACTGATTTGCTTTAACTTCAGAAATGCTATATACTATGAATCTGAATGTTGATTCTATTCTACTAGTTCCATTCTCTACTTAAGCATTTCATTTGCTAATGCTGTACTTATGGGTTTCTTTTAATTTTCATAGGCATCACCTTCTTTCAGATGACAATCACTTCTTTATCTATGTGACTCTTCACCCTGTCTTCAGTAACATTGAGCTGTGTTTCTGCTGTAAAAGTTTTGCCTCTAAGACAGGAGTAAACAATTATCATATAAATATACTGAAGAATTCAATTTGTTAAAAGGTAAATTCTCCCCAAATTGATCAAAAGATTCAGTGGAATCCCAGTCTGCTGCGTGTATCCTGTGCACTAAATATGGAGGCCACGGTGGGAAGGTGTGTCTGGGCTTGGGTTACCCAACATGTGAGTACGATTCCTTGGGACATCTCTGCTTTGAAGCCCTTAGACCTGTTGCTTCCAGAAGAATATGCTTGACAAATGTATTATGATCTGGTTCTGATCAAGCAAAATTCACTTTTAACCCCAGGTCCTCATGCCATACACCTGCTGTCACCCAGCAAACACCCTACTTTAAGGGTACCACAGCTGTAAACAGAGTTCAAAGATCTAAGCCTCAATGACTTTACAGGGAAATACTGGTGCTTTTCTTCTATCCTTTGGATTTCACCTTTGTATATCCTGCAGAAAATGCTGCTTTTGGTGACAAAGCCAATGAATTTCATGATGTGAAGTGTAAAGTTGTTGTAGTTTCAGTGTATTCCCACTTCACCCATCTTGCCTGGATAAACACACCAAGGAAGAATAGCAGTTTGGGCCATATGAATATCACACTCTTGTCAGATTTGACTAAACAGATTTCCTGAGACTACCATGTGCTGTTAGAAGGCCCTGGTGTTCCTCTAAGAGGACTCTTCATAATTGATCCCAATGGGATCATCAAGTACTTGAGTGTCAGTGATATCCCAGTGGACCAAAATGTCCATATTTGGAGACCCTCTGCTTGGTGAAGACATTCCAGTTTGTGGAAATCCATGGAGAAGTCTGCCTAGCAAACTGGAAATGGGATTCTCCTCCAACCAAGCCAAATCCAACTGCTTCCCAAGATACTTTATGAAGGTGTATCAGTAGGTCATCCCATATATGCCTGCACCTTCTCACATCAGAAAAGCACCACAGTTAGAATTCACTTTTAGGGTGCCTGGGTGGCTCAGTGGGTTAAAGCCGCTGCCTTCGGCTCAGGTCATGATCCCAGGGTCCTGGGATCGAGGCCCACATCGGGCTCTCTGCTCAGCAGGGAGCCTGCTTCCTCCTCTCTCCTCTCTCTCTGCCTATTTGTAATCTCTCTCTCTGTGTCAAATGAATAAATAAAATCTTTAAAAAAAAAAAAAAAAAGAATTCACTTTTAGCATTTGAAAGATAATTATTTATAGAAGACAAACAATTATGCTTGTATTTATAAATAATACTCTAAATGTTTTGTTTTTATAACATTGGCTAAAGGCTTTTAAATGTACTCACACACATCAAGAGTCCTTTATTAGTAAACTCTTGATGGCTAGCTAGTTTATAGAGTGCTAGTTCACCTATTTCTTGGATTGTGTCTTCAATGAGAAGAGGAAACACTCTTATAGCCTTACTTTAACCTTTATGTACACCAGCGTAGTACAACAAGAATCGAAATCTTCAGATCAAAGGTCATGAAGTTTTCTTCTTAATTTCTTTGTACTAAACTGAATTTTCTTTTAAAGTAACAAAGTCATAGTTTTAAGATATTAAGATCGGTGGTCTAATTTAACTCTTGCAATCAATGTATATGTACTTGAAACAAATGTGAATCATGTTTAAAAAAAAAAACAACATGGTGGCAAAGTGACTTAAGTAATCATGCATGTTTCTCATCCCTGAGATTAGTATAGTTATTTTACTTATTCATTAGCTGGCTTAGTGTCTACATACAATTTTAGATATTGATTAGCCATAATTATGATGGACATTTACTGAATCCCAGAATTGAATTTTGAAATCATTTTGATTATTTTCTTTTCTGAAGTACTTAATGTAAAATATATAATAAACATATTTTAAAAAAAGATTCAATGAATCCTCATAAAATTTGCAGTATACTTTATATGGAACTTAAAACACTGATTCTAAAAATCATATGGTTACATAAAGGATCTGGGGAATCCTAGCAAATTTTGAAGAAGAACAAAGTAGGAGGATTTATAACATCATATTTAAGATTTACTATAATGACAACATCTATAAGACAGTTTTGATATTGATGCAAGAGAAAATAAATAGGTCAATAGAAAAGGGAGTCCATAAAAATACCACATACATATATATATGATCAATAATTTTTTACCAATACATTTTAATGGTTGGGAGTGTTGATCTTTTCAATAAATTATTCTGAAACAACTACATATCTGAGAAAACATTTACACTTACCTGATGTTATATAAAACTTAATTTGTGATACACCATTGCTTTAATGTACAGGCTAAAATCCAAAGCCTTTAAGAGAACTTGGGATGGGTGATAATTCATTGGGTAGGATACAAAAAACACTAAACATAAAAGAAAAAAGTTAAATTGGACTTAATTAAAATGAAAATCATCTTCCCACAAAAAAAAATACTGTTAACAAGCCACGGACTGAGAGAAAAATAGTCTCTATGTATTGTTCTAACAAAGAATTCATTATTCAGAATATATGAAGAACTAGTGTACATTATTAAAAAAAAGACACTCACTTTTTAAATGAGCAAAAGAACTGAATAGGTACTACACAAAAGAAGATATACAAATGGCCAGTAAACAAGAAAAGGTACTTAACATCATTACTCACACTCCCTGTGTTTGGACATCTGTGAGGCATATCTCATTGTTGCCACAGTCTAACTCTTTTGCCATGTTCACAGGCCTTTCTTCTTAAGGAGAAGCCCAAAAGAGGAACCTCAGTGGCATGAACTAATGCCCCATCACACAGCTGATCTTAGGACCATATTGTCACACATGTTCTCCCTTCTTCAGTATCCATTCTAAATCCCCCTCACCCTTAGCTATCACCTCAGCTGACCTAAGTGGTGGTATGATCCAAACCTTCAAAAGACACCATTACAGGAATAAAAAGACAAGCTACAAAGCTGGTGGGAAATGCTACTCTTAACATATGAAACTGACAAAAGGCTAGTATGTAGAATATATAAAGAAATTCTAAAAACTAGTAAGAAAAAGACAGACAACCTAATAGTAAAATTGGTAACAGACTTTAAAGAAATACCTTATTTTTAAAAAGATATCCCAAGGGCCAATAAACATATGAAAAAGATCAAATTCTTCAGTTATTAGAAATTCAAATTAAGTCTACCATAAGATACTAGTACCCACAGACCAGAATGACTAAAGTGAAAATAAGAGACATTGCCAAGAATTAATAAGGACATGGAGCAACTAGAACTCTCCTTCATTGCTGACGGAAGTATAAATTGATAAAGCCACTCTGGAAAACTCTTTGGCAGTAACTACCAAAACACACATATCAAGTGTACTTCTAGATATATATTCAACAAAAATGCATATATATATGTTTCCTAAAACCCATCATAATGGAAATACTTGTAATAGCCAAAACCTAGAAACGATCCAAATGTCCACTAAAGTAGAATGGATAAATAAATAGTAATATTTCAGTTATCTATTGCTACATAATAAACTACACTAAAACTTGATGGCTTAAAACCACAGTTTATTATTTTTGAAAACTGTGTAGGTTGGCTGGGAGTTTCTCCTATCAGTGTGCCTGGATTCACTCATGTAGTCATCACTCATCTGATGTTTCATCTAAATATGCAAGTGTAAGATGGTGTGTGGAACATGGTGCTGACTATCCCTGGGATAATCTATTATTCTTCTCATCCTGCAGAGTCTTTCATCTTTAGTCGGATACTTTAGGCTTCTTCACAGCATGATAATAAAGGCATCTAAGAAGGTAAGAGAGGAAACTGTAAGCACTCTTAGGGCTAAGCTCTAGAACTTGCATATTATCATTTCTACCACAATCTATGTCAAAGCATTCATAAAGCCAGCCCAGATTCAAGACAGTGAAAAAACAGCCTCCCATCTTTTAACAGGAGAAGCAGCCAGTAGCATATTGTAGAAGGGCATGTACACAGAAAAGCATGATTTATTGGAAGCTATCATTACAGCAATCTACCACAATCAGTATATCATAATGACAATAAATAAATTACTGCTATAAGCACCAACAGGGATGAACTTCACAAATATAAGGTTGAGTAAAAGAAGCAAGTCACAAAAGGACATATACATCATGTTCCATTTATATAAAATACAAAATCTGAAAAACCAACATGTGGTGTTAGAAGTCAAAAGAGAGTCCAAGAAACATATCTGTGGTGCTACCAATATTTTATTCCTTGACCCATGCAGTGATTATATGAAAATTTCACTATGTGGTCATTTACCGATTGTTCATAAATGGAATCTAAAAGATGAATAAACAAAAAGCAGAATCAGAAGTATAAATACAAAGAACAAACTGATGGTTGTCAGAGGGGGAATAGGTGAGGACTTGAGAAAAATGGGTGAGAGGAATGGGAGATACAAGCCTCCAGTTATGGAATGGGTAATTCATGGAAATAAAAAGCAAAGCATAAGGAATACAGTCAATGATACTGTAATAGAGATATAATGGGACAGATGGTAGCTATACTTGTAGTAAACACAGCATAATGTATAAACTTGTCAAATCACTAAGTTGTACACCTGAAGCTAATCTAACATTGTATGCCGCCTATATTCAAACAAACTAGCATTATAGTGTAGTATGGAGACAGGAAGAAAAAGAGTTGGAGGTATATGTGTATGATAAAAATGTACTTGCATTTTTTTGCATCCACTCCATTTCTGATCTACTCATCTACATTTAGAATCTAAAGCTTCTCTAGAGATAGCCCTTTGCTCCCAGTCCTTCCAGATACAGTTCTGTAAGTTATTGCATAGGCTAAATGCAAGAGTGGAGAGAGGCACATCATCATCTAATAGGAATCACCCTGAAATCATCCTTCTAAATCTACTCTTCTCACTCCTCAGGTAACTGCACATATCTTCAACTGCTAATTTTTCATTTCCTGAAATGGGCGTGCAGGAAGAAGAGGTATCCAGAAAAAACATCATCATAAACAGGAGTTAAAAAATTAAACTGGATCCATATTCCTTGGACTCCTCTAAAGGTCTTGCTTTCCCTCCCCTCCACTATCATTCCAACTCCCTAAACCACTCTAGATATGGTTCAAAAAGCTGAAACTTCTTCTGATGACAGGAATTAGGCCTTGAGAGTTTTTTTTTAAAGACTTTTGATTGGGTTTATTAAACTATGATTCAAAAATGTAACCTTGTGTACAAGACATTTTGTGACATGTTAAAAATAAGGAGGTATATCACACGGCCAGGTGAGACTTGGAGAAACTATATTCCATAATTCTGATTAAATATAATCATGGATTTTGATTCATCAGGCAAGGCAAAAGGGTTAATTACCTAGACTATAATCAACATATAGCTGCATGTTTATCAATTCAGATTTTATCTGTTGTATGTAATTTATAAGAAGGAAAAAATTGATTTATAAAAGAGTGGGCTGAATTTATCACTTTGGTCCCCTATACTATCTTGTTAAATACAGTTCCTCTCCTCAAAAATAATCTCAGTATATCCTGGCTTGACAGATTATAATGAATATACTCTTTCTTTTTCTTTTTCTTTTTTTTTTAAGATTTTATTTATTTATTTGACAGAGAGACAGATTACAAGTAGGCAGAGAGGCAGGCAGAGAGAGGTGGAAACTGGCTCCCCACTGACGAGAGCCCAATGCAGGGCTCGATCCCAGGACCCTGAGATCATGACCTGAGCTGAAGGCAGAGGCATTAACCCACTGAGCCACCCAGGCACCCGAATATACTCTTTCTTGTGCAGTTTGAGAATTCTCCCTTTTAGGGGGAAAAAAACGCATTAAGGCAGTGATTGCAAACTAGAACAACTTGAGAAGATTTTTTAAAAATCCCATTGTTCAGGCCACGCTCTACATTGTCAAATCAAAATTCCTAAAACTGGAGTCACAGCATAAAGCATTCCTTAAAATTCCCTCAGGTGATTCAAAAGGGCAACGAAGGTTGAGAACCACTGAAGTGGAGCCTCTCCCTCCACTACCATCCTTCACAATGTTCACATAGGTTACTGATATTGATCAGATACTAGTCAATCACTCAACTGACTAAAAAGGTCATGCAGACATAATTTTTTAGTTATTAAAAATACTTCGTTAAATATGCAATAAATGTTTGCTCAAATCTTCTCTAAGTAATTTGAAGAAGCAACCAAATATATGTTTGTATATATATATATGTACATATACACATATATAATATATTAGATTATATATATAATTCAATTCAAATATACAGGTATTATTTCACAGTTCAATTCAATACTGTAAACATGATAAGAAACCATAATTTGTTAATACAACTTCCAGGAAAATAGGACTTTGGATGTTTCAATTAAATTTCTCCTTTACCATGTAGACTCATTTATGCATTTTTAATATTTTTTAATAAGGATATATGCCTTGGATAAAGGATTTTGATATCAGAATATATATATATATATATATATATATATATATATATATATATATATATATATATATATACTAGCACTGAAATAGACACAGTAAAATCTCTTTTATAAAACCTGCCTTAGAGAACAAGATCAGTATGCAATGGACAGATGTTCCTTTAAATATAGCTCTGTGGTTCAGGACATCCCTAAAATCCTTGGATCTACTTGCAAAAGATGTGAAGTGTGTATTTGCATGGAGTTGCCCACTAATGTGCATTTTTGTTGGGAGAATTGTAGCTTTGATGAAGTGCCTCTAAGCAATAAAGGGAATCTACTCTCAGTTAAGGATGGAATGTCATTCTGCAATTGCAGTTGTTGCACATTACAGGATGGCATTTGACACACAGCTCATCTCCATCTCTGCAGAGACAGCTGAGGACAGTGAACTAGATCTGGATTCTGGCAACTTGGATCTGAGTTTCACCTTTGCAACTTGCTCAGTAAATACAACTTTCCAAGTTTCAGGCTTCTGGTCTATAAAATGGTACCAATAATAATCTGTCCTACCTACTTAAATAGGATTGTTAAAAAGTTTAATATTAAACAATTATTTGTAAAAACAAAACAAAAAACACAATTATTTGTAAATTTTAAACTTTAATTCAAAGACTAGAAAATATTTAGCATAAAAAGCAAGCCTTGGGCGCCTGGGTGGCTCAATCGGTTAAGCCGCTGCCTTCGGCTCAGGTCATGATCCCAGGCTCCTGGGATCAAGTCCCGCGTCGGGCTCCCTGCTCCACAGAGAGCCTGCTTCTTCCTCTCCCTCTGCCTGCCGCTCTGCCTACTTGTGCTCTCTACCTCTCTGTCAAATAAATAAATAAAATCTTTAAAAAAAAAAAAAAGCAAGCCTTGTTTTTAGTAGACGCCTAGCTTCCAGGCCAACCTTCCTGAACTCCTATCTAAGCGCAAAGAAAAGATGCTCCAGCAAGATGCTGAAATAATTGTTCATGCGTGATCTAAGTGAGTTTTGGAGAATAAAACTGACATATGTTTGGGACCTATGCGATAGAGTATGACACACAGATGTGTGTGTGTTTGAGGGTATCCTCCCCTCTTTAAAAGAACAACTTCAGTCCAGTGAGATCTTGGTACAGTGGTGATTAACAAGGAATAACAGGAAGCAAACCAAGCAAAGAGAGACCAACAGACCTTCCTGAATCTTTTTGGTGACATCTCCAAAAGAAACATGCATCAAAAGAAAAAGAACATGTAGAAACTAAGAGCATCTATTCAGGAACACTCACAAGATTCTCTCTGAGGATGTGCAAAAACAGCTGAAGACATTTTAAGTGTACATACAGAGCGGTGGTAAAGTTTATACTCCCTTACAGGAAATACAGAGGGAGCAAGAAACCTTTGCTACATCTGATAGTATCACTGAAGAAACATTATAATGCCCTCTGCTCTATTTTTCTTCCATTTCTTATCATAGGTGCTGATTTGTATTGAAAAAATTCTAAATAAATTCAATCTCTTATATACTTCTGCAATTTACAACTTAACCAATTAAATAATTATTACATTTTCATGTACCATGAAGCTTATATACCTGTGGAGATTATGTTTGTTATATCTGCCTTATATGTCCTTCTTAAAAGAATATTTCTAAAATCTCTCCCATTCCTCCCTCCCTGCCTTTCCCTCTCCCACCCCCTTCCACATACACACTTGAATAAAGCATTAAAAGACTTAAAGATTGATTTTATATTTCCTAGATTAGAGCAGGATTTGTTAATTGCCATACTTTAAACAGCATCTCTTTCTAATATTGCCTAAAAGCCACAAGGTTGAATGAGGCTTATTCCTACTTCTTATTTTTAAAATTTATTTCTGCTTTTCTTTCAGGAAGAGACTTTACTTAACATGATTATTATCAGTGTTATAAGTACTTTTTTCCCTAATGTTTGATGACAAGAGATTTTCTTTTTGGATGCTTTTATAAGACTTTGATCAAAACATTATAGTACACATGTATACAGCAATCAAAAATGTTGTCAAGGACAAATGAATATGACCTGAAATCTTAGCATTATCTTTAATCCCATTTTATCCTTCCTCTGCTTCTAATCATTCATTAAGCATTTGTTTCCTTCTTGATCTCTTGCCTGTCTCTCACCTCCGGGTGCACACAAACCACAATGCTCCACACTTATGTGTCTTGCATTTACACAATATCCTCTGTGATGGACATCTCCCCTTTGCCCAGTGAACACTGTCACAATTCAAAGCAAGTTCAAGCATTATGTCTTTTATGAAGGTTTCCTGAATTACCATGTTCACCATCAGGTAAAATTAATGGCTCTTTGATCAATGCTTCTTTGTAACTACCTGATCACTCCTCTTCTCATGTATGGACAAAAACTACATGAATTCCATAAAACATCCTTGTATCCAGACCAGACATGTTCATCTTCAGTGCCAACCAATAATTTGATACTCACTCAAACTCCTATCATTTAAAATTTATTTTAAAATAACAAGAAGAAATTAATTTTCCATTAATAAAACTTGTATATACCTTTCTTTATGTTCAAAATAAAGATTTATGCCATAGGCACATATAATTTAAACTCGAATGGAATTGGAATTGTTTTTTATTTAGCCTTCTCATCACTTACAATTGAATAGCACTGGCATCGTGTTCACTAAGGAGAGAGGTTACATACAGACTTTCATTCTGTTTCATCAAAATACTTTCTGATAAGTCTATGTTTTTAATAGTTGCATGTCCAGATAATAACATCAAAGAATGTAAATAATTCATTATTGATAGGATAGCCTTAATTTTAAATATGTAAAAAACTATATATGTCATTATTTTCAAGATTCTTGATCACTAAACATTTAGATATTCACAATAAAACATATTTCATACTTATATATTGTTAACGGTTTAGGTTTTATTAAAGAAGTTTTCAGTATAAAATTCAAATGGTATAAATATAGAAATGAAGTTATCCTAAGATAGCTATATCTTAAACATTGCCTTTGAGAAATCAGAGTTTTTCTAATTGAATTTAACCTGAAGTTCTGATAATCAACCTAATAAAAATCTAACTGTAATCAGAAAGCTCCTTCTGTTCTGATAGGTTCTTACTTCGCACTCCCTTGATGACCCTGACCTGCTCCATCTCTACAATAAATCTTGTACTTAAATAACCTTGTGATAAGGAGATGAAGTTAAATGGCACACTGGAACAGGGAAGAGAGAGGGTTCAGCAAACTTCTCTATCTTCCTAGCTCTTGCTTCCTTTTGTTCAATCATTTAATCATCAGATGTTGAGCCAGGCAGTGCTATCTCTTAGACTGGTATTTTCAAACTTGCTACCACTGCTTTATTTTTGCCAAATTAAACAAAAATGAATGTAATGTTTATCAGTGTTATATATGTGATATCCACAGTCCTTCAAAATATAGATATCCCTCTCTATGGTAAGTCCGTCATTTTGATAGTTAGAAGTTAGAAGTCCTCAGTGCCAAAGCCGGCTACACATTTGGCACAGATCCTGAAAATGCCAGAAGAACTGATGCAATGGGAAACTACCTGGGTTCAAAAGTACAAGTCATAGACTTCTCCAATATGCCTTAAAGCTTATTTAATATGATTCTATAGGATATTTTGAAGGCATATGGTGGGCAGTATCTGTTATTAGACTCTGACGAGGAAATGAAGAGAGTGGTTAGAACATACAGTTTTGGAAAAGAAGATTCTAAAACTACAAAGTACTTTATTTTTAGTCACATAGCATCTTTTAAAATACCAAAATAACACTGGAGTAAGACATAAAATGTATGTTTATTGAGAGTTTTTAAATTGATTTTAAAGTTCAGTTATTTTAGTGATCTGGTTTAGACACAATAATTTTCATAGATCAAGAGACTAAGGCTCAGTTAAGATCCTATCCCTCCTAAGTGATATAAGAGCCACATACAGAACTAACAGCTGAGCACCTAGGCACCAAGAATTACCAAGATTTCTGAAGAATGAATATGCCTCTTCACCTCTCAAAAATCCTGTTGAATAGCTAAAATAAATATGATTTTATAGATTGTACACTGTGGCTCCAGAGCACATGGATTGTTGGTGTGCTCCAAAAACTGGAAGCAGAGACAAAATTAGAACCCAGATTTCATAAATGTTTGACCAATACTTTCTGCTATAACAAAATTTTCAAAATAAGAGGAAAAACATGTATTGCTTCAGCCTTTATACTAGAAGATAATAATTGAGGAAAAAATAATTGATTTCCCATTTTACAGATAGCAAAATGTTATCTCATGAATGGATAAACAAAATGTGGTATTTACGTAGAATGGAATATTACTCATTATTCAGCCTTAGAAAGGAAAGAATCCTGTCACATACTACATGGTGAACCTTGAGGACATTATGTTAAGTGAAATGATTCAATCAAAAAAGCCAAATACTGGATAATTCTACTTATATGAGGAATCTAAAATAGTCAAATTTATAAAAACAGGAAGTAGAATGGTGATTACTAGGGGCTGGAGAGACAGAGAAATGAGGAGTTACTGTATAATCGGTATAGAGTTTCAAATTTACAAAATGAGAAAGTTCTGGATATTTGTTCCACAACAATGTGAATGTACATAACACTAAACTATACACTTAAAAAGTGGTTAAGGTGGTAAATTTTCTGTGTTTTTTATCACAGTAAAAATAAATGCAACCTCGATGACATATAAAACTGGTTAATAACTGGCAGTCAAGACTTGGATTGTGATTCAAAATCTCATATTCTTTACCCTGGATTCCCCTGTGCCAACTATTTACCCAATAACCTCTACGTGGCTGATTCTACAGCCTACACGACTGCAATCCTGTGGCAACCATGCATCAGCATTCCTGTGCAGGACAATCAGGAATGAGTGTAGACAGGCCCATGTAGGACAAAACCGGAGGAAGCAAAACCCCCATCTTGCCACACTTGGAACCCAACGTTCCAAGGGAAAACTTTAAAACTACCTATTGTTAACATTGAAAACAAGTGATCGGTATGGTGTGGTCACAAAAATAGGCCTTTGGTCCACTGACGTGACCATTTTATTCCCTTTTATAATGGTTACTTGCTGTCATGGAGAAATAGCCATTGAAAGATAATGCTTGGTAGGTTCACAGCCATCTCCAGGAAATGAGGCCTGAGGACACATGACTCGAGTGGTGAGAAAAAGTTAATTCTAACAGCCCTATACTCAAACCAACATTTTATCTGTTGGCATATTTACAAGGAAAGTTGGAAATCAAATAAAGGATAATTGCCCATTCTCAACAGGATGTGGCAACTTTCATCTACGATCCTTTATTTTCAGGCTTTGGCGAGGCTTCCCAAACGAGCTAAATGAGGAATGATTCTGTTGGAGGAATGATGTTAAGGCCTTAGTTTGTGTTCTTCCCAGATGCTAGATTAATTGCTGTAATATAAACCCGCAGTACAATGTGTTCTCCACTGATTTCATCCACTTATCTATGGGTCTGTCTGTGATGATTTCCACTAATAGCCAAACAGTGCCCTGAATAACTCACTGAGTTCTACAAGATTGGCCCAAATTTGAATAAAGTTTGTATCTGGTAAAGTTAAAACTTAAACCATTAGAATCATTCCAATAAACGCTGATGATTTTCTCCATTAGACGGTCAGAAGACACCACTGTTTAATCTTTCTTGAGTGCTTAGTAACCTTACTTTTGTTACCAGGATATGTATTTGGGATCCACAGATTTTCTAATAAGGGAGTACGGTTCATGGCATACCCTTCATGAAGGCACAAAGTATTGCTACAGTGTGGTTTTCATTTTCTTTTAAAGAATTTCTGTTTATGACATCCAACTTCCCTTGGAAATTTTGTTTCAGTCTAGGAGGCTGAGCTAAAGGGAAACTTCTGTGGCATGCCTCAGTTACATTCAAAATCAGCCTTCTTTTCCAACACTGTCCCCTTGACCCCTTATCTTTGGAGCAAGCCAGTGAGCTGAAATTCTTTTTAAAAATGAATCTCTCCCTTTTAAGAAACTCAATTCCTCAAATAAATATAACAATGCTAGATCCACCCTGAGAGGCCCCTGAGTACAAACAAGACTTCTTTCTGAAACTCTTCCATAGGTATGCACGGGAGCATTGGGAGGCTTATGAGTTAAGACAAAGGAATCTAACAGCAGAAATTAGAATGCATGAGAAAGGAAAAGGATTGTGGAGGGAGGAGGGTAAGTAGGTCATAGTAATAGCTCAAGAAAATGAAAACTTGAACTAAAACAGTGATGGTGGGAATGGAGAAAAATAGATGGATGAATGGGCAATCATAGAGATAAAATTGGCAGGCCTACCCAACTAGCAAGTGTGAAATAAAAGAGTAGAAGGAAGTTTATCAGAGTCATCTTCCAAAGTGGAAGATCATATTCCTCACCAACTACATCCCTGCAACAGCTTCCCAAAACTTAAAGAGTGTCAACTATGTTTATTGACTTAAAAGGCTTAATATATTCTGGCCCCTGCCTACTTCTTCAATTTCACTGCTCCCCAACTTCATTGTTTCCCGTTTCTTCTCCTTCCCCTTCTCCTTCCCCTTCTCCTCCTCCTTCTTCTTTTTTTAATGTAAAGCACTTCCTAGTCCTTTCTGCTCAGAACTGTTCCCCCAGACTTGCATGGCCATCATTCTCTCTTCAATGAGATCCCAACTCAGATGTCCCTCCACCTCCTCAGAGAAGTAATCACTGCTCCCCAGCAGCAATAATACACCCATGCCCCAATAGTCACTCTTTACATCACCGTATTTGTCCTCTCTAGAGCACCTATCAGTACCTGACACTATCTTGTTTTTGACATGATTATTATCTATCTCTCCCTACTGGAATGTCAGCTCCCTTGAGACAGGAATCTTCTTCTTTATCACCAATGCCTACCATGTGATAGGCTCTCAAAGAATACTTATTGAGCAACTGATATAGAGATATATATATACATACAATATAATTATACATTTACATATGTGTGTATGTGCATATGCACACATGTCATATTTATAGATATACTCTAGTAAAAAGTTTTGGCTTAAGATTAAAACTATCAGACTCAGATAACGTGTTTCTTCCAATTGTGATTCCCACGCTGACATAACAAGTATTAATATATAAGTCTAATGATACAATTATTACATATTGAACTCTATAAGAGCTAAAAATACTTTTGATAGAGGAGAATATGATTGAGATAAATACTCATCTAGAAATAAATTTCTAAACCACAGCATCTAAGGAGAAGGAAGCTGAATCTCAATTTTATCCCAAGAACTTGTAAATTAAGTTATATTTTGGAGTCATGGAAAGAAGGGAGTTGGCACGCTCAAATCACCTATAATTATATTATTTTGCTGTATTATTAGGAAATATGACTATTTTCTTTAGTAAGAGTGGTACGTATATATCAGATAAAACTACCTTTTATAAGAGGACCTTATTACCTCAACCAGCCCTTATGGAGTCTATTTTAGTAGGCAGAGGAAAGGACCTTCAGGTCCTATATGCCAAGCCATGCTTCCTTATATATATACATCACAGGGCTAGCAAAAGGGTTAAATGAGTTAATGTTATCTTATATCAACTTTACCTACTCTCCATTTTCATATCATTTCTGATTTGAAGGTTCATTGATCCAACATGGATCCAAAATGGATCCAACATGGATCACTTTGAGTTCCGCATATCATCAGCAGAGTTTCAGTGACCTCAATGATTACTTTGAATTAAAAGCAGCACTGGATGTGCTGGAGACATGGGGTAATTGATAATGACTGAACAAAATGAGTGTTACACACTACCCACATTTTCTTCCTAATTTAAAACTTAATCATTTGAAAACAATTATATCACTTGGGGAAAAAAAGTGCTCCTCTTCAAGGAAAATGTATTCCATCAAAAATGGACTCCAGGCAGGGGCACCTGGGTGGCTCAGTTGGTTGAGGGTCTGCCTTCGGCTCAGGTCATGATCCCAGGGTCCTGGGATCAAATCCTGCATCAGGCTCCTTGCTCAGCAAGAGGCCTGCTTCTCCCTCTGCCTGCCGCTCCCCCTGCTTGTGGTCTCTCTCTCAGACAAATAAATAAAATCTTTTAAAAAAAGGACTCCAGGCAATAGCATAATTCCTCACCAGATCTATGGATCTCACAACTAGGACCACACTTCCCAATGGTGCTGAAATGGGATGGCCACATCACAACAGTGACCAGTCCTGTTACCTGTGCTTACTATGGTCAAGGTGCACCCCTGCCTGCAGGGCTTCTTCAATGTTCTTTGACTTATTGAGGCCATGGCAGCAATGGCATGAATCATATTAAATACAGGAATGGTCCCTGTTGTCAGGTAGACTTCAATGAAAATAAGCCTCCTGAACTCTTTTTGATGGCACTTTCTATTTCAGCTCCAGTAAACATACACTAAGGCTAAGACTACTAATCCTCGGCAATATAACATATATTGAAACAACCTGAAAATGAGGTAGATTATTCCAGTGATGCAGCAATAACTTCAAATGAGGAAAAGATACAAGGTTATTAAAGAAGCTTTTTTCAAAGAGTCACAGAAGTAACCACTTTGAGTATTTGATAATTATTTGAACCAAAATTCAATTCCATCATGGAAAAGAAACACAGCTTCATTAAAATAATATTACATGTGATGCTTTTGTATAAGTTGTTAGTTTATCATAATATCGAAACTAAATACTATGGGCGATGCTTTTGTATAAACTGTTGATTTACCACATATCAAAAGTAAAGCAGGGGGAAAAAAAGTAAAACAAGTATGTTAAAATTGTTTACAAAACAAAAATAAAATATTTCCTTTGTAAATTATTTGCAGAGATGGCCATTTTATTCAAAAATATATTCTCTCAAGTAAATCATTTAAAAAGCAATTTATTTTTTACAATAAAGAATTGTGTGGGTGCCTGGGTGGCTCAGTGGGTTAAAGCCTCTGCCTTCGGCTCAGGTCATGATCTCAGCCTGCTCAGTGGGGAGCCTGCTTCCTCCTCTCTCTCTGCCTGCCTCTCTGCCTACTTGTGATCCTCTGCCTGCCTCTCTGCCTACTTGTGATCTGATCTCTCTCTCTGTGTCAAATAAATAAATAAAATCTTTAAAAAATAAAAAAATTTAAAAAAAGAATTGTGGGAATGTTAAAATAATTTAATACTTCTAAATTATTAGCGCCACTATCCTAATAATCCTAATATGCTCATGTTATCTTCTACATGAATGTATATTACATAATTTATATGACAATTCATATTTTCAGTATTATTATATTTTACCTAACATTACTCAAACATTATCAATAGTTTTATATTATCTTCACAATTTCACAACTCCATGCTATGTCATCTGTCAAGTTTTTCTTTTCAAATATGTTGCCCTTCTCTAATATGGTTTTGAAATATAGATCATACTCTCTTTTTATGTTTTAGAATGAAGCTAAATATTTTTTTTTAAGATTTTTATTATTTATTTATTTGACACAGAGAGAGAGATCACAGCAAGTAGGCAGAGAGGCAGGCAGAGAGACAGGGAGAGGAGGAAGCAGGCTCTCTGCTGAGCAGAGAGCCCGATGTGGGCCTCGATCCCAGGATGCTGAGATCATGACCTGAGCCGAAAGCAGAGGCTTTAACCCACTGAGCCACCCAGGTGCCCTAGAATGAAGCTAAATATTTTAATATCATTCAGGTTAATATAACATATCTCACAAATATTACTTATTGTACAATTGTTAATTCATAACCATATAATCAAGCACAAACTTATTTTTATTCCCTTTATTTAAATAAAAAATTCAATTGGGGACTTTCGACCTTTCTGAAACTCATTTTCCCATTCCAAGCTTACCACTTTGTAGTAAGTAGTAAGGTTTAGTATTTGCATAATAAATTTTTTACCTCTTATGTTCTGCTTTTGTTTAACACATAAGTGAATGAGAAATAATTCATTTCATTTACTATTGTCATGTCAGTAAACATTAACCCATACACACATACACCATTTTTCATGTTATCTCTAAAATGATGGTTCTTTGCTTTTGTAATCTTAAGACCACATTCCAACAACCTCTCTAATCAAGCTTTCTTGTCCCTCCTCCACATACCCAACTACCTCATCTCAATTTCATTTTTCTTCTGGAATTCTAACATTTCCTTTAGTAATATCTATAAAAAAAGATATTTATGGAGTAAGTATTCTGAAGTTCTTAAGTCAGAGCATCTGTCTCAGTAGTGAATGATAACACAGTTGAAGAGCTTTATTAGAATACACTCTTGGGGCACCTGAGTACCTCAGTTGGTTAAGCATTTGACTCTTGGTTTCAGCTCAGGTCATGATCTCAGGGTCATGAGACAGAGCCTCACATCAGGCTCCTGGCTCAGGGAGGAGTCTGTTTAAGATTCTCTTCTTCTCCCTTTGCCCCACTTGCACATTTCTCTCTCCCCCCTCTGCTCTAAAATAAATAAAATATTAAAAAAAAAAGGGGGGGTGCCTGAGTGGCTCGGTCATTAAGTATCTGCCTTCAGCTCAGGTCATGATCCCAGAGACCTGGGATCGAGCCTCATATCAGGCTCCCTGCTCTGCGGGAAAGCCTACTTCTTCCTCTCCTGCTCCCCCTGCTGGTGTTCCCTCTCTCACTGTATCTCTCAATATCAAATAAATAAAATCTTTAAAAAAAAATTTTTTTTTTAAATCTTAAAAAAAAGAATACATTTTTTTATTAAAGGTTTTTTTTTTAAGATTTTATTTATTTGACACAGAGAGAGAGAGAGAGATCAGATCACAAGTAGGCAGAGAGGCAGGCAGAGAGAGAGGAGGAAGCAGGCTGCCCACTGAGCAGGGAGCCAGATGTGGGCCTCGATCCCAGGACCCTGAGATCATGACCTGAGCCGAAGGCAGAGGCGGCTTTAACCCGCTGAGCCACCCAGGCGCCCTGTTAAAGGTTTTAAAGTTATTATTAAATTTTTACTTTTATTGATTCCTATAAAGAAGAAATCCAACATTGTCTTGACTTTGGTTCCTGTGATGATCATTTATTTTTTTCTACATAAAAGCTTAACTGATGATTTCGTATTTTAAGTTTAGTGACACTTAAAGAATATACATTGCTGGTGAGGTAGTTATGTACTTGTTTTCTTAAAGACCCATGTTTAGACAATCTCATAAACTTAGCCCGACTACCCAGAAGAAATTAACTGATGAGCACAGATACCTACAAAAAGTGGCAGGGCTTTTACTAGGAACTAAGCTCTGGTTCTGAGTCAATGAATGTATTTTCTCAAATACTTTGTATGGTTGGTTGTTTATTCCCAACTTTTGCTCCATATCTTCCCAGCTTTCGTGAAATGAAGGAAATACCCTTAGAAATGGAGGTCTACAGTTTTCCTTCTCATAATGAGCAATAAAGAAAGACATAGAGAAGACAAGGGCAAGGGTGAGCCTTTGGGTCACACACCAGGGAGAAAAGACCCAGCTGTTAAAAGGACCATTGACTAAACCATCCACAAATAAACAGACCAGTTTCTACCAGACACAATGTCATAGGCAGAAATGCTTTCTTCACTGCCAGCTTGGCTTCTGTTGATTTTCTCCTCTACCGGAGAAGAAGCTAGACTAGAGGAGATGCTTAAAAGGTTGGTATGGTATGGTCATTAAAGCCACCTAAAATAGCTTTAAAAAGCCATACATACATACATAATGTCTCTTTTCTTCACAGAGAAAATCTGAGTCAAGCACAGAGAAATTTCTGAAAAAGAGAAGACAACTACATTTCAGTAGTGTAAGAGACCATAGCACTGCCTATTTCTGTCATCAAACAGATTAGAGGGAAAAATTGAGCACAGAGGTCTCATGAGGTAATTGAAACATCTCTCTACAACTCAGATGACAAATTTTCAATGTGACCTACAATGCTTTTCTGGAAGTCTTCTTAATTCCCTGAATACAAACGATGTTACAATCTAAATACAATGCACTTTGCCAAAGTTCCCATAACTATAGAGTTTCAAGCAGAAACTGCAGGATTTCAGGTGAATTTCATTTTTAGTTCGTCTAACCTCCTCTAACCAGCATAAATCTTACAACAATAATGTGGATATGTCAAGCCAAAACTTTCATTAGACCAAGTCACTTAGATATGTATATTTCCCATATACTCAGTAGCAACTGAAGCTGTCACTGAAGCAGAAAAAAAGATTAACACATCATTCTACCTTTGGTTGAACCCAGTTTGGGGAGAAAACTGTGACTGGAAGAGAGGAATAAAAGGAAGCTGGGGATATCTGGACCTGAAGGAACTGGGAGAGAAAGGAGTCCAATAAAGAAAAGGGACCTTTGACCACAAGACCCAATGCATAAGTGAAAGAAGTTCAGTACTTGGAGGTACTTGAGGGTGAACCACTTGCTAATTATTGCCTGAGAACCACTTATTGCCCATAAGTCCTGAATATTTGTAAGTGCCCCCACAGTGAAGACACGAATGTCTTGTATTAAGGTGGGCACTTAAAGGGATTATCTTTCCCCTGTCTTATGTGGGTAGAAATTAATACTATTTAAGAATCTCCCTAAAAGTAGAGGCAAATATTGACAAATTGCTACATTTTCAAACACACATAAACATTTTTCATAGTTAAATCTTTATTGTACATAGATTTCGTGTACTTTATTGAACATAATAAACACCTTTTCTCACTATTAAAATTTCTTATTAAGTAGCATGCTTAATGGCCATATAATGTTTTACCCCATCAATTACTAAAACTATCACCTTATTTGGCTGTTAACAAACATAAAAGGTTGGTATGAACATTTTAACATAAATAGTAGAAGATTTCTCCAAGGTACATTTTGGAAATTTAATTACTGGTGAGAGAGATTATATAATTTTATGATGACTTTTAATGTACATTGTCAAAATGCTTTCTAGAAGAGTCTTAAGAAATTCTTCTCCCATCAGGATTTATGTAGATGACCTTATCCCATCAACAAAGCAGGGAGTACCAGTTTCTTTTAATATTTTTAAAAGTTAAAATGGTATTTCTTATAGTTTTAATTTATAATTACTTATTCATGAGATTGAATATTTTTCATACATTCATTATATGTATGTATATCTTTTCTGACATGTTTCTATACTGAGACTCTCTTACCAATTTATGTGAGTAAATCTTATATTAAAGGATAGAAATTCTTTGCCTACTTTTTGTTACAAATATTGTCCCATTTATTGTTCAAACTATAATTTTATGACAGCTTGACATTAAAGAATTTTTTATCCCTTGACATTTTCTCTTTTTGATTCCTTCCATTATATACAAAGACCAAATAAACACCTAAATAATCCGTACCCATACAGAGATCAAATAAATAAATACCTAAATTAAATAATAGACTTTGCTATTTTTTTTATTTTGTAACTTAATTTACCTGGATTTTTTTTTTGATGTATTACAGTTAATAGTGCTGTATAACAAACCATTTCAGGACAACTCATCTCTGCTCCAAGTGGGGGGCAGTGAGGCAGCTAAGGAGATGCATTACCAGGATCCAGTTTTCAAAGAAGGATTTGCTACCCAATTATGGTTTATGCAGTTGGCAGGCACCTTGAGCTGTCAGCTCCTTCATAGACCACCTCAGGTATAGAAAGCTACTTCATCTGAGGTCACATCCTTTCCAGAACAGCTCACACCTGATGACTGAGGAAGACAGGGACATAAAGGTCCGGCCATTTTAGTTCTACCCTGAACAAATTTGATGGGCAAAACTCACTGTAGAGTTTCACACTTCATTGGCAAAGGCTTTATCAGACCTTTACTGCAGTTTAGATTCTTCCTCTGCCCAAACCTCCCCACTTACAAAGGTGCTGAATCTACTAACCACCTGCATCATTAACTCCATCTCGGTATTTGCTTCTAGAGAACCTAAACAGCAATAGGCAGTTCAACTGGGTGTGGAAGATACTCTTTTAAGATGGCTTACCCCTGTGGTGGATAAATTAAGGTGGCTGGTAACAGAGAGCTCAGCTGGACCTGAGGACTGAGAGTTCTAATTTTTTTTGATGTGGAATCTCTACAGGGCTGTTTGGGCTTCTTATGGCATGGTGGTTTGTTTTTATGAGGTACAATTTGAAAATGCATATTCTCTTTTTATAAGGTACAAAGCTGAAATATTTTTCATCACTGTATCAATTATATTGTCCAAAATCTCTATACATATTTTGGCTGCCTTGTATAAGACAGATAATTTTTACTTTTTAGCTTTAGAATTTATTTGATATAAACATTCCCCACTAATGAAACCCACCTGATGATAAACCAAGTCTCTTTACATAGTATTATAAAACTACAGTAAAACTGTGTTTATGGTATTTTTCTCCAGTTGTATAATTTATTTAACACCTCACCTATGTTAAACAATAGCTTTAATGAGTTAATGGCAGAAAATGAATCTTTTTGTTGCATATTTAATACTCAATATAAATTTTCCAAAATAGGTATGTGGGTTTTTGTAATTGTTATAAATCTTTGAAATCCCATAGCACGTGTAACTGAAATTACATGAATATTCAGCAACAGAGCTACATACAGGTTGACAACATGGGAATACTACTCTTAACACACTAGTGGTATTACAAGGACAAGAATGAAGTCTCTCTTCTTCACATGGGACCATCTCCCCAGTATGGTGATTGTCATGTTATTATGGTTAAAAACATAAAGAATACTTTATCTGCATTATAACAATTATTATACTTCAGAATTTGAGATCTCAGCTTGCAGAACGTGCCATTACTTATGAAGAGACTTAATGGGCATAATACTTACAGGAATCTTTCAGGGAAGATTCACAAAATTGAAATATCAATGGCATTTTATATTTCTTAGCTCATAACATATTTTCCAAGTTATCTCATAAAATTACATCATTTAACATGAGATAGATTTCAAGCATAAATGTTGCCGACTATACTCCTTTATAACATATCCTGGGGAAAATACTCTGTTTTTAAAAGGTGCTATGTTGTTAACTCATGGTGGCTTCGGTAATTCATTATGACTTTTAGATGTTTTTCAAAGGTACTCAGATCTATCTCATTACTCGTTTTATATTTTATGATGTAGTTTTTGTTAAGTGTACTAGGGAAAATCCTTATATTTGTTTCTTGCTCATCAAGATCATTTAATTCTATTCCCAGTCTCCAGGGGGCTAATGCTTCTGCCCACCACCACCCATGCACTACACCCTACCTTATCATCAAGATGTTCTTTCATAGGAAACCTAGTGAAGGTGCTGACTTACAAGTCAGCCTAACAATGTCTTTGAAGTACCTGCTGGGTACACAGCACAGTACTCAAGTTAAAGGAAAACACAAAGGATACAAAGGATACAGTTCAGCTCTTAAAAAGACTATAACTTGAGATGAAGAGAATGACAGAAATTGAAGCATATTTTCCCAAGGCAACTTCTTCCATTATGTCCAAGTGCAGAGTCCCAGTGAAAACAGAGTATATATTAAATGTGAAGAAATTAGTGTATCATATGTCATCTGTCAGGAGAGGTCAAAATGCACATCACTGATGAGGGTGTTGAAACCTGAGCAGGACTAATCCCTCTCTTTAAAGCTTCTTATTGGGGTGCCTGAGGCTCAGTCGGTTAAGCACCTGCCTTTGGCTCAGGTCATGACCCCAGGGTCCTGAGATGGAGCCCTAGGTTGTCAGGCTCCCTGCTCAGCGGGGAGTCTGCTTCTCCCTCTCCCTTTGCCCCTCCCCCACTCATGTGCATGCACATGAAATAAATAAAATTTTTTACAGAAAAGCTTCTTATTAAGCCCCTTTCACTTTGACTCTGAGGAATAAGTTCAATCCTTTTTGTCTAAAGCCTACACAACTGTGCATCTATAATATTGTTCTTCAAGATCCTCATATGCTATAGAAAACATGCATATATACACTATATATTACATATATATTAATATGTATATAAACTAAAGTGGATAAGTTAGGAGAAATCAAGTAAGAATTAATTATGAAAATTTCCATATACTGTCCCACACACTAGGATCAATTACATAATAAGGACACATTCTATAACAATTAACTGTAATTTAGGCATTTGGAAAGTTTAAAAAAAAAATCTTCAAATGCTGCTTATCCTGATGAGGTCCCTGAGACACCTCTTCCAGCTCAGAAGTCAATGACTGCACTTTCATGTGATAAATTCTGTTAAAGATTTAATCCCTAAGCAAGTTAACTCCAAGGCTACACAGTTTAGAATTTGGAACTGTTCTCACCTCTAAGATATATGCCAGCTAGCTCTCACTGGATTATATGTTGCATATCAGTTTGTGAATAAAAGCTTCTGCAGCCAGGTAAGTCTGGAAACACTAGATACAATACTTTCCCCTTAGAGAACTTCAGCATTTAAGGCTCTGATATGCATCTCAATTTTTAAAAGAATGTTTTTGACTCTGTTTAGCCCAGTATTTTCCAAACTGCTTTGGCCAAAGAACTCCATTTAATATAATAACTGCTGACAATTCCTGCAGAAATAGAGTTCCAAAGAATATTCATAGGGAAATATTGATCTATCAAACCTCCACTTAATAAATATTAAGTAAGCATTTTCTTCATGAAGTTACTGTTTTTTATCTATGCCATGGAGGCAATTAAAGATCACCTGTGTCTTCAAGAAACTTTCAAAGAAGTAGAGGAAATAGGAGTTTAAAAGCTAACTACATTCTCAAGCAGAAAAATTCAGTGCCATAGTAGAGGCCCAAAAGAACATGCTATTGGATTCCAAAGGAAGAAGTAAGTCCTTCTTAAGAGGATCAGGGAAAGCACGAGGATGAGATAAGATAAAGCATCAAAAACAATGTGGAATTAGAGGTCTGCCTTGCAGAAAGATAAAGATTTTGCTATGTGCAGGAAGGCTGTCCTACATGGAGATGATACCAAGAGGAAAACCAAGAGGTTTTGGAAGGGTTGAAGAACAGATATACTGGAATGTGCATAGAAGGGCATAAAGTACAAAACTAACTGAATTAAGGTCAGCTTGTTCTGGCACCCAATTTTCATATTTAATGAGCACCTGACATATAGCAGTGACTTGGGAATAGCAATAAAATTGAAATCAGGACTGACTGTGTAAGCATAGTAGGTCAATAATTAAATTAAGATTTCTAACACATTTTGATAAAATTTTATGACAGGCATAAAAGATTAAAAAATCTTTAAGAGCATAGAAACTGTACCAAATATGGTACAGAGATATGCATCCTCGGGGTGCCTGGGTGGCTCAGTTGGTTGAGCAACAGCATTCGGCTCAGGTCATGATCCCAGGATCCTGGGATCAAGCCCCACATTGGGCTCCTTGCTCAGCAGAGGGCCTGCTTCTCCCTCTCCCTCTGCCTACTTTTGCTCTCTCTCTCTCTGTGTCAAATAAATAAATAAAAATTAGAAAGAAAGAAAGAAAGAAAGAAAGAAAGAAAGAAAGAAAGAAAGAAAGAAAGAAAGAAAATATATGCATCCTAAAGGAATTCATAGTTGAAAAATAGAATACTGAACTTTATTCTGCCAACTATGGGGAGACATATAAATTGTTTATTTTTCAAGGGGCAATTGGATCAGATCTCTCTATTCAGAAGAACTCAGTGGCAATATGAAAAACAGACTGGCAAAGCAGACAATAGGCAAAAAACCCAATTAGGAGTAAGCTATTGCATTACCTAGTAATGTTTATAAGCACCAGAATTAGGGCAAGGTCAGCAATTGAGGAGAGAAGCTCAACATTTTCTAATAACCAATTAGATGCAGAGTTATGGAAAAGGGGAAAAGAAAGATATTTTCCAATTTCCCATCTGAGATAATCAATTGAAGAGTTAATTTATTTCTACAAATACATCAGAAGAAAATATCAGTAGACATGGAACACAAGTGTTCAAAAGATGCATTAATCACCTAGTTTCATTCAGAGGTATACTCTCTCTCTCTCTCTCTCTCTCTCTCTCTCTCTCTCTCTCGCACACGTGCGTACACACACACACACACACACACACACACACACACACACACACACACACACACACACCCTTCTGTATAAACAGTTAACTATAATCCAGAGTAGACAGTCTGGTCATGATGAAGCAGAAGAAAACACTATAGTGGTTTCAATGAAATACCCCCAAACAAGTTTTATTATCTCTGACCTTTTATCAAAACTCCATAAAGCTCACTAGATAACTCTATCTAAGAATATTTTCCTTACAAATACCATCCACTCATCATTGCCCAGCAATTCCTAGGTATGTTTGATTTAGTGAATATCTTAGCTGAGTAGACCATTCTATAATATGTTTCATTCTCAACTTTTCTGTCTTCATTCAATGTTTTCTGTTAAATATATACATATTTAGATTCTTGTTATCTCTTATATGTAAACCATTTCATCTTTCTACTCTACTAACCATGAATATTATTAACTCATTTAATGAATATTTGTTATTATAGTTCATTAGAAGTATAAAACCTACTTTACAACTTTCTTTTGGAATCAGACACTTTAATATGCTTAATCATAATAGTAGTTTTAGGACACCAAGGGTCAGAAATCTGTCTAAATTAGAATTACACAAGTTAACGCTTGTAAAGGCATAGCCTCTGACAAATAAATAGTCCTTAGGCGTTCGCTATCCCCTATTCAAAACTATACTAAGTAATTAAGTGCTGCTTTAAGCCCTCTGCCAAAGGTAGGGTTTCTTTCAACACTCAAATATCCAGGAAACCGGAGCTGGCATAGCTCATCTGAACAAAGGGGCATTCACAGCAGCGTTTGCCTAAATCTGGTCATTAAACTCCATGAACACACCTAAGCAACCACATTAGAGGGAGAGGGTCAAATGACCCCTTTTTATTACCTTATCAAGACAGAAATAGTAGACCTGAGGTGATAGCTAATCATAAGTCTCTTACCTCATTTAGAACATTATGAGGTAATTCTCTCTCTATTGCCTGACAAAAATGTTAACCATCAAGTAAGCAGAATTCCTGAGTAAAAAAGGATTTCTTCTAGGAATTTGGCAGGCATTACTGTTTCCCCTCTCTTACTGCAATATGTGTACTTCAGTCTTCTGGGAAGGGGCACACACAGTTTTGCAATACCTTGCTTATGAATAATGGCCCCCATTTCTATCGTGACTTATGAGAACTGAGAATTGCCATATGCTAATGTTAAAGAGCTCCTTGCCCTTTAGACTTTTTGAAAAATTTTCTATCACATTCCACTCCCTTGATTCTTCCTATCAACTGGATCAAATGAATGCAGTAGTCTCTGAAAAGTCATAATCCTTCATTCGAAGTTAAATAGAAGTAAGGTGTATGGGCTAGGCACTGCCTGTCTTGTCAAGAGCTAACAACCCACATAGTAATCATGAAAAATCATGAAAACCCAAAACTGAACACATTTAGATTTTCCTCAGTGGTGCAGAAACCATCAATAACACATTTCCCATTGGTCAAGAATGTGTGAAATATGTTTGCCTTGTCTGTTTTAATTTAAGGATCTCTACCTGGTCCTCAATTAATTTTTTGCCTAATGTCATATAAGATGGAACCATTTTAGTTTGATCAAACTGATCAAGTTCACAAATTAAGGAAGATTCCAACGTATCTCATTCTCCTTCAAAGATGATAATTTGATCCTTGATAAGCTTTGTCCCCCAAAATATATATTACTTTGTGAGAGAGCCTTTAAAAAGTGAACAAAGTTAGATCTTGGTATCCTTGTATGCTGGAGCCCTTGTGAGTTAAACTTTTTTTACTTGTTTAAATCATCATTCCTGGTGAGTTAATTCAGTGATAGAATTCAGTCTTATTTTCTTATTCAGTCTTATTTCTTAGAGCTCTATGAGAGTGATTCAAATTATTTCTATGGTCATGTGTCCCAATTTATAACTGCTGTCCTTTAAGAAAGGATGGCTTGTCTGACATTTTGGCCAATATAGTCACATGGTTCAATGAAGGTGCCTCAGGGGCTGCTATAGAGGGAGGAAGGCAAAAAGGGGAGACGGGCAAAGAGAATGAAGGGAGGGCAGGAAGTGGGAGATGGACAGGTTCTCATCTTTTTTAGCAGAATAGATTTTCATATAAAATGTTGGAAAAAAGATTCTGAGAATGAAATGGTATGTAGGTCCATTTATAGGAAGAATATATCTCCATGGCCCCTTCTAGTTATAAGGCCTTATTATTCTGTGGTTCTGTGATACTTTCTCTAGTCTGTGATTCTCAGAGTAGCATGGGAAAACACATGTTTCCAAGGCCATCTGTATAATTCCATAGTCTGCTTCTTTCATCTGGGTATGTACCAACTGGTTTTTTGAGTTAATGGTGGTGGTGGTGGTGGTGGTGGTGGTGGTGGTGGTGGTGTGTGTGTGTGTGTGTGTGTTGACATATATAAAATATTCATATATATATGAAAATATTAAGTTGCCTTTTTTATAGTGAAAGAGATATGGGTTCTATTCTGATCCTCTCACATGTTAGACATTTGCCATTATTCAGTTTCAAAAAAGGGACTGTGTCCCTGGAGTGATTTAAAGTACTTTCTTTAGTAACCTTAGATATAGAGGATCCATATATGAACATTTGAATTGAACTAATATAACTAGGATACATTTACACTGTCTTCCCTGTTGTTGCCCTGAGGCCCAGAGCCATGTCTATTCTAGTTTGGACTATAGATTTCAGCTCTTCCTGCTAAAAATATTAAAGTCATTTTAAGCATTAAAAATCTTTAGTGCATTCCTATTGGCTCTTTTTCACTTATTAAGAAGAAAATATATTCCCTTATTATTTTTCATTATGAAGTGGCCTACTTACAAGTAGTAAGTTCCCTGGAGCTACAGAAGTTCAATTTCTGTGTAGATGATCAGTTTCAGCAATGTTATAGAAGGAATCCCTGTATTATTTAATGAATTTTACTTAATAATCACTAAGATCCCATTTATTTTATGTTTCAGGAAGTTCAAAAACTCCTACTTTCTCTCCATTGGTTGCAAGTCTTTTCTCACTCAGGTATTAAAACACTACAGTTTTATACTTTATATTCCTCAATGAATGTCAAGCCTAGCTCCTATTACAACTATTTTTTTCTGAATTCTTTTTAAAGTCACCTTTCTATACCAGAAGGTATAATATTAGATTTTTCTAACATCCTTAATATTGTTTTCTTTATTTTCTTGAAACTTTTTAATGTAATTCTTTCTCATGAGAACCGCGTGATAATGTGGAAAGCCCATGAGATATGCTGGGAACAAAAAACTAAAAGGACTAATTTGTTCTGAGAATAACTGAATAGCATAAAGCTGGGCCCTTGTCCCAGGTATAAAAAAAGTCGTGACATATTCCAACTTATTTCTAACAGCATCTGCAGGATATTATCTGGGTAAGAGGCTAGAGAAACAAAGCAATAAACAATATTCAAAATTGGGTGAATGTTGTCATCCCAATTGTGAAAAATATATTATTTCTGAACAAGTCCTCAGCCAACTACAGAAAGTACTAGAAATAGATTCATTTCAATAGCAAGCATCAAGAAGTGTGTTAAGACAATACCTAAAAATGAAGGATTCCCATCCTAGCTGGAAACCGTGGAAAGTCCTCTCATGAAGGCAGCAGCAATACAGGAAAACTGTGACTTTGGGCACAGGATCTACCAGGTCACCCCAGTGGGTATCATGAATATGATCTATCTTAATTCCAGTCAAGCATCTCTTGCTCATCATGTACTTCCTGCCCTGGTAGAACTGACTTTGGGCATTGCTCATGTCTGAGCCTGGGATAAAAAACATCTGTGACTATAACTTTGCAAAATGCTTTAAAAAATGAATTGAAAGTCTGCCCTATAATTTCACGTGTTCGCCAAAATCAGCTTTCTAAACACTCATTTTATTTTTCAGGATTTTTTTAGGCCTTTTCTCAGAATCTCTAATTCTGCCAATTCATGATTGCTTATATGAAGATTATGTTCCAATTTTAAATCCTCAACCATTTCCCTGTTTGAGAAAATGAATTTAGGAATAACATCTGGACTAGCTGGCACTTCTTTACAGTCTTTGCTGCCCTACAGGAATTTACTGAAAGGATTTGTGACCTGGGGCATTGATTTTCAACAAATGTTCAAATAGTAAAAAGGCTCTCATCAGCACCAAGTTCTATGCTGAAGAAGTTTCAACAAGCTTCTCTGAAAAGGCTGGCCTGTTTTTTTCTCCTTTTATAGTTTTCAGAATGATTATAAACTCCGACTACAAAGTTTCCCATTCTCTCTTCTCTTTCCTACTTAAAGTGGAATTCTTTAAAGTTACTTCCCTAGTCTTGATATTAAAAAAAATTAATAAAGGTATATATTCTTTTCTTAATCAGACAGTTCAGTAAATACTCCATTTTTTTTACACTGGTGAAACTTCAGATTATACATTACTTATTAAGTTCTTTATGTAAAAATGTATAATCATTTTCCTAAAATTATTGGTGGCATGATGTTTAACCTCTACAGGTCTCAGTTTCATTATCTATAAAGTCAGGATTTTGAAGTAGTGTCATGTTTGTGGTAGAACCTATCTCAGAGAGTTGTTGTGAGCATTAAATGAAGTAATGTATGTAAAATGGCTTAGTTGTCTATAATCTGTAGTATTACCATGACTACTGGTTAGTTTGTCTCTAATATAAACTAATTGGTTTATCCCACATGGTCCCTCCTCCCAGATGAAGCATGAAGTGGGTTTAGCAAAACGGTGCAATGCTGGTTTCCTATAAAAAAGGAAAGTAGCACTACATAGCAGATGTTTGAGAGACTCACATGTAAGACTAAAAATCTGAGACTCCTCTTAAAGGGTTACAAACCCAGCTCTAAGCAGCACAAACTGACAGAAGCAAGTCAAAATGAAAAGGCAAGAAGATCCAGAACCATGGGGTGTTGATGGGTCTTCACCTTAGAAAGAAAGGTTTTGCTAAGCCAAGGAGGAGGTAGATTAGCTTCTTATATATTCTTGGCCCTAGAAGTGAACATTCACCCTATACTATCTCTGACAACACTGAAAGATTAGAAAATACCTAAGACTTCTTTATAGAGAATAATAGTGCAAATTTGTGTAACCTAGAATAGACTCAGCCAAGGTTATGTTCTTAAGCTAACCCTGACTCTTGGAGACATACACTCTTTCATCTTTAACCTTCTATTTTGTTTAAGCAAAACAGCTGGAGATTTCAGAAGCACTCAGCAGGCCTGAGAATTGTTGATAGATTTCAAGATTTTTTTGAGTACTTTAAACTGCAATTAATTATAACTCACTGTTCACGAACTGCTATACAATACCATTTTTGTAATTTCTTTGTATAAACATATACCCAATTTGCATTATGTTTATTTTTTATGGTCTGTAGATACTTAAATTCCCACTACATTTTTCAAAGGTTTTACCTAAGACATTAATATCAACTCATTCATATGAATGTTTATAATTTAAAAATTTTTGTATATATACTATCTAATGGTTTTTGATTGTGGTTATCTTCACCTTACCCATGAGTGAAACTTTTAAGGGACACAAATTTACGTACTAACTGGTAGGAGAACCAAGATTAGAACCAGACAAAAATAGGCAGACTTCCTAAGTCACACTTATTTTCTTTTCACCTTCAAATATTACTTATAATATGAAGAAATTTTAGGAATAAGTGATCTCAAGCAATTACCATGCCATATTGTAAATGTCCTTCTTTTGTCCATTTTCCCACTACCCTATGGGATCTTTGAAGATAGATTCCTACCCCTGGGCCTAGCATCATACTAGACACTTAGTCATTATTCAACTAATTAGTAAATTGAAAATACAATAAGGACAAAA
Source organism: Ailurus styani (assembly GCA_002007465.1). Classification (NCBI taxonomy): domain Eukaryota; kingdom Metazoa; phylum Chordata; class Mammalia; order Carnivora; family Ailuridae; genus Ailurus; species Ailurus styani. Next base: position 1,146,271 of record LNAC01000158.1, on the reverse strand, counting down.
TTGCTTCTAAACTATAAAACATAATTTAAACATTTTGAAATTTTAAGCCAACTTATAATATGAACTCTGGAATTGGTATGATATCAAGTCACTTATCTTAAACTTGCATGGCTTATATCATTATACATAAAAACAGGAAAAACATTTATTGAAAAACACATTTAAAGAGAAAAGAACTATAAATCTTTTAAACATCTCAAGAAATTTTCATTTTTCATACCTTTCCTCCCTTTTTTTCCCATAAAAATAGTATCTCAAACAAGGTTAGATAGAAAAGCACAAATAATCCAAAGACAGTCTTGCTATTCTCTCATTGTGTACAGACAGTGATGCCAAGGAAGAGAGAAGAAACTGAATCTCTCTGTTGATATATCAATCCAGTTGCAGATATCACTAGATATAGAAATCAATGCTTTTCAATTCAAAATTTGATTTACCAGAAATGAATTAGATCAGAACAGAACTTGAAATGCCATAACAGATTTCCAGCACTTAGCACTATATTGGCATAAAATTTGTCTTTTCATGGAGAAAACAAATAAGGGCCTTGTAAAAATTGTTTAGGAGATGCAAAGATGGCACAGGAGCAGGGGACCCTATTTCAACCGGTTCCCTGAATTGAGCTGGATATCTACCAGACCATTCTGAACACCCACAAAATCAGCCTGTGATGTAAGAACACATATCCACATCTATACCAACAGAATATCTCTGGCATTAATGGAAACATAGATTCTCTAAGGGTAGAAATGAGAGCTGATCTGGCAGAACTTAAAAATGCTATCAATGAGATACTCTAGATACTGTAACAGCTAGGGTAAACAAGGAGAAGAATGAATTAGTGATCTAGAAGACAAACTGATGGAAAAGGAGGAAGTGGAGGAGGCCTGGAACAAACAGCGTAAAATCCATGAATACAGAATTAGAAAAATAAATGATTCCATGAAATGTTCCAATGTCAGAATTATTGGGATCCCTGAGGGGGTGGAGGGAGAGAGAAGACTAGGAGATATATTCAAGTAAATCATAGTCGAGAACTTCCCTGATCTGGGGAATGAAACAAGCATCCTGTCCTAGAGGCAGAGAGGACCTCTCCCAAGAGCAAGAAGAACAGACCAACACCCTGGCATGTAATAGTAAAACTTGCAAATCTTAGAACCAAGGAAACCTTCTTAAGGGTAAAGGGGAAGAGACTCCTTATGTACAGAGGGAGGAAACATCAGAATAACGTCAGACCTGTCCACAGAGATCTGGCAAGCCAGAAAGGGCTGGCAAGACATATTCAGGGTACGAAATGGGAAGAACATGCATTCTTTATCCGGCAAGGCTGTCATTCAGAATAGATGAAGAGATAAAGAGCTTCCAGGATGGACAGAAACTAAAAGAATATGTGACCACTAAGCCAACCCTGCAAGAAATATTAAGGGGGAATTCTATAAAAGAAGAAAGACCCCAAGAGTGATAGAGAGTAGAAATTTATAGAGACAATCTATAGAAATAAGGACTTCGCAGGCAACATGATGACAATAAAATCATATCTTTCAATAATCACTCTCAATGTGAATAGCCTAAATGTTCCCATAAAACAGTACACAGTTGCAGACTGGATAAAAAGAAAGGACCCATCCATATGCTGTTATCCATATGACTCATTTTGAACCTAAAAATACATCCAGACTGAAAGTGAAGGGATGGAGAACCATCTTTCATGCCAATGGACCTCAAAAGAAAGCTGGGGTAACAATTCTCATATCAGACAAATTAGATTTTAAGTTAAATATTGTAGTTAGAGATACAGAAGGACACTGTATCATTCTTAAAGGGTCTATCCAACGAGAAGATATAACAATTGTAAATATCTATACCCCCAACATGGGAGCAGCCAACCACATAAGTCAACTAAAATAAAGTTAACTAAAATAAAGTCAACTAAAATTAAACTAAATTTTAGTTAACTACATAAGTTAACTAAAATAGACATATTAATAATAATACATTAATAGTAGTAGACCTCGACATTCCACTCTCAACAATAGATCATCTAAGCAAAAAATCAACAAAAAAACAAGCACTCTGAATGACACTGGACCAGATGGACCTCATAGATCTATATAGAACATTCCACCCTAAAACAACAGAATACTCATTCTTCTTTCCATACACATGGAACTTTCTCCAGAATAGACCACATACTGGGTCACAAATCAGGTCTCAACTGATACCAAAGGACTGAGATTATTCCCTGCATATTCTCAGACTACAGTGCTTTGAAACAGGAACTCAATCACAATAAAACGTTTGGAAGAAATTCAAACACTTGGAAGCTAAAGTACATCCTGCTAAAGAATGTCTGGGTCAATGAGGAAATCAAAAAGGAACTTAAACAATTCATGGAAACCAATGAGAATGAAAACACATTGGCCCAAAACCCTATGAGATATGGCAAAAGCTGTCCTAACGGGGAAATACATAGCCATCAGAGCCTCACTCAAAAAAACAGAAAATCCTGAATACACAAACTATCTTTACACCTTAAAGAACCGGAGAATGAAGAACAAATTAAGCCTAACCCAAGCATGAGAAGGGAAATAATTAAGATTAGAGCAGAGATCAATGAATAAGAAACCAGAAATATAGTAGAACACATCAACAAAACTTAGAAAGTGGTTCTTTTAAAGAAGTAATAAGACCGATAAACCACTGGCCAGACTCATCCAAAAGAAAAGAGAAAGGACCCAAATTAATAAAATTATGAATGAAAGGAGAGAGATCACAACTAACACCAAGGAATTAGAAACAATTATCAAAAATTATTATCAACAGCTATATGTCAATAAATTAACCAACCGGGAAGAAATGGATGCATTCCTGTAAACCTATAAGTTACCAAGACTGAAACAGGAAAAACTCGACAACTTGAATAGACCAATAACCAGTAATAAGATTGAAGCAGTAATCAAAAGCCTCCCAAAAAAACAAGAGTCTAGGACCTGATGGATTCCCTGGGGAATTCTTCCAAATATTTGAAGAATAAATAATACCTATTCTCCTGAAGCTGTTTCAAAAATAGAAACCGAAGGAAAAATTCCAGACTCATTCTATGAGTCTATCATTACCTTGATCCCCAAACCAGGCAAAGACCTCACAAAAAAGGAGAATTTCAGACCAATATCCCTGATGAATTTGGATGCCAAAATTCTCAACACGATCCCAGCTAAAACAATCCAACAGTACATAAAAAGGATTATCCACCACAACCAGGTAGGATTTATCCCTGGGATGCAAGGGTGGTTCAACATCCACAAATCAATCAATGTGATAGAACATATAAATAAGAGAAAAGACAAGAAACACATGGTCCTCTCAACTGATACAGAAAAAGCATTGGACAAAATACAGCACCCTTTCCTGATTAAAACCCTTCAGAGTATAGGGATAGAGGGAACATTCCTCAATTTCATAAAATCCATCTATGAAAAACCCACAGTGAATATCATTCTCAATGGGGAAAAACTAAGAGCCTTTCACTTAAGATCAGGAACACGACAAGGATGCCCACTCTTGCCACTATTGTTCAACATAATACTAGAAATCCTAGCAACAGCAATCAGAAAACAAAAAGAAATACAATGTATTCAAATTGGCAAAGAAGTCAAACTCTCTCTTTTCACAGATGACATGATACTTTATGTGGAAAACCCAAAAGACTCCACCCCCAATTACTAGAACTCATACAGCAATTCAGTAATGTGGCAGGATACAAAATCAATGCACAGAAATCAGTTGCTTTCTTATACACTAACAATGTAACTGTAGAAAGGGAAATTAGAGAATCAATTCCATTTATAATAGCACCAAAAACCATCAGATACCTCGAAATAAACCTAACCGAAGAGATAAAGAACGCATACTATGGGAATTACAGAACACTCATGAAAGAAATTGAAGACAAAAAAAGATGGAAAAACATTCCATACTCATGGATCAGAAGAATAAACATTGTTAAAATGTCTATGCTGCCCAGAGCAATCCATACTTTCAACGCCATCCCAATCAAAATACCATTGGCATTTTTCAAAATGCTGGAACAAACAATCCTAAAATTTGTATGGAACCAGAAAAGACTCCAAATCACCAATGTTGAGAAAAAACAAACAAACAAAAAAAACAAAACAAAAAAAGCTGGGAGCATCACATTGCCTGATTTCAAGTTATATTACAAGGCTGTGACCACCAAGAGAGCATGGTACTGGCATAAAAACAGACACAGAGACCAATGGAATAGAATAGAAAGCCCAGATATGGACCTTCAACTCTATGGTCAAATAATCTTTGACAAAGCAGGAAAAAATATCCAATGGAAAAGATAGTCTCTAGGGGCGCCTGGGTGGCTCAGTCGTCAAGTGTCTGCCTTCAGCTCTGGTCATGAACCCAGGGTCCTGGGATCGAGCCCTGCATCGGGCTCCCTGCTCTGCGGGAAAGCCTGCTTCTCACTCTCCTACTCCCCCTGCTTGTGTTCCCTCTCTCTCTGTATCTCTCTGTGTCAAATAAATAAACAAAATCTTTAAAAAAAAAGAAAAAAGAAAAGATAGTCTCTTTAATAAATGGTGCTGGAAAAATTAGACAGCTTTAAACAGAAGAATGAAACTTGACCATTCTCTTACACCATACACAAAGATAAACTCAAAATGGATGAAAGACCTCAACGTGAGATGGGAATCCATCAAAATCCTAGAGAACATAGGCAGTAACCTCTTTGACATCGGCCACAGCAACTTCTTTCAAGACACGTCTCCAAAGGCAAGGGAAACAAAAGCGAAAATAAACTTTTGGGACTTCATCAAGATAAAAAGCCTCTGGCACAGCAAAGGAAACAGTCAACAAAACAAAGAGGCAACCCACAGAATGGGAGAAGATATTTGCAAATGACACTATAGACAAAGGGCTGATACTTAAGATCTATAAAGAACTTCTCAAACTCAACACCCAAAAAACAAATAATCAAGTTAAAAAATGGGCAAAAGACATGAACAGACACTTCTCAAAGAAGACACACAAATGGCTAACAGACACATGAAAAAAATATTCATCATCATTAGCCATCAGGAAAATTCAAATCAAAAAACCACACTGAGATACCACCTTACACCAGTTAGAATGGCAAAAATTGACAAGGCAAGAAATAACAAATGTTGGAGAGGTTGTGGAGAAAGAGGAACCCTCTTATACTGTTGGTGGGAATGCAAGGTGGTGCATCCACTTCAGAAAACCGTGTGGAGATTCCTCAAAAAATTAAGAATAGAGCTACCCTATGATCCAGTAATTGCACTACTGGGTATTTACCACAAAGACACAGATGTAGTGAAAAGAAGGGACATATGTACCCCAATGTTCACAGCAGCAACGTCCACAATAGCCAAACTGTGGAAAGAGCCAAGATGCCCTTCAACAGACTAATGGATAAAGAAGATGTGGTCCATATACATAATGGACTATTACTCAGCCATCAGAAACAATGAATACCCAACTGTTGCATGAATGTGGATGGGACTGGAGGAGATTATGTTAAGTGAAATAAGTCAAGCAGAGAAAGTCAATTATCATATAGTTTCACTTATTTGTGGAACATAAGGAATAACATGGAGGACCAGGAGAAGGAAGGGAAAAATGAAGAACGGTAAACTGGACGGGGAGATGAACCATGAGAGTCTATGGACTCCAAGAAACAAATAGAAACAAACAAACTGAGGGTTTAAGAGGGGAAGGAGGTGGGGGATGGGTTATCCCAGTGATGGGTATTAAGGAGGGCATGTATTGCGTGGAGCACTGGGTGTTATGTGCAAACAATGAATCATGAAACACTACATCAAAAACTAATGATGCATTGTATGGTGACTAACATAACATAATAATAAATAAACAAATAAAATTGTTCAAACAGCTGGTGAGAATACTATCCCTTTGCGTGGGTATTTTCTGTGATTAAAAGTGGTAATGCTCACTGAATGCATTCACAGGCTAGTCAGAGCTGCCTACATGGGGCTAGACAGAAACTTTTCCCCATGGGAAGCTCAGAAGGACCTCCTGAGTCACAGCTCCCTGCAAGATGTGCTGAGACCTTTCTTGCAGCTACATCACAATCCTAGTCATTCCCTCTGCCCATCCTGCTTCCCTCCCTCTGTGACAGGTGCTCTTCCCTGGGCCCTTCCCAGTAAACCTCCTGTACACAGGTCTCCATCTCCCAGTTTGATGCAGGAACCCATCCTAAGACACCTGGCAACCCAAGTGTTTCCTTCCACTGGTAATGCAGTTCTCTCATCACTCTAGAAAGCATGTTTGCCTTGTATGAGCCTGATAAGGCTCTGAAAAACTGTATTTTCTGGAATTAAAAGGCGGACAAGAAGAGTTACCTAAGCATTTTGGCAAGAATCAACAAAAACATTTCATTAGTACTGACACTGCTGTCAGCATGTCAGGAATTTGCTTTTTAACATTTTGAAATTGAGCACTTTGGAAAAACTTTTGAGTGTCTTTGAAGGAACTAAAAAATACAGAACAATATCATACTCAGGAGATCACATGTAAACTTGCTGATAATAGTGTTCATCAACTTAGGAATTACAGGAAGACAACTGCTCAAATACTTTAGAGATTCTCCTTAAAGTACAAATGCTCTTATTTTCTGCATATTGATAAATCTCCTCTTATAATATGGCATAGTACCTATAACATTAGGTAAAATGCTAGACATTTGGGACTTAGTTCTCCTTATGGATGCATTACATCTACACAAAAATGGAAATAAGCTATTGCAGGCCCTATCAGCACAGCACCAAATGACTGTAGCAACACAGCTCTTTTTCTGGATAGAAACCACAGGGCAAGATCCTCTGGGAATGTTCTGGAAGGCAAAGGAAGGGCTATTTGTGGCCTCTGTGTCTTTGCCCAAGAAAACAAACAAATGTTCTGGATTCATCCACTGCCTTATGAGATGCCCCACTTCGGCAGCCTCCCTCTTCCCCAACACACTGACTCTACCACAGATACACTTTCATCTATATTTATAACTTCTATGTAACCTGTTTTAATTTTTCCCATTTTTCTCTTAGCTTTTAATATTATGGGCCTTTGCTTTTCTTAGTGGTATTGTACTCTTAGATTTCATATTAACTGAGACTTTTTAATATTAAAATATCACCATATATGTAAATGCTACCCAAGTTTTATTAAAATATTTTAAAAGTACATTTTCCTACTTTACTAATTTTATCCTTTATCTTTATTAGCTTTCTACTAATTCTACCATTTATGTATCTTTTTCAACCTCATTTAGTTTACTTTTTCTTCTATACTTTTACTGTGTCTTTTTAACTCTCCTTCTTTTAAACATCAGCTAGTTCTCAATTTTCTTCTTAGTGTTAATTTTTAGTATTAGGCCAACTTAACCTTTAACCTTGCTGTAAGTTTACCAATTTTTATTTGCTTTTGTAATAACCCACAAAGATCCAGGCTACAGGAGCATGAATCCTGGAGGACTACATGAGGAAGAGCTAGAAGCACCTCTGCCCCAGCTATACTAGTGACACAAGATCACCCAGGCTGCCTCTGCCCCAGAACCTCTGGCTCCCCTAATCAATGGCCCTCTCGAGTCAAAGGAGGTGCTTCCACAGACTCAACCTCCGTATACTCACAGTCCAAGCACCTATTCTGCTACCTTACTGGCTGAAAATGGCCATAAGAGATAGAAGAAACCACCCTATCAAAACACTTTTAAGAAAAAGAAAATAATAACTATAAATACAGTTCCTCTACTTTTCTTTCATAGTTCTTAATTCAAACATTATCATATAGTAATGTGTGCCATTATTTACTTAAATTCTAGCTCTTGTGTTTCTCTTGATCACTGCTGAATGCCTAACCCAAGGTTTTATACAAAGTACAATATCAAAAAATACTATTAAATGTGTAAATGAACAAATGAATAAACCAAATGTCAAATATGCTGATTGGGCAGTAAATTAACTGATGGCTTTCTCGCCTTTAAATGTCTTTTTATTATAATTGCTGACTTTTACTCAGCACAAGGGCCTTAAACCAAAATGTCATTGAAGTTAGTGACTGTATAAAGTTACAGTGCAATGGGTTAAAGGATTTAAAAAAAAAAAAAGAAAAGAAAAAGAAAATATTGCTCTATAGTCTTTCTTCAAAAAATACTTTGTCCAGAATCGTATGTAAAATAAACTGAATATTTGTATCCCTTCAAAATTTGTATGTTGAAATCTAACCCCCATTGTAATGGTATCAAGAAGTAGGGCCTTTCTGAAGTAATTAAGTCATGAGGGTCAAGTCCTCATGAATGGGATTAGTGCTCTTATAAAAGCAACTACAAGGAGCTCTCTAGTCCCTTTGCCATGTGAGGATACAATGAGAAGCTGGCAGTCTGCAATCAGGAAAATGATCTCACCAGAATCTGACCACATCCTGATCTCAGACTTCCAACTATCAGAACTGTGAGAAATAAATTTCCTTTGTTCATAAGCCACCCAGTCTCTGGTATATCTATTATAACAGTTTGAACTAAGACAGATTTTTCACAATATTATCCTGGTTTGGTGTCTGCTTCCTAAAGAACATTTAGGGTCTCTTTTTATTTCTCTTATTATATTTTTTATGTCTGTGTTTTTATATTAAATGCTTAGATAATCAGACGTTTTCATAGTCTAACTTTTGGTTAATATTTTAAAATTGTTCTACTCACTTTTACATTTATATCCTGCAAACATAATAATTAGATAATTTGAGAGTGGTATGTCATTTATTTTGACATCACTTCATGTCAAACTTCTAATTAATGAAAAGGAGAGATCTTCATTATACTCTGTAATTCATTTTAACTCAGAACAAATTTTGGATTTATTTCAGTACATCTTCAACTTAAATACCTGAATGTCTCTTTATTAGGAATGAATGCCAGCATGTTGTCACAGTATATTTATATTTTTTTTATTTTAAGTCTTCATTGTTAGATGTAGGGGAATATTTATATTAACTGCCTTTGGGGGGAATATAAACAAAGTATGTTATATTTTACTTTCTTGGAATCATGGTTCATTAAGAATGCCATAGAAAAGGTTCAAAAGGAAAAGTTTCAAAAGTTTCAAAAGAAAAAGAATGCCAAGAAAGAAGTTTCAAAAGATATTTGCCCCACAAAGAAATTAATAAGTTTCTCTTTACACGAGGTAGTCAAAATAACGGCCTATGTATGCAAAATTTTAAACACAGATCATTCCCAATATTTACTATTAAATTCCAACACAAATGATGTCTATAATATAATAACTGACATACAGTCCCTTGTTTCAAAAAGACAGTGCTCTTAAAATTTAAGATAAGCATGTGGTAAAAAAAGAAGCTGTTTATGTTTAGAAAGTTTTGCCTCTAAAATACAAGCTTGGGCCTGGGGTCCTACACACATTTCTTTCTATTATATTGATTATACACACTCTGATTATACTCATCAGTGGCCACCCTGGTTTGGTTAACTCAATAATCAAAACTGGCCATAAACTAGAAAGCCTTGTGATTTCAGGGAAATTATTATATTCTGTGGATGCTAGGAGATGGGGTATTCCTTTAGGAGTTTCTCAAATACAGGAAGTTCAAATAGAACTTCTCTTCATGGCTTTTTACAATTTCTACTTTAAGTTCTGTTTTCAAAAGCTGAAGAACAACGTGGCTTGGGTTAGAATTTTGCAATCAAAATTTTTCTGTTTGGGATAGCAAAAAGAACTCTGTGCATAGTCACAAAAATACTAGTAGCCACTATTTTCTTGTGTTCTTCATTTTCAGGATAGGAATTGAGAGGGAAATGAAAAAGAAAGTATGCGCTAAAAAGCCTGGAGGGAAATGATGGTGACAATTAGCAAGTCAGTATCTACCTAAATTATTAGTAGGTATACCATTACATAAAGTACTTCGGCCCTCATTAATTTAGAATTAATATCTTATAACAATTTGTACTTTTTATAAATAAAAAATATTATATATGACTCCTAAAATATATTTTGATAAATAGGATATACAGTTAAAACATCAATATTTATGCCAAGGTCAATATCATCATAATATTATATAAAGGAATTCATACTTCCCCAAATTATCAAATAACTGAAAAAGGCACACTCATATCTATGTAGTGTCAAAGAAAAATTGCATTGAAAGGAGTTAAACAGACAAGAAAGACTTTATTCAAGTATACTGCAACAGAGGTCAAGACTACTGCATTAGGGGAGAGAGATTAAAATCTACTCCTCTACAACGAAAGGTGGGACAGTTTTGAAGACTGGGGTGAGCCAGTGAAAAAAGCACCAAAGGATGTTTGTAGGGAGGCTGTCAATGTGATTAGGCCATTTATGTGTGCTAATTGATTAGAGAAGTTAGATTCCTACCCTCCCACAAAGACTTGGAGACAGGGGCTCTGTCTTCCTTATGACTAGTTTTCAAAGGGATGGCTACCTGACATTTCTGGGTTCTAAAACTGCCAAGAGACTGGGAGATTTGTATCTCAAAGAAACAAAAAATTCACAATTGCAAGTTTAAAATAAATGTTCAAAGAAAGGGAGGTCAGGAGCTGATAGGAGGAAAACCTGGCTCAAATTCAGTCAAGTTGAGGGTAACACTGATGACAGAAAGAGGACTGTGGCAAAACAAGCTGCAAGGTGCAATGCCACAGGAAGCGGATGCTGGTGTAAAGCAAGGAAAATCTGCAGATACTTTATATTAAAATGATGGGGTGGCGGGAATCTATCAAAATCCTAGAGAAGAACATAGGCAGTAACCTCTTTGACATCGGCCACAGCAATTTCTTTCAAGACACGTCTCCAAAGACAAAGGAAACAAAAGCAAAAATGAACTTTTGGGACTTCATCAAGATAAAAAGCTTCTGGCACAGCAAAGGAAACAGTCAACAAAACAAAGAGGCAACCCACAGAATGGAAGAAGATATTCACAAATGACACTACAGAGAAAGGGCTGATATCCAAGAGCTATAAAGAACTTCTCAATCTCAAGGCCCAAAAAACAGATAAACATGTCAAAAAATGGACAGAAGATGTGAACAGACACTTCTCCAAAGATGACATACAAATGGCCAACAGACACATGCAAAAATGTTCATCATCACCAGCCATCAAGGAAACTCAGATCAAAATCACATTGAGATACCATCTTACACCAGTGAGAATGGCAAAAATCAACAAGACAGGAAACAACAAGTTTTGGAGAGGATGTAGAGAAAGGGGAACCCTCTTTCACTGTTAGTGGGAATGCAAGTTGGTGCAGCCACTTTGGAAAACAGTGTGGAGTTCCTCAAAAAATTAAAAAATATAGCTACTCTATGACCCTGCAATTGCACTGCTGGGTATTTACCCCAAAGATACAGATGTAGTGAAAAGAAGGGACATATGTACCCCAATGTTCATAGCAGCAATGTCCACAATAGCCAAACTGTGGAAAGAGCCAAGATGCCCTTCAACAGACTAATGGATAAAGAAGATGTGGTCCATATATACAATAGAATATTATTCAGCCATCCAAAAGGATGAATACCCAACTTTTGTATCAACATGGATGGGTCTGGAGGAGATTATGTTAAGTGAAATAAGTCAAGCAGAGAAAGTCAACTATCATACGGTTTCACTTACTTGTGGAACATAAGGAATAAAATGGAGGGCTCTAGGGGAAGGAAAGGAAAAGGGAACTGGGATAAATTGGAAGGGGAGATGAACCATGAGAGACTGTGGACTCTGAGAAACAAACTGAGGGTTATGGAGGGGAGGAGGGAGGGGGATGGGTGAGCCTGGTGGTGGGTATTAAGGAGGGCACATATTGCATGGAGCACTGGGTGTGGTGCATAAACAATAAATCTTGGATCACTGAAAAAATTAAATAAATAAATAAATAAATAAATAATAAAATGATGGGTTCCTTTTGCAATTCTCTTGGTAACAATTCAGTAATTCTTTATAGTGATTTCTAAAAGGTGGTTCTGGCAAAACTATTGAAAGAAAGGCAGCTGGAGGTCAAACTTGACCATGTATGGGTTGTATCAGTTAAGGTTCAAACAGAGAAAGAGAAAAAGTAGAAGATAAATACTAAGGGATTTATTGCAAGAAACTGATGATAGGATTTGGTGGTGCTGACTAAGTAACTGAAATCTATATTACAAACTGTTAGGGAAGGCAGACTGGAAACTCTAAGGCATGAGCTGAAGCTGCTATACACTCGCAGAATTGCTTGTCCAAAAAACTCAGGTCTGCTCATAAGGGCTTTCAATTGATTGAAACAGACCACCATGATTATCTAGGATAATCTCCCCTACAATTGATTATGAATGTTAATCACATCTACAAAATACCTTTAACAATAACACCTAAATGATTGTTTGAATAACTGGAGACTATAGCCTAGCCAAGTTGACATAATAAACAGACTATGAGGTCACAAGGTTGAACTCAGGCAATATCAGAGAGATGTAACAAAAAAACTAATACCACCAGTCAAAATGAAGTGGATGGTCATAAAGGTCCAACTAGGTATATGTACTGCAATTAGAATATTTCAATCAATTAATTTTAGAATTTGAGAGCATATATGCCACATGATTTTCATTGGTTCCAGGGCTTTATTCCCTAGAAGAATATATATAATATAATATTCTTAATATTTTCTTAATAATACATAATTTTTTAAAATGTGTTTATTTGTGCAAATCTATAAATAACCTAAATATTCAGCATTTTATGTTCTAATCTACATCTTAACTACAAAAAATATTTTGATATTTAAATCAAAAGTTTGTTATGGGGTGCCTGGTTGGCTCAGTTAGTTAAGCCTATGACTCTTGATTTCAGCTCAGATCATGATCTCAGGTTTGTGAGTTCAAGCCCCATGTCAAGCTCTGTGCTGGGTGTGGAGCCTGCTTAAGATTCTCTCTCCCTCTCCCTCTGCCTCATCATCTCCCTCTCTTAAAAAAAAAATTAAAAAAACATTTGTCATAACGTTTATGAAGAATTTCTTATGAAGAATGAAGAATTATTACCCACTAAGACATCATAGAAAAAATGATATCTACCTTTCACTTTAGAACAGCAATAAATATTATTGAACATTTTTAAGTGGATTAAATATATATTTAAATATTTATGATCTCATAACAATAATTTCCTTTAACACTATTTCTTAATCATACTACAATTTTTTCATCAGTTTGACTAAAATATGACCATTTTCATGATTCTGTATTTTGTTTTGCAGATGATTTTTGGAGCATAACTTTTAAGATTTTGAGATGTAAAAATATGGTTGAATTGAGATTCTCCCTTAGTTTTACATATGTTTTTTTAAATGTGAAGAAGAGTTATTTCCTTCAGTCTCTATTACTCCAGTATAATACCCAAGACTCATAAACCCATGAGCAGCACTGACACCAGTGTTAACTGGTGTTAACTGTTAGCTGTTAATAAGAAAACCACTAGTTATTTAATAAACTGCTCTTAGCATGTAAGAAGTGTTATCCTATATCTCCTGGCCTTCACTGCCTGCTTTAGGTTCTTATCCAACACATTTCAAAAATGAATATTTTGTAAGTTAGGTTTCAGTGAATCCTATTCTTTCCTGTTCTTGCCTCGATGTGAAAATTGTCATTTGCCATGAGCTAATGTTAAAATAGTCACATTTCTGATCATCAGAATTGGCACTTCTGTTAAGTGTTCCTTCTGGCAAGCCTCTTCTACTTCCTATTTCACTTCTATTTTATATTCTTTAGTCCAGAGCATTGTAAACCCCCTAGATGAGCGTGAGGGAGGAGGAGAGGGGTGTGGAAAGCAACACACACACACACACACACACACACACACACACACACACACA
>LNAC01000158.1:1120635-1131312 GCA_002007465.1 Ailurus styani | reverse complement strand
CCCTATCCCCCACAACCCCCCACCCTGCCCCTCAAGTTCCTCATATCAGAGAGATCATATGATAATTGTCTTTCTCTAACTGACTTAAAAAATTAATGTTTTAACGAAGTATATGTGACACACAATGTTATATTACTTTCAGGTGTACAACATAGTGATTCAACAACTCTATTACTATGCTCACAACTATAGCTATCATCTGTCACCGTATAACTATTACAATCCATTGACTGTACTGCCTATGCTGTACCTTTCATCCTGTGACTTATTCATTCCATAACTGGAAGTCTGTACCTTGTACTCCCTTCACCTCTTTTTGCCCACCCCCCACATTCTCCTCTCTGGCAACTACCAGTTTGTTCACTGTATTTATGTATTTATTTATGGGTTTTTGCTTTCTTTTCTTTGTTCACTTTTTTTTTATTTTTTAGATTCCACCTGTAAGTGAAATCATATGATATTGGTCTTTCTCTGCCTAACTTATTTCACTTAGCATCATACTAAGTCCATCCACATTGCTCCAAATGGCAATGTCTCATCGTTTTTTATGGTTGAGTAATATTTCTCTGTGTGTGTGCCTATGTGTGTGTGTGTGCCTGTGTGTGTGTGTATGTGTGTTTATACACACATGTATACACTACATCTTCTGTATCCATTCATCTATCAATGGACACTTAGGTTGCTTGGGTATTGTAATATAATGCTGCAATAAACATAGGGGTGAATGTATTTTTTCCAATTAGTGTTTTCATTTTCTTTGGGTAAATAGTCCATAATGGAATAACTGAAACATATGGTATTTCTATTTTTAATTTTTTGAGGAACTTCCATACTGTTTCCACAGTGGTTGCACCAATTTACATTCCCACCAACAATGCACGAAGGTTCCCTTTCCTCTATATCCTGGCCAACATTTGTTATTTCTTATTTTTGGATATTAGCCATTCTGACTAGTGTGAGGTAATAGCCTACCATGGTCTTGATTTATATTTCCCTGATCTTTAGTGATATTGAGCATCTTTTCATGTGTCTGTTGGTCATCTGTATGTCTTCTCTGGAAAAATGACTATTCAGATCTTCTGTGCATTTTTAAATTAGATTATTTGGGTTTTTTGGTGTTGAGTTATATGAGTTCTTTATATATTTTGGTTATCAACCCCTTAATAGATATATCATTTGCAAATATTTTCTCCCATTCAATAAGTTATCTTTTTGTTTTCTTGATAGTTTTCTTCACTGTGTAAAACTCCTTTTTTCTTTATTTTGCTGTAGTCTCAATACTTTATTATTGCTTTTGTTTCCCTTGCCTGAAGAGACATATCTAGAAAAATGTTGCAAAGGCCAATGTCAAAGATATTACTGCCAAAAAAAAAAAGATATTACTACCTATATTTTCTCCTAAAAGTTTTATGGCTTCAGGTCTCACACTTAGGGCTTTGATCCATTTGGGGTTTATTTTTGTGTATGGTGTAAGAAAGTGATTCAGTTTCATTCTTTTACAGGTAGCTGTCCAGACTATCTTTTCCCCATTGTATACTCTTGCCTACCTTGTGATAGATTAACTGACCATATAATTGTGGGTTTACTTCTGGGTTCTCTATTCTGTTCCACTGACCTATGTGTCTATTTTTGTGCCAGTACAAAAATACTGTTTTTTTTTATTTTGATTACTATAGCTTTTGATTACTATAGCTGTTTTGATTACTATAGCTTTGTAATATATCTTGAAAGCTAGGATTGCAATACCTCCAGTTTTGTTTCTCTTTCTCAGGATTGCTTTGGCTATTGAGGGTCTTTTTTGCGGTGTCACACAAATTTTAGGATTATTTGTTGTAGTACTGTGAAAAATATTATTGGTACTTTGACAGGGATTTCACTGGATCTATAGATTGCTTGGGTAGTATAGACATTTTAATAATATTAATTCTTCTAATTCATGAGCATGGAATATCTTTCCATTTATTTGTGTCATCATCAATTTCTTTCATCAGTGTTTGAGTTTTCAGGGCAAATGTTTTCTAACTCTTTGGTTAAGTTTAGTCCTTGATATTTTATTCTCTCAGTACCACTATAAATAGAATTGTTTTCTTAATTTCTTCTACTATTTCATTATTAGCATATGGAAAGAGCTCTGTATATTAATTTTGTATCCTGCGATTTCACTGAATTCATTTATTATTTCTAATAATTTCTAGTATCTCTTCTTATAAGGGCACTTAACCCATTATAAAGGCCCTACATTCATAACCCTGATATAATTATCTCCCAAAGATCCCATCTCTATCATCACAGTGGGGCTTAGGGCTTCAATATATGAATTTGAAAGGGACACAAACATTTAGTCCATAGTAAGTATTACATATATGGCTTCCAGATTAAAAACATCACTAATAATCAGGAAAATACAAAACAAAAACCACGATGAGTTATGACTTCAAACCTGTCAGAGGGACTAAAATCAAAAACATAAGAAATAACAAGTGTTTGCAAGGATGTGGAGAAAAAGGAACCCTCATGCATTGTTGTTGGGAATGTAAATTGGAGTAGTCACTGTGGAAACAGTATGTACGTTCCTCAAAAAAATAAAAATTACTGTATGATCCCATAATTCCACTAATGAGTATTTACTCAAAACAATGACACTAATTTGAAAATACATATTCACTTTATGTTTATTGCAGCATTATCTACAATAGCAAAGATATGAAAGCTACCCAAGTGTCCAACAATAATGAATGGATAAAGATGTGGTAAATATATACAATGGAATATTACTCAACCATAAAAAAGAATGAGAATTTGCCATTTGCAACAATGCACATGGGTCTACAGGGTATAATGATAAATGAAGTAAGCAAGACAGAGAAAGACAAATACCATATGATTTTACTCATGTGGAATTTTAGAAAACAAAACAAATGAACAAAGAAAAAAAGAGACAAGAAAGACTCTTAAATACAGAGAACAAGCTGGTGTTTTCCAGGGGGAAGGTAGGTGGGGAGGTAGAAATATGTGAAGGGGATTAAGAAGGGTATGTGTTGTGATGAGCACTGGGTGTTTTATGCAGCTAATGAATCGTTGAACATTACATTAAAAACTAATGATGTACTTATATGTTGGCTAATTGAAAATTTTTTTAAAAAGTATACTTATCATGATGAGCACCAAATAATGTACAGAACTGTTGAATCATCATACTGTACACCTGAAATTAATAGAACACTATATGTTAATTATACTTCAATAAAAAATTAAAATAAAGAAAAATAAAAAATAAAGAAAAGGTAACACTTTGAAAAAGGTACTTTACTCTGAGTATATATTCAAATACAGTATTTAAAAATAAAGAGACAATACTATGTATCTGTCTACTATACCTCACTAGAGTCACAGGATTTAATAGATATTCTTTTTACTATTTAAAAAAAACTATACATATATAAAAGTCAAGAACTCAAATGTTTTATTAAAATATTTCATTTTGAACATGCATTTGAGAACACTTTAATAGCAAATAAATTATTTAGAGGAAAATAAGATATTAAAAGGGAAATAAAATATTTTGTAAGTACAAATACATACATGATGTCAATATGAAGACAGGAAAGACTAACAGGGAAAAAATCGTCACACTGGAGTAATTAAGTTACTGGGTTTATCCAGGTAAAAATCCTGATTCAACAGGTGCCCAAACAGTTTATTTATCTGTTCATCAGGCCCAGCTTTTTCCAAATAACTAGATAGCAAACCAAAGTCTAAAGAAAGGAAAAAATATCACTAGTAGCTGAGGACTCTGTTTTTTGTTGTTGTTTTTTTTCTTTCTTTTTTCTTTAAAAAAGAAATTTAGTGTTCAATGATTCATTACTTGCAGCACTAATTGTAAGCACGTTCTCATTGCATCATGTGCCATCCTTAATGCCCATCACCCAGTTACCCCATCCACCCACCTCCTTTTCCACAGCCCTCAGTTGGTTTCCCAGAGTCAAGAGTCTCTCATGGTTTGTCTCCACAGGGCACTATGTTTTTAGTTAACAATTTGGGGAGTTTAAATCACCAACTTGCACATTCACCTAGCAAATATTTTCTGGTTACAAAACAAATAAAAGCTACATTATCACTCACCCACAATAAATTTCTCTTTCTAGATCATTTTATATTTAAGAATGTGCTTGCTCATCAAGGCACACCTTGAAGAGCCTTGTCATAAATAGTAAGAAAGGCAATGAATCAAGTGAAAAGAGAAAAGGCATTTCAATCATATGGAGCTAGATGCAAATTCTACTTCAACCAGGGCGCCTGGGTGGTTCAGTCATTAAATGTCTGCCTTTGGCTGAGGACCTGGGATGGAGCCCCACATCAGGCTCCCGGGTCTGCGGGAAGCCGGCTTCAGCTTCTCTCCCTCCCACTCCCCCTGCTTGTGTTCCCTCTTTTGCTCTCTCTCTCTCTGTCAAATACGTAAATAAAAATCTTTTTCTTTTAAATAAAAATCTTAAAAAAAAAATTCTACATCAACCATTTACTACATTGGAGTCCTTGGGTAAATATATAATCTTTCTTATTATGACAGAATACTCACACTGATTATTACTTCATTATATTTTCTAACACCACAGGTATACAAAGGATCATAAGAGATGGCTATAAACAATTATATGCAAACAAATTGGCTAACCTAGAAGGAATTAATAAATTCCTAGAAACATAGAACCCATAAAGACTGAACCAACAAGAAACAGAAAATCTCAACGGGTCAGAAATAAATAAGGATTTTTAATCAGTAATCAAAAACATCTGATTTTTGGGGCACCTGGGTGGCTCAGTGGGTTAAAGCCTCTGCCTTCAGCTCAGGTCATGATCTCAGGGTTCTGGGAACGAGCCCCACATCAGGCTCTCTGCTCAGCAGGCAGCCTGCTTCCTCCTCTCTCTGCCTGCCTCTCTGACTACTTGGAATGTCTCTCTCTCTCTCTCTCTGTCAAATAAAGAAAGAAAATCTTTTTAAAAAAAATCTGATTTTTAATCAGTAATCAAAAACATCTCAACAAGCTGAAGTCCAGGAGCAGACAGCTTCACTGGTGATTTTACCAAACATTTAACAAAGAATAATACCAATCTTTCCCAAACTCCTCCAAAAAAGTGAAAAGGAGAGAACAGTTCCAAACTCATTTGACAGACCAACAGTATTCTGATACCAAAGCCAAGAGGAAGACTACAAAAAAAGAAAATTAAAAGCCAATATTCCTCATGAACACAGACGTAAAAATTCTCAACAAAATACCAGCAAACCAAATTCAACAGCACATTAAAAGGATCATATACCATGATCAAGTGGGATTTATCCCTGGGATGCAAGGACAGTTCAACATATGCAAATCAACCAATGTGATATAACACATTAACAAAGTAAAAGATAATAATCTTATGATCATCTCAAGAAATGCAGAAAAAGCATCTGACAAAATTGAACATCTTTTCATGATAAAGAATTCTAACAATTTAAATATACAAGGACTGTATCTTAACCGAATAAAGGCCATATACATATGACAAGCCTACAGCTAACATAATATTCAATGCTAAAAAGCTAAAAGCTTTTACCAAAATCAGGAATGAAACAAGGGTGCCCAACTCTTGCTACTTCTATTCAGCCTAGTACTGGAAGTCCTACCCAGGGCAATTAGGCAAGAAATAGAAATAAAGGGCATTCAAAACAGAAAGGAGGAAGTAAAATTGTCTGTGTTTGCAGATGACAGGAATATATATATATATATATATATATATATACACACATATATATACATATATATATATATATATATATACACACACATACATAAATTTATTTTTTTTATTCTTTGCCCCAGGGGTACAGGTCTGTGAATCATCAGGCTTATATCTTTCACAGCATTCACCAAAGCACAAACCCTCCCCAATGTCCATAACCCATCCATCCTATCCCTACCCTCCCACCCTCCAGTAACCCTCAGTTTGTTTTGTGAGATTAGGAGTCTCTTATGGTTTGTCTCCTTCCCCATCCCATCTTGTTTCATTATTTTTCCCTCCCTACCCCCCACAACCCCCCACCCTAACCCTTAAGTTCCTCATATCAGAGAGATCATATGATCTCTCTTTCTCTCATATGATCTTCTCTGATTGACTTATTTCGCTCAGCATAATACCCTCTATTTCCATCCACATCGTTGCAAATGGCAAGATTTTGTTTCTTTTGATAGCTGCCTAATATTCCATTGTATATATATACCACATCTTCTTTATCCATTCATCTGTTGATGGACATCTAGGTTCCTTAAATACACACACTCACACTCCTCCAAAAAGACTCTACTAAAAACTGTTAAAACTAGTAAATGAATTCAGTAAACATGCACAATCAACATAATCGGCTGAATTCTTATATACTAACAATAAACTATCCCAGAAAGAAATTAAGAAAATAATCTCATTTATAATAGCACCAAAAACAATAAAATACTTAGGGATCAATTTAACCACAGAGGCAAAATATCTTTATACTAGAGACTATAAAACACTGATTTAAAAAGTAGAATAGGACATAAACAAATTAAAAGATTTCCTGTATTCATCAACAATGGAAGAATATTGTTAAAATGTCCATAATACCCAAAGTGATCTACAGATTTAATGAAATCCCTATCAAGATTCCACTGGCATTTTTCACAAAAATAGAAAAAATAATCCTAAAATGCACTTGGAACCACAAAACACTTCAAATAGCCAAAGCAATCTTGAGAAAAAAGAATGAAGCTGGGGGCATCACACTCCCTGATTTCAAACTATACTACAAAACTATGGTAATCAAAATAGTATATCAGCAAACTTTAACAGATACAAAGACCAACAGAATAAAGAGCTCAGAAATAAACCTACACATTACAAGTCAATCTTTGACAGAGGTGCCAAACATACATAATGGGAAAAGGATAAACTCTTCAATAAATGATGTTAGGAACACTGGATCTCCACATGCAAAAAGAATGTTAATTGAATCCATATCTTACACCATACATAAAAATGAACTCAAAATGTATTAAACTTAATGTAAGACCTGAAACTGTTATACATAAGGAGAAAGCTCTTTGACATTGGTCTCTGCAATGATTTATTGGCTATGACACCAAAAAACACAGGCAAAAAAGCATAAATAAACACATGGGACTACATTAAATTTAACGCTTATGCACAGCAAAGGAAACGATTAACAAAATGAAAAGGGAAACTACATAATAGGAAAAAATATTGGCAAATCATATGTCTAATAAGGGTTTACTTCCAAAACATATAAAGAACATGCAGAACTCTATAGCAAACAAATAACCTGATTTTTTAATGTACAAAAAACCTACTAGACATTTTCCCAAAGAAGACATATAAATGGTCAACATGTGTTTAAAATGTGCTCAACAACACTAATCATCAAAAAATTTCAAATCAAAATCACAATGAGAAATCACCTCACATCTGTTAGGATAGTTATTTATCAAAAAGACAAGTATTGGTGAGGCTGTGGAGAAAAAGGAACTCTTGTGTACTGCTGGTGGGATTATACACTGGTATAGCCATTATGGAAAACAATATGGTGGGTCCTCAAAAAATTAAAAACAGAACTATCAGAAGATCTAGCAATCCCACTTCCAGATATATATCCAAAGGATATAAAATCACTATCACAAAAAGATATCTACTCTCCCATATTCACTGCAACATTATTCATAGTAACCAAGATGTGCAGACAACCTAAATGTCCATTGATAGATAAATGGATAAATAAAATGCCAGTACCATATATATACATAGGTAATATATAGCATATGAAATAAATGTATATACATATATTTACAATGGAATATTATTAAGCCATAAAAAAGAAGAATATCTTGACATCTGTGACAACATAGATGGATCTTTAGGGAATCATCTAAGTGAAATAAAATAAATCAGATAGAGAAAGACAAATATTGTATGATCTCACTCATATGTGGGATCTTTAAAAAAAAAATCATAGATATAGAGAATAGATTGGTGGTTGCCAGAGCCGGGGGTGGGTGGGAGGTGAGTGAAATGACTAAAGAAGGTCAAAAGGTACAAACTTCCAGTTATAAAATAGATAATTCATGAGATGGTATGTAGAGCATGGTTCATAACACTGTACTGCATATTTGAAAGTTACTAAGAGAGTAAATCTTGAAAATTCTCATCATGAGAAAAAAATTACAACTATGTGTGATGATGGATGTTAACTAGACTTATTATAATGATTACGATACATACAAATATTTAATCATTATGTTCTACACCTGAAACTAATAGAATGAATTAGGTTAATTATATGTCAAAAAAAGAAGCAAATCCTATCATTTGTGACTACATCGATAAAACTAGAGAATGTTATACTAAGTGAAATAAGACAGAGAAAAACAAATACTACATGGTCTCATCTCATTTACATGTGGAATCTTTTTAAAAAATTTCAATTCATAGTAACAGAGAGTAGAATAGAAGTTACCAGAGGCTTGGGGTGGAGGTAGGGGAAAGGGGAGATGGACACAGGATACAAATTTCTAGTTACCAGATGAATAAGATCTGGAAACCTAAAGTATAGTGACCATAGTTAACAATAATGTACTGTATACTTGAAATTTGCTAAGTCAGTCTCAAGTGTTTTCATCAAACACATACATAAAAGGTGATAGATACATTCATCAGAGTGATTGTGGCATCATTTCACAATGTATATCAAAACATCATACTATACAACATACATACTATAATTGTATTCATCAGTAATACCTCAACAGTTGGAAAAATAAATAACATTAAAACTTATTCCATTATTGGGACGCCTGGGTGGCTAAGCAACTGCCTTTGGCTCAGATCATGATCCCAGGCTCCTGGGATTGAGTCCCACATCGGGCTCCTTGCTCAGCAGGAAGCCTGCTTCTCCCTCTGCCTCTGCCTGTCACTCTGCCAGCTTGTGCGCTCTCTCTCTCTCTCTTTCTCTGACAAATAAATAAATAAAATCTTTTTTAAAAAACTTATTCCATTATATTACTGTTTTTTTTTAAGTATGTAAGTTCTAAATACTAAAAATGTCAAACCATGCCCTTCTCCTCTGAATGGTTGCACACACTGTGCCCCTGCTAACAGTCTCCTCTCCTTTCCCATTTCCCCCACCCCTCTCCACTGTTAATGTCTCATTTTAGACATTGTGTCCTCTGGGGCACCTGTGGGGCACCTGTGTGGCCTCCATGTCGGGGTTCAGTCACCCTTCAATCTGTTTGTACTTCCTTGTACTTCTCCTTCTTAACCAACTGCAACTACTTATTTATGTAATTACTTAATTATTTCTGTATATCTCCACTGGATTGTAAACTCTATGCCTTGTCATCCTAGTAGGCATTTAATAAATATTTGTGGACAAATAAAAAAATTATTTCACACTTCAGGATGTCTCTTTGAAACCATCAAAATACAGATTTTCTACTGGTGTACTTAGTTTGTTTGCAACCTTCTCTCTCCTTTATTCATTTGTATAAATAGGCTATCTAATTTCTTGTTTATTATTTCACTGAATTGCCTAACTTTTTTTACTATGTTGTTTCAAACATATATCTTTTCTAAATCTTGACATTGACTATTAGAGGGCCAGGGAAAATTATGATAATCAATAATGCAGATTCTCGGAGGGATGGATCACCTGGATTGTGAGTGGAAATTCAACTCCTATTGTTCTTGCCTAAAATAGCCTATCTGACCCAGGCTTCATAAGACAGAAAATCAATCCCTTGGAATTATTTGGGTGGTTTTTTCTATTAGATCAGTTGTTTGGACAAAGAACTGTATGGCAATCAACAGTCTGACAGACTCAACATTTTAATAAAGTAAATGAATGTTCTAGAAATAAGGAACATGAAAGTTAATCCTCATGTAACAGACTCAGAAAGATTAAGCCAGACTAAATAAGACTAAGTAGACTAATGGCAAAGGTAGACTTCAGGACTTAATGACATTTACTTCTCTTTTCTTTCTATATCAACATTATCTTAAAAGTTATATTAGTTGCAATGATTCAGTCTTTCCTATCAAGTCCCTCATCCAACTGCTTCTTCTATATTTCTATTATAATGCATTTATATCAATACAAATTCCTCTGTGGCAAGAAACATACTCAATTTTGTCCCTCAGTCTCTAGCCATATAGGCTAGAATAAATCAATCAATCAATCAATCAATCAATAGGAGAATTCCATCAATAAATCTCTTTTGTCTATCCATTCCCCCACCCAACCAGGTATAGGCAAGTCTTCTTCTTATCACAGGAGACATACAAAAACAATTTACTCAGGAATCTATTCTTCTTAAAAGAAAACTGATCTTCTAGATAATCCTATTCACTTCATTTTTCAGCACCCATCCCCCTCACAACCCCTGTGAACCACTGCCCTCAATACCACAACCACTTGCCAAATCAGGAAGCCATCTTCATTTTCATCAGAACCAAACAACCTGAGCACTTTTCAGGGTCACTATTACCTCGATGAAAATTTAGTTTATAATACACCAAAATTCATGTGAGATTGATAGACACATACTGCATTTAAGATTTTTTTTTTTTTTAAGATTTTTTTTTTTTTTTTTTTTT
>LNAC01000158.1:964650-1120597 GCA_002007465.1 Ailurus styani | reverse complement strand
AGGCAGAGAGAGAGGAGAGAGGAGGAAGCAGGCTCCCCGCTGAGCAGAGAGCCCGATGTGGGCCTCGATCCCAGGACCCTGGGATCATGACCTGAGCCGAAGGCAGCGGCTTTAACCCACTGAGCCACCCAGGCGCCCTGCATTTAAGATTTAAGTTCGGATATTGGACACCTGAAACTAATGTAACATTGTATGTCAACACAAATTTTTTTAAAACATTTATTTTTTTAAAGATTTAAGTTAGAGCCATGTGGGCATTTGTACAATTTGTTTTGTGTACCTAATTAAAACTTCCCATATTAACCTAGTAAATACTAGAATGCAATATTCAGTTCTATTAAGTTCTTGGTCTTTTTGGATTTTGACATAGTCACTATTATTCCCAGGTTTGTGTTCCCTGCAAATTTAATGGGGATGTCATAAGTGCCTTATTAAAGTAATTAATGATAATGTTGAACAAAAAGAAACCTTATTTTATGTTTCATAAACTTGCAAGGACAGGTGCTAGTCACCAAGTATAGGAGGCAGAATTCAACTATATCACTGATTAAAGAAGATAGTGATTTTTAAAAACCTGCCTTTTCTACAAAGAATATGCTTTTTTACTGCAAGTTGATTAAAACTTTCTTATTACTCTATGTGTTGTAATATAATTCTACATTATTCAGAGTATTCAACATTGTTTTCAATCACATCTTCAATAAATATATATCTCACACTTCCTTCAAAGACAGCACATGGAGATTCTGAAGAGCTGCCTGCATACCTGAAGTTGAAGATTTCCATACCTTCTGAATCTGAGTGCTCAAAATACCAAACTTCTCAGGGCAATCTTCCTGCTAAATCAGAGATGACCAAAACAGGGCCCAAAATGTACTAATTTCAGAATAGCAACAGTGTTTTTGGTTTTGTTTCCTCCTCTGAAAAATATGCTTAGTGTACTAAGCACTGTTGGCACTGAGAATATATAAAAATTTTAAAAACCTATCTCCTGTCTTCAAGGTGATCTCAATGTCCTTAGAAATACAGAAAGACATTTAAATAAACAAATGTACATGGTGAAAAATTATCAATTGCCCCAGAAAATTTCAAAAAAGGATTTATAGAGACAGTACCACTTTGGTCAAGTTCTAAATAATAATAACACCAAGATAGGTTAAGATATTATAAGATATACTATGCTTATTTCAATTAATCCCCTTAATACTATGTGTTGTAGGTACTATTATTATTCTAATAATAGTAACTGAAAATTAAAAATTTTGTAACGGCATGGTCAATTAACATTAACCCATTGCTAGTAAACAATAGAGCTGAGTCTTGAACTCAGGGTTTTCTGACTCTAGAGTTGAAATTCTTAACTATTGTACAATCAATTATATTTCAAATGACACACATGCTCTAGGAGAAGGAAACTTAGGGAAAGAAATCTAAAGAGAGAGAGAGAAACATTTGAGAAACTTCAAGAGGTTAGAATAGCTATAATAATTTCTAGAGCAAAAGTAGGGGAGCAATGAGAAATGAGACCACAGAAGTAGTCAGAAACTCCAATATGACTGGCCTTTATTGCATGCAATAACTTTTTCCTGTAGACCTTAGCTGGTTAACAATTCATCAAAGGAGCCAATTGGTTAAAAGAAATGAGAAAGAGTAAAAAACTAAAAATAATTTCAGATTTATGGTTTGGACTCTGGGTGTATAGTAGTATCCCTAACAGAACACGAAATAAAAAAAGGGAAGCAGTTTTTGTAGTGAAGAGAAAAAAGCTGATGTACCTAGTTTTGACCATACTGTATTTAGTCTGTGAGACATCCAGGGGCAGTGCCTAGGAGGCAGGAAATATGTGGGTTAGAGACATGCTGAGTTCAGGCATAGGGATAACTCTCTAGGTTCTAGATGTGACTCACCTACTTACAGATTCAACATATGCAAGTGGTTTAAAAACAAGCGTCCAAGAAAAATGTCCAGCGTGAGAAGAAGGACAAGAACAGGGATCTGAAATACACCACTATTTAGAAGAAAGTAGAATAGTAATTTAAAATCCCCTTTTGTGAACTTCACAGTCTTTGCGTACTTTCTCCTTATATTGTCATTGGCACAAATCTACAATTGTTGACAGCTTATTTGAATAATGTCTTATCCTCAGTGAGATAAACCACTGGGAGCAGAGCTTTTGCTGTTTTATTTCAAGTACTAATCATGATGTCAGCACATGGTAGGTTCTCAATAGTGAATGAACAAACCAGTTAAAGAAACAGATAAAACTCCTCAGAAATGTGGAAAGAGAAGCAGGAGTGCTGTCAAGGGATCCCAAGGTTTCATGAAGAGAGCATGCAATAAGAAAAGAAATTAATCTTTGACGACCATTTGTCATCCTCACAGTAACATAAGAAGGAGTGTCACAAGGAAGCAGAAAGTCCTAAAGGGCATTAAACTAGATAAAATTGAAAAAGAACTGAATAAAATAGGGGAGAATTAAAAGAAAACTAAAAATACAACACAATATCAATATTTCTATTGGAAGCAATATATGGAAGAATAAACACTACAAAAAACTGGAACTGAAGTATACAAGTAAACATAAGAAACTTCATCAAGGGCGCCTGGGTGGCTCAGTGGGTTAAAGCCTCTGCCTTCGGCTCAGGTCATGATCTCAGGGTCCTGGGATCGAGGCCCACATCGGGCTCTCTGCTCAGCAGGGAGCCTGCTTCCTCCTCTCTCTCTGCCTGCCTCTCTGCCTACTTGTGATCTCTATCAAATAAATAAATAAAATTAAAAAAAAAAACTTCATCAAAACTATAAAGGAAAAAGAAAGGTATCAATGCTATGCAAAAAAAAGAAAAAGAAAAAATGCTATGCAAATACTAGAATTAAAAAAAAAGTCCAACATAATAATTACAGCTATTTCTTAAAATAAAACAATCAAAACAGAATATCAAAAGTACAATGGATGAAACTTCCCTGAATTGAAAAAAATGAATATGCAAATAGACATGACTCCCTAGATCTAAATAAAATCAAAAGCACTCTACACACAGATATTCCTGGCAAATTCCTGAATTACAAATATAAATAAAAATCCTCTGATAATCCAGACATTTCCTTCAAGTAGAACTATAAAAAAAATTCTTAAGATGAACATAATTAAAAATACAAAAATTAATAATGATAAACTATACCTAATCTCTACAGTATCAACTAGACATGCAGTGAGGGGAGAGGAGGAGAAGAGGACTTCAGATGGAACTTCAGAAAGTTTAATAAAATTCTTCATCTCACTCTCAGGAGACTTCACAGATCCCATTTCATTCTTGACTCTGATCACTTTAAAGAAACCTCCTCCCAATCAATTCCAAAAAGCAGAAACTATACAGTTTGACAATAATCCACTAAAACTTAGAACCTGTTTTTTAATGTTCAGTGGAGAAAAATTAAAACTTGTTCATTGAAAATACTCTAACACTCTCCTGAATAGCCATTAGTTCAAAGCAAAACTATGATCAGAGACAACTTGAAAAATACTAAGAATGAGGCCACCATATGAAAACCTATAACTGATTTCCATATCTGATTTCGACATAAATTTAAAGTTTTAAATCCATGTCAATGTTACTTTCAATATTTGAATAATAATTATTATCTTATTGCTATGTTGTTTCCAATTTTTGATAAGTCACATATTTTCATCTTTTTTAAGATGGGATAGAAAAAAGTTCCAGCATAACATTAGGTGAAAAATGCAGTATCCCAAACTTAGGTATATTACCATATATGGTTAAATGATAGGTGATAGGCAATATTGACTTCCCTGAAAATTTGGAAATAGAAATTAAAGGAATAGAATAATAATGGCATAAACACAAATGATAAAAGCAAAATTTGAAGAACAAATATATTTTCTATACATCAAACCATCTTTTAAAAATAGTTCAAATCAGACTGATGCATAGTTTAAATGTCTTACCCTCAATACAATTTTCTAAGTAAGCATATTAAATTTTTAGTACTTAATGTGTTGATATTATTTTCTTTCCAATATGCTAAAATTAATCTACTATGATTGTGACTAATCTTAGGAAAAATCGCACATCTAATCTCTATTTAGTCGTAACATTGACAAATGATTTGATCTTCATGTATATTTTATATTCTAAAGATAAATATTAAGAACAAAACTGACAATGAGTAGGCCATATTAGGTCATATCTCATTGTAACTATCTGTAAAAAAAAAAAAAACCTATGTATGAGACAAAAGTGAAAGGTAATAGTAATATATGAGTAAAAAGAGAAACTGGATTTTCTAATGAAATAGAATTCTGCAATTCATATCACTTGTGGTAATTATTTCACTTTAACCTAGTAGAAAGCCTTTGGTAGCTGGTAAATTAGATATGAAAATTAGTGCTATTCAATAAAGAATCCAGAATTCATGATAACACTGGCTTTTAAAATATACACCAAGCACTGAATTCTAAGGTCCATGTCAGCTTTTATCCATTCAAAGCTGAAAGCTAAATCAGTTTTATGAGAGATCTATGCCAATAGCATACTTTGTGCCTGATCAGGATTTTGAATGTTTATTTTCTCTTCAGTGGGTAACAGCATCATTACTGACAAGTAAATTAAGGTATAATAAGGCATACATAAAATAGAAGATGATTACAGAGTACTGTGAAAGTTCACAATTTGCAACCCTTTTCAGGAGTATATGTAGATTTTAGTGACCACAGCAGATAAATGTTACTTCTCAACTATTTGCATGAAACTTCACAAAGACTCAGCCTGTGAAGAAAGGCTTCAGAAGCATGAATTTTTTTATTCACTGACATTATATCTTCTTTTCCAGCTATTAAAAGAAATGTCCTTAAAAGAACTCACAAGAAAAGGACCATAACATATCTATAGTAGGCAGATAAAATTCACTAGTAATACTGATTTCTTCTCCCTCTGAGTGTGATAGGCAGAATAACTGTCACACAAAGAGCATATCTAACTGTGAATATGTGAAGTTACACAGTAAAGGGGAATTAAGGTTGCAGATGGAATTAAGGTTGCTAATCAACTAACCTCAAGATGGAGATAGTATCCTGGATTATCTGGGTAGGCCCGATACAGTCACAAGCGTCCTTGAAAATGAAACGAAAGGCAGGAAGGTCAGAGTTAAAGAGGCATTTGAAGATGCTACGCTGTTGGCTTTAAAGATGGATTGGGAGCTTGAGCCAAGGACTGTAAGAAGCCTCCAGAAACTGAAAAGGCCATGAAATAGATTTACTGCTAGAGCCTACAGAGGGAACTCAGTCCCACCATCATCTTGATTTTAGCTCAGTGAAAGATATGTCAAACTTCCACCCTCCAGAATTGTGAGATAATACATTTATATTGTTTAAGCCACTAAGTTTATAGTAACTTGTTATAGCAGCAATAGGAAGCAAAGTAAGGATATACTGAAGAAGGAAACTAATAAAAATCCTAAAGAAAGTAACTCCAGAAGGAAAGTTTCCCTTCTAAATGGAAACCATGAGAAAAGAATGGGTGTTTCTTAGAGTTACAACTATTTTGGAAAATTAGTAAGTTTATAATTTTATGTGAGAAATCAAGTAGTATAAAAACATATTTTAAAAGAAAAAGTGCACTTTAATTATCAGTCTATGCATTGTCAAAGGGTTTATCTAAGGTTAAACTTCACATTCAGGGTCCCAGTTACAGATAAATGGATTTCAAGAAAAATTTTAAGGTACTTTAAATTTAATTATTACTCTGAATGTTTTAAAATTTTACTATTTTGTAGGTTTCTATATGAAAATGTTCTATTTTACTTTACCTTTACATTTTTGTCTTCTCCAATGGCTTCTCGTAAGCCCTTATTCCCATATTTTCACTCCAAGACTCCACACCCACATCTTCTGAGACTTTACACCAATTTGCAGATGGAATTAAGGTTGCTAATCAACTACACTCTTACATTTTTGGACTTTCCTTTTCACTTCCTACTTTCTGCTCATGTTTCCCTGATCTTGTATGCCTCCCCTCTGGCATCAAACATGGTTCTTAGTTTCAACCAACCAAACTACAAAAAACAAATTTTGGCAGATTTAAAGGGAAACAACTTATTAAAAATGCATGATCAGAGACAATGTCAAATGTTGGTGAAGATGTTGAGCAACTGCAGTTCTCCCTGCAGTGGAAATATTAATTGGTAGAAATATTAATTAGTAAAATCACTCCAGCAAATCGTTTAGAAATATGTTTGTGGGCTATAAAGGAGAAAAAACACCTAAACCATGAAAATACCTTGTCATTGGCCCTTGGTACAGAAAAGAGAACCTGCAATACCACCACTAACAACTCAGCTTTCTAGAAACTGTTCATAAAACAAGCGTCATTGCTGCTTCTGTGGCCCAGATGTAGCTACCGCTTCTAACACTGTCTCACCAATGGTCCTAAACACTGCCCATAAAAGACTAGATTACCTAAGCACAGGAAGGAGTTTCAGAAGTCAAGTAACCAAAAGGCAACTAAATGTCCCATGTATCTCCTACGACACCTTAAATATACTCTGCAATAATTCATCAGAGCCAACTTCCTACCTCAGGAATTTCTTCCACATAATCTTATGTGTCTTCATAGAATCAATACCTATAACCCACATATGCATGGCTCCCAATTGTGCTTCTGACTTGGCTATTGTGTGCAGAAACCTGGCACTTCAAGCAAGTTTCAATGTGGGTTCTTTTTCAGATCAAATATTGCTTGCTATAAAAGAAACAACAACAAAAAGTTCCCTGCCCCTTCCCCAGATGAGCATTCCCACAGATTTATGCAGGCCCTCTATAGAAGCAAAACACAAAAACGTGTTTTTGTGTCTCCATAAAATGTCCACTCATACAAATATCTAAAGGACGTGACTCTCCCTTCAGTTACAAACAGAGATCACCTGCACTTCAGTTCTTGCTGGAGACCTCAGAATGACTAACCTACTATCTGAGTATTTTCCAAAGCTTGGCTGAAATAGCTAATATTTAAGAAAGACATTCTGAAGGGTAGACAAATATTTATTCTTTGGATTCTTCAGACTTTATCCTTATATTAAACTACCTATCCAGAACAATGGTACTCTGACCTCCTAAAGAATTACTTTTAATTAGACAAAACTGATTTTAAAATAATAATAATAATAATAATAATAATGGAAAGTTTTTTGTTATAATTATTAAATTTATTCCATCACCTTATGTAAAATTTCTCATGATAAATTTTTCGCAGAAGTCCAGGAATAAAGGTGGTTTCCTGTGATAAAATTTATTCTTGTTACCATAACACAATGAAAACTACGCAACCCATTTATTCTACTTGCCCAATTTTGCACTCAGCTACATTAGTGTTTCTCACTAGTTGTGCTGATGTTTATATCTCCTGCTTTACCTCTATTTCTTAGTTATGATTTTTAACTTTTTCTATCATTTAATCAAAAATATTTACTGCAGTTTTACAATAACCCAGCACTCTTCTAGCTGTTAAGAATACAAGAGGGAAGAAATAATAGACTAACATCATTGCCACTACAGAATTTCCCCATATGAGAATGGGGGGAAGACTGGAAATAAATATGTAAGATATATAATATATGAGATGGAAAGATAAAGACAGAAAAGGCTGAATGAACATACAAGAACTAAACAAATTTTAAACATGGTAGTCAACTGAAAAAGTGACAATGGAAAAAGGACAGTGTGGCAGGAAAGAAAAGAGCAAGAAGTGGAGTGGGAAGAAAATAAGGAGGGCCAGATCACATGAGGTCCTTTACTCTGAGATGGGAAGCCAAGGAGGGTTTTGTAAAAAAAAAAAAAAAAACAACATAGTAAGACTTGAATTGAAAACAAACAGGTCTGGCTACTGTGTTGAAAATAATCAGGGGCATATGGAGAGATCAGTTAAATGGCTGCCACAAATCAACCATGGCTTAGATGAAATAGAAGGATCTGACAGTTGGATAAAATAAAAAATAATTAATGAAAACTTTCAGGACACATAAGACTTGAGA
Organism: Ailurus styani; assembly: GCA_002007465.1. Classification (NCBI taxonomy): domain Eukaryota; kingdom Metazoa; phylum Chordata; class Mammalia; order Carnivora; family Ailuridae; genus Ailurus; species Ailurus styani. The sequence continues at coordinate 1,112,554 of LNAC01000158.1, read as the reverse complement.
GAAGATGGGGCGCCTGGGTGGCTCAGTGGGTTAAAGCCTCTGCCTTCAGCTCAGGTCATGATCTCAGGATCCTGGGATCGAGGCCCACATCGGGCTCTCTGCTTGGCAGGGAGCCTGCTTCCCCCTCTCTCTCTCTGCCTGCCTCTCTGCCTACTTGTGATCTGATCTCTCTCTGTCAAATAAATAAATAAAATCTTTAAAAAAAAAAAAAAAAGACTTGAGAGAAGAGAAAATATCAGAGAACCAGAATGGTATGAAATTTCTCTACAACACTGGATGTCAGAAGAAAATGGAGAATGACTTCAAAATTCTCAAGGAATTTTTTTCAAACTAAACCTAACCCAAAAGTAAAATAAAAGATATCTTTAATATGGTAGAACTACCTTGCAACTACCTCTCTTGGAGAATGTGCTTTAGCAAAAAGGGAGAGAAAACCTAGAAAGCAGAGGACATAGGATTCAGGAAATGTCGGGAGAGTGGGAAAGAAAACCTACAGCTTGACAGCAGTGCAGCACAACAGGCCCAGAAAGTGACACATTCAAATTCAAGCAGGAAGAAGAACATCTCTGTCAGATTCACAGGAAAAATACAGATTTGACAAAGAGATGACATGATAAATGATATAATGAAGTATATGAAAAATAAGAATACATGTATGTGTAAATAATTAGGCAAATAAAAATAAGGCAATTATATAGTGCAACTTTACTATACTACTTAACCCAACAAACAGTATTTACATTGTCATAATGATGTTATTGATTTAACTCAAAGGAATGAAAGAACTACATTAGGAGGATATGGAAAGGGAGGTATAAGTCCAAGGAGGTTAAACATGAAAATCATAAAAAGTTGTCACTGTATAGAAGCTAAAAAAGGCACCAAATAATACAACAGTAAAAATATTATATAGAAAAACATGACAGTCACGGGAAGAAAGAGCTAAAAGCTGTTAAACCTAAAAACTGAAACAGGATGGAATTAAAGGAATATACTATTTTTCACTATAATCACTTTTAGTATTATTTTTTTAAATATGTGAATGCATAATTTAATAAAATTTAATTTTTAAAATTAAAACAGAAATATCATATGATCCGGTTATTTGACTATTGGTTATTTACCCAAAGAAAATGAAAACACTAATTTGAAAAGATACATACACCCTTAGGTTTACTGCAGCATTATTTACAGTAGTCAAGATATGAAAGCAACCCAAGTGTCCAACCACAGAAGGACGAATAAAGAAGATGTGGTGTACACACACTCAGGTACACGCACAAACACACACACACACACACACACACACACACAGAGAAATATTAGTCAGTCATAAAAAAGGATATGATCTTGCCATTTGTGATAACAGACCTAGAGGGTATTATGATAAGTGAAATAAGTCAGAGAAAGACAAATACCATATGATTTCATTTATATGTGGAATCAAAAAGCAAAACAGATGAATAAACAAAAAGCAGAAACAGACTTATGAATATCAGAGGGGAGGAGGGTGGAAAGTAGGCAAATGGGTGAAGGGGAGTAGGAAATATAAGCCTCTTGTAATGGAATGAACAAGTGAACCAGGATAAAAGTACAGCTTAAGGAATACAGTCAATGGTATTTTAATTGTTGTACAATGACAGATGGTAGCTCCACTTGTGGTTAGCATAGCATAACATACAGACATGTCAAATAACTATGTTGTGCACCTAAAACTAATGTAACACTGTGAGTCAACTATACTTCAGTTAAAAAAATTGTTTATGTGTACATACACATACAAATTCACACACACACATATACACCTATAGGTATGCCACTTAACAGGGCTATTAACATAATTGTTGAAACTTGAGGGAGGGGAATACTATAATTTTCCCCATATATACAGTATAAACTGAACAAATGGGCTTGATTCAGATTGTCCCCTGGTAGCCACCTCTTCACATGAAAATAACAGTTTTCCTACATTAACCCTATAAATTGTTTTTCATCTCCATATGAATTTCCATTACCCAGTATGAAATATTGAAAATGGGAGATTATTATAGAAATGCTACATAACTTTCTCCTATCCAGCAGTGTTTAAGAGATTTCAGAATGATTTTTGAAAAGGACATTACACTTAGGTCAGCAAACTCAGTTATTTATTGAATGCAAATGCAAATAAAAAGCCTTGCATTCTCCCTTTATTCTATGAGGACATTCAACAAACCTCTGTAACACATCTTAATATCACCAAAAGCAGACTTGGAAAATTTCTCCTTTCCTATCAAAAATTAATTCCTTCTAAATAGATTCTGTGGGTTTTTACATGGTGGTTTTTTAAATGTTAGAAGAGCATAGATGAGAGTAACAGGAAATCTAAAAACAAAAATAACAAACAGAAATAAACTAATTCAAACAATAAGAAAATGTATTAGTTTACATAAGTAAAAGTCTAAAGTCTGACAAAAGTCAGGGTAAACTAAATACAAATTACTCCACTCTATTGTCTTACAATGCTCTTATGTTCATCTACCTCCCTGTCCCAGCTTCATCCTCAGGGTGGTAGCAAGACTGTGGCATCAGTTCTAATTTTCACACCTCCAAAGGGAATAAAGGGGAACACTTCCACAGCTGTACCAGACGCACCAGGAAAAGCATCAGATGCATCACCGTATTAATCATGTGTTTTTGATCCTTTGCCATCTGGCACAGTGTTGACTCTGGAGAGTGCTAGCCAATTCCTGAAGGTAGCAAAAGGCTGGCCTCCAAGTGTGCCCTTTTATATACAAACCAACCCTTACCTCCATTACCTCTTTTATTGAGCTCTTAACACCCAGGGCCTCTATTCCCTTGCTGTAATCACCCCAAGGCCAGTATAGGACAACTAAGTAAGGATAGCCCTAAGGCCCTAGCGCCCACCAAAATTATTCAAACTAGGCAATCCTAAACCTGCTTACACTGCCTTGCCTGTTCCTTCATATGGAAACCATGATAAAGGTTCTTGTTCATATTTTCTCCTCATTCCCTCTTCATTCCCTCTTGTTCACATTTTCTTCTCATTCCCTCCTCATCCCTTCTCCATAACCAAACACATGTGGTCCCCCATGGCACCATGCGCTCCCTCCTTTTGGTATCTGTGAAATAAACTCTTTGCAACAATCTGTTGGCCTCACCACACATGAATAACAATAAAATCTACATTTTTAAAAAAGTCATTATTTCTGCCTTAGTTGCTGAAGTTAAGCCATATACCTAGTCCTGAGCCAATCACTGGCAAAGAGTATAGAATTACACATAGACACGTGTTTTCCAAAAGTGTATGAAGGAGCACTCGTGAGTATATTTTTGATGGCAATACAGGGATATTCAACATCTGCAGGATACCACACAAACTGTTAGCTCAAGGTAATTCACGATTTCAATACAACATCCCATTACATTCTTTTCAATGATGTCATACCTTTGAGAAGCTGGGTTCTTAGCAGTTGCTACTGTAAAAAAAAAAAAGAACTGCACAAAAATCAATAAGGCTGAAGTAAAGAAGGTGGTGATGTACAATCTGATTACAGGTTGGAGAAGTTATGTTTGGAGCTGTTAGATATTTCTTTCTGCCTAGAGACGTTATGATTAAATTACTTAGATACCAAGAACCCTAGGAACCAAAAGATTTGGGAATTTCTGGTTGAGACAAATGAGACCCAATTCTGTTTGGGGATGAAGTAAACTTCCCCTCAGAACCACAGGCTTCATAGAGCTCATCCAAAAAGAATCGTAGTCCTGTCAAAAAAGAGGAAGAAATAAGTGCCTCCAACAATGTTCTCCCTATGGAATTGCTATTATTTCCCTTTAAATTATCAGGGGCGCCTGGGTGGCTCAGTGGGTTAAAGCCTCTGCCTTCAGCTCAGGTCATGATCTCAGGGTCCTGGGATTGAGGCCCACATCGGGCTCTCTGCTCAGCAGGGAGCCTGCTTCCTCCTCTCTCTCTGCCTGCCTCTCTGCCTACTTGTGATCTGATCTCTCTCTCTCTGTGTCAAATAAATAAATAAATAAATAAATAATCTTTTTTTAAAAAATTATCAGGTCTGTTTCTTCTGCTAAATTGTTATTTAAAAAAAAAAACTTATCCTTCTCTTTTAGGTTGTCTTAAAACAATTTGAAAACTTTTCTATATGTCAAAAATATACTGGTTATACTTTATTATATGCCAATTATATGCAGATACTTTAAATTACCTCTAATGTCAACAATAATCCCAAAAAGTATATATTACCACCATTTTACAGGTAAGTAAAAAGAGCCCGGTAAGTTTAAAGTCATTTTTGTATCCAAAATCTATAAAGAACTTATCAAACTCAACACCCATAGAACAAATAATCTAGTCAAGAAATGGGCAGAAGACATGAACAGACATTTCTCCAAAGAAGACATCCAAATGGCCAAGAGACACATGAGAAAGTGCTCAACATCACTCAGCATCAGGGAAATACAAATCAAAACCACAGTGAGATACCAACTCACACCAGTCAGAATGGGTAAAATTAACAAGTCAGGAAATGACAAATGTTGGTGAGGATGAGGAGAAAGGGGAACCCTCCTACACTGTTGGTGGGAATGCAAGCTGGTGTAGCCACTATGGAAAAAAGTATTGAGGTTCCTCAAAAAATTGAAAATAGAGCTACCCTACCACCCAGCAATAGCACTACTGGGTATTTACCCTAAAGATACAAAGATAGTGATCCTCAGGGGCACATGTACCCGAACGTTTATAGCAGCAATGTCCACAATAGCCAAAATATGGAAGGAACCTAGATGTGCATCAACAAAAGAATAGATAAAGAAGATGTGGTATATATATACAATGGAATACTATGCAGCCATCCAAAGAAACGAAATCTTGCCATTTGCAATGTCATGGATGGAACTAGAGGGTATTATGCTGAGCGAAATAAGTCAATCAGAGAAAGACAATTATCATATTCTCTCTCTGATATGAGGAACTTGAGGGGCAGGGCGGGGGACCGTGGCGGGTAGGGAAGGAAAAAATGAAACAAGATGGGATCGGGAAGGAGACAAACCATAAGAGACTCTTAATCTCATGAAACAAACTGAGGGTTATTGGGGGGTAGGAGGGTAGGGATAGGGTAGATGAGTTATGGACATTGGGAAGGGTTTGTGCTATGGTGAGTGCTGTGAAAGGTGCAAGTCTGATGATTCACAGACCTGTACCCCTGGGGCAAATAATAATTTAAAAAATAAATTAAAAGAAAAAAAGCGAAGTAGAACTTGATCACAATACAGATTAAACCTACAAGTATATTGTACCTGTAGTCATTACATTGGGCAAGTTTTGGGCAAGTCTGCCAGGTTCCAAATATGATTTGCTGCCTTCACATTTTAATTATTACATTTCTGAGGTACTAGTTCACTATCTTGCTTCAGATTTTACCAATTCCTCTATGAAATGCTCTCCTCCTTTATTCCTATGTGACTACCAAATTCTTTTGAATGATTTTCCCTGTAAGCCTGTTTCATACTTTTACCTTAATTTTCTATTTAAAATACCTCTTTTACCTATTTTTATGGTCCTCTTTCTACTCCAACCCCAAATTAAGATTTTCCTTAAAATTAAAGTCTTTTTTTCTTGGCACTTTCTATGTCATTTCTGTGTATTTATTCTCAAATCTCTAACTTCTGTCCTACTATCTTCCATATGTCTATCTAAATATTTGCATTTGGATGTCTCTGTTTTACAGAGAATCAACATTTCTAAACTGATCCCATCACCCCCCTTCCAAAACCAGCACTTGTCCCCAATCTCCCTTTTGATAATCATGTTTGCTCCAGACAGCTAGTCCTGAAACCTCAAAACTGTAGTTGATACCCAGTTGTTTTTTCCCTCCACAAGTTCATCTTCACTATGACTCCGTCAAGTCTCCCCTTAGAATCAACTTCTTTTCCTTTATTTTTCTTTATACTTTTTATTTATCTTAACAATTTAGTGTTAATATCATTATGAATTATGGTTTAATTTATAATTGATTAAATGTTTCCTCTACTTTCTCACTTATAAAAAGAAAAACAGTTAATGCTTGCTATCTATTTCCACAGTTCATGACAATAGAGTATAATAGCACCTGACTTTCAAAATAGGTAATAACCCCACAATGGCATGAACTAAATGAAGTACAGTTTAATTTCCTTTCATATAGATATAACCTTTCACATAGAAAGGTAGAAAAACCTTTCATATAGATATAGAGATACAGAGGTATGTAGACATAGAGATAGAGATGGTACTCAATTATATCTATAGAAAGATTGACAGAATTAATTTAAAATAGTTCTTTTTTTCTTTCAAAGGCCTTCAATTCTTTGAATTATTATATTCTATTACTGTTCTCTGCTTCCCTCCCCAATATTATTTTAATAAATATTATTACAATATTTGAAGCATGATTTTAAATCATATATAGAAAAAGTTTGGGTGCCTGGGTGGCTCAGTGGTTTAAAGCCTCTGCCTTCCGCTCAGGTCATGATCTCAGGGTCCTGGGATCGAGGCCCCGCATCGGGCTCTCTGCTCAGCAGGGAGCCTGCTTCCTCCTCTCTCTCTCTGCCTGCCTCTCTGCCTACTTGTAATCTCTCTCTCTCTCTCTCTCTCTCTCTCTCTGTAAAAAAAAAAGAAAAGAAAAGAAAAAGTTTAGTGAGTCCACCTCTGTTTATTTTTTTAAAGATTTTATTTATTTATTTGACACAGAGAGAGAGATCACAAGTAGGCAGAGAGGCAGGCAGAGAGAGAAAGGAGGAAGCAGGCTCCCTGCTGAGCAGAGAGCCCGATGCGGGGCCTCGATCCCAGGACCCTGAGATCATGACCTGAGCGGAAGGCAGAGGCTTTAAACCACTGAGCCACCCAGGCACCCTCACCTCTGTTTAATTTAATAATGTTATCTTTTGTATGACTAGTTTTCTGCATATTTCCATTTTTGAACTGTTAGCATTTTAACATTCTCCCAGTGATTAAATATCTATTGGATTACTACCTTACAAAAATATAAATTTGCTTTTCTTACCTCACACTTATTACTCATTAGGAGAATGCATGCTGCAGATGATACTAGAAATTAGAGTAGATCACTGGCTTTTTAAAAACCTCCCACAATGCAGGGCACCTGGGTGGCTTAGTCAGTTAAGTGTCTACCTTCCCCTCTGGTCATGATCCCAGGGTCCTGGCATGAAGCCTCGCATCCAGCCTCACCTCCAGCCTCACATCCAGCCTCACATCCAGGCTCACATCCAGGCTCACATAAGGCTCCCTGCTCAGCAGGGAGTCTGCTTCTCCATCTCCCTCTCCCTCTGCCTCTCCCCCCGTGTGTGCTTCTCTTTCTCTCTCTCTCAAATAAATAAAATCTTTTAAAAATTAAATAAATAAATATAAAATAAAATAAAATAAAAACCTCCCACAATGATTTCGTTCTGATTATGGCTGAGTAGTAGTATCTCCTTCAACTCTATCATTAACCAGTGGTGCAAAATTAGGTAATACACAACATCAGAGGGCCTAGGCTTCCTGATTTGTAAAATGAAAGCACTTTTTAATGCTAACAACATTTGTAGGGCGCCTGAGTGGCTCAGTGGGTTAGTGCCTCTGCCTTCGGCTCAGGTCATGGTCTCAGGGTCCTGGGATCGAGGCCCACATCGGGCTCTCTGCTCGGCAGGAGCCTGCTTCTTCCTCTCTCTCTCTCTCTCTCTCTGCCTGCCTCTGTGCCTGCTTGTAATCTCTCTCTCTGTCAAGTAAATAAATAAAATATTTAAAAAAAAAAAAACATTTGTGGAATGAATGTGCTGGAGGAGAGCTCTTTTTCAAGCTTTAAAAGAGCCTAAAATTAAGTGAAAAAAATTTAATGTCACTTTATTAATGATATGTAATCAGTAATTTAAAATTCTAATGCAAAGAGATAAAATTTTGAAGAAGCCAGGTATCCTCAGACTTGCTCTTTAACATTATCTGTGCCCTTTTAAATGCCTTTAAAATTCTGACTTCCAAGACTAACATAGTTCTTTTAGGATTCTTCTGTACTGATCAAGGAATTATATTTTGGTTTTTCATAGTATAAAGAGAAGGACTTTGAGGTTAAAAAAGGCCATGTTTTTAAATCTGTCCTTTCCATTTAACAAGGTGCTAATTAATCAGCCTCTATGAACCTCTTTATATATAAAAATGAAGGCAATAGGTACTTTCAAGGGTTTTTGTAACTAGGTTAAAAACAATAAACCAACAACTCATGACACAGGAAGACACCTAGCTCCTCCGGGTATTCAGTAGGCATGTCCTAAGTATACCACACTTGAACAGACTACTGGCACAAAATGTAAAATGAGGTTATGACATGGAGCTTTTGTAAAGGCCACAAAACAACATAAAAGCCAAAGTTACACAATTCACCTTTGTCTGTTTTTATCTATTCACTGCAATTAGTCAATAAATTGCTGAGTGTCTTGTGTATGCAAGCCTAGGTCTTAGGTGCTAAAAAATCCAAAGATTACTGACCTTAAAGAAGAAAAAAGTAGTTGTAGGAACAAATGCATGAGAATAAAATTATAAGACAATATAGTAAGAAACTCTTATTCTAGAGACTTCATTACATTCATTGGCCAGATACTTTCATCTTATGAGGTCATCTTTCTATTCAAAATTCACCTAATTTATGTATAGATTATGCAGAGTGTTAGCTTTCAAACTGGGGTCCTAAAAGTCAGTATTACTCTAGGGAGTTACAGAAAGGATGAGCAGATGGAAATGTTTCCTCACTCCTCACTCCTCAATCCATCCCAATGCAAGCAAAGCAGTCCTAATTTTATCATTTTTACATAATAGCGTTCAATATAATAGCTTATTGACAGAAAAGGTTGTCTAGAGAAAACAAAGCTTGAAAGTCACTGGTAAGAATAATTATTTCACTAAAGCAGGGTACTCAAGTTAAAATATCATATAATCATACACACTTAATCTTCAAATTTTAGCAAGAATAATAGTGAGAAGGTCTCTGCAAAGAGACAACTAACATTTGCTCTAAGACCTGCAGAATGAATGAAAAGAAACAACTATTAAAGAACCCAGGGATCAGCATTCCATATGAAAGGAATAATCATTGCAGAAGCTCCGAGTCAATAAAAGGTAGAAAATAGTTTCAAGGAAGAAAAAAAAAAGGCAGCCAATCTGGCTAAAAGCATTATAGACCAAGGGGAATGTGGGACAAAATGATGTTAGAGAATGAGGTAAGTTTGACACCAGGCACCTTTTTACAGGACCTTGTAAGTCACTGTAAAATGTTTGGCTTTTTTTGTACAAGCAATGAGAAGTCACTGAAAGACATGAACAGGGAAGGCTTTTCAAAAATTAGTGTGGCTTCTAAATGATAATAGGTTAGAAATTGGCAGGAGGAGAAAAAAGAAACAAGCCTGGAGTGCTGATACAGTTAAAGGGGGAGAGCATGGCATCTTGGATCAGGGTGACAGTAATAGAGTTACAGAGATATGGATATATTTTGAAGGCAGAATCTTCACAAATTTGCTGGTGGATTGGATATGGTAGGTCAGGTAAGACAGAAATCAAAGATGTTTCATCTAATTTTGTGAGCAATGGGTATTTGTGTCATTTACTGAGATGGTGAAGACTAGAGGAGAGACAAGTGTGGGGGGTGGGGAACCAAGAGTTCTGTTTTGGACATACCAAATATGAGATGCCTATTTGACAACTCAGTAGATCAAACAGGTAGCTAATATTATAATAATAACAGCTAGGAATTATTGAGCACTTTTTCTACATATGAGATGCTATTCTAAGTGCTTTGCATGTATCAATTACATTATAATTTAATTTATAAAAACTTATGAAGTACTATTATATTTATAATAATATAAGGATTTATTTCATAAATAAGAAAACTCTGATGCAGAGAAAGCAAGTAACTGCATCAAACAACTGGTAAATGTTGGAGCTGAAAATCAAGCCCAGATGGTCAGGCTCCAGGGCCCATCATCTTAACTTCTACCCTCTACAGCATACAAGATCCAGAGGCCCAGGAGAGTAGGCCCAGTTGTAAATAGATATCTATGAATTCTTTACTAATATATAAACTTTCTTATTCATTCAACATGTATTTATTGAACACCTGCTATGTACCAAGCTCTATTCTAATGAATAAAGCAGATGTTCAGATCAGATATTCAGATCAGGAGGCTCCTGATACATCAAATGGTGATAGGCATTACGAAGAAAACTAAAATTGTGTAAGGAAGATAAGAGTGCCTCAAGTTGGAGTGGGTGTTATTTTATATAGCACAGCCAGGGCAGGGCTCTCTGAAAAGGTGATACTGGGACAGAGACATAAAGGAAGGGTAGATGTGAGTTGTGCACATATCTGATAGGTAGAAGTGTCACAGACAAAGAGAACAGTAAGTACAAAGGCTCTAGGGCAGAATTTAATGAAGAACACAGAGATTTAGACTGGACCCTGTGAGTGAGCTTGTTCTCTTAAGCCAAAATTACTTAAAGCAAATTGAACCAAAACTTGAGAAAAAGCTGCTTCCTCAACATTGCTTGACCCCGTGTCCCTCCAAACAGAGAAAAATGCCAAGCCAGAGTCCACACACCCCAGATACAGATGTAAAGAAGCAAGGGAGAGATAGGAAGCATTCTCCACTGTGCTTCTCCACGGCTGATAGGGGCAGCTGTCAGAAAGAGGAACTGGGAGTGCAGTTTCCAAAAAAGGAGTTACTTCCAGGACTGTGGGAGAAGAAAAGCATCTGAAAAGAGAAAAATAAATGGCCACAGATAATTTGAACAAACTCATGCTTAATTATTTTTGGAAGGAAAAAACAAGAGAATCCATGCCCATCTGTGTTCTGTTTTTAATCCTTTTGAAAGTTCTACTTTCTAATACTATCATCTGGGATGGGGGCCCTTAAACATTTATCCCTGACAGCATTCCTCCTTAAAGGGGAAATACGTACACAGTCTGGGAGCTAGGAGTTTGGGGACAGGCGGAGGGTACAAGAATAGAAAACAGCCATAGGCTCCCCCTAGAGGTGTGTTTGCCCCAGTTTGCCTAACTAGTTTTCTGCCTTGTTCTATTATGACTCACTATCTACCTTAAAAGTACTCTTAGAACTAGAAGTAAGCCACACTTTCAACCCTTTTCTCTTTTCACCTGACCAGGATTAAACATTCCCCTACAATCCAGCTTTAAAACCGTGCCTTTCTCACTTCAAGATATGCTGGCAAATCTTGGATGCTAACTATCTACCTGCTTGGACATGTGAGATTATTGATCTTGAATTCTCTCTCACTGCATGTTCCCACTGATCACTGTTAGGCTCTCCAGAAACAGCCATTTGTCTACTTTTTGCCAGAAATTTCAGATATCATTTTTGCCTCATAGGCTGGATTTCCTCCCAGCACCTGCAACTCTTTGTACCCCAAACACGTGCTCTGCTCCAATTATTGGATCTAATTTCAGATTTCGGTCCTTCCTATACAGCACAATCCTATTGCAATGGATGAACAATAACTGGCCATATCCTAATCTGCATCTATCTCTATTCTTGGAATTGATTTGAATATGTTATTTATCATTAATGAAAAGAGTAAAGCAACTATTACTTTAAACCGTGAAACCCTGGAAAACAATGTTTTGTCTTAATTGCCTTTACTCTCTAGGACCTAGCCCACCATCTGGCATATAGTAGATGCTCAGTAAACATTTCTGGATAAACAGAATAACACATTCAGGCATTTACAAACTACGCTAAGTGCCATGGGACTAACAGCACAGTTCTGACTACCTGACTTTATTTTGAAGTGGTTAATATTAGACCAGCAATTTTTCCAAATTTTCATCAATCAAGCTGACTTACTAAAGGCTTTTGCTATTGCTACTGCCCTTTCTAGAGGAAAAGCCAACAGTGGTCAGCCTATAATTTAGAGGTTCAAGGACTGTCACTAATATCCTTTGAGGATATGTCACGAATCACGAGGGAGAAGAAAATAAAAGTGGACGCTGGAATAACAAAATCACTTTCTTTCTAAGGAAAATGGAGGTTTTCTCTAGTGTGTTAATACCTTCAAGATGTTTCACAAGCACCTGAGTGATCGTTCTCTATGCCAATGGTTTTCTCAGAAGAATAAAATAGGTCACTAAAAGAGTTCTGTCCACTTAGTAATAGGTTGCTTTGAATTCCATATGGATGTTTGCATTTAAAAGGTAATGGATTTTTTTAAGGTTTTATTTATTATTTATTACAGAGAGAATGCACAAGTAGGGGGAGGGGCAGAAAGAGAGGGAGAAACAGACTCCCCACTGAGCAGGGAGCCCACACTCAGGATGCTTGCAGCCTGATGCTGACTCCATCCCAGGATCCCTGAATCCTGAGCCAAAGGCACATGCTAACCAACTGAGCCACCCAGGTGCCCCTAAAATGTAATGGTTTTAAATGGTAATTACAAGGATTAATGTGAGTACCTAGTAGCAAAATACTCGGATATGTTTAAAATGACTTATGAATTTATATTACAAGTCATGCAGGGGAAAATCTTACTTAAAACTAGCCCAAAAATGGTAAAAATGCATCTACCTAAGAATTACCATAGGCTTAAAACTCACATTGGCTATATGAGTATGATATCAACTACCAGTGTTTAAAAGTCATTAAAAGAATGCATTGCTATGATTTCTGATAGAAGACCACTGGTTTGTCTGGTTCTCTTTTACTCCACTAATTCATCAATCATTACTGAAGGTCAGCTAGGTAACATTCTGCTAAGCACTAGTAATATAGAGATGAGAAGGACAATGCCCCTAACCTCAAGAGTTTTCATTCTACTTAAGTAAAAACCTTCATGAGACAATTATGATCATTATCTCGTTTTCTTAATTAACCAAGCTGTCTAGCTAGTTTGGTGTTAGATAGACACAATCAATTCACTTATTCAAAACTTTGTTGCACAACATACAGATTATCTTTCTAGCTTATTTCTCTTCCCTCTTTAGTCCTGCTACTTAATATTTTGTTATTTTACTACTGAGTAACATGCCCATGGGAGAATGGATGGAAAAAAAATAAAAGATGTTAAATAAATAATTCTTCAACTGATTAGGGAAAAAAAAAGATTTACATATTTAACACATATATATATATACGTATAAAATGCTTTTGTATATCCAGGAAAAAAGATAACAGCCCAAAATACATATGAATAAGAGATATAAACCAACAATCCACAGAAGATATTCAGCCTCATTAATAGTAAAGAGATATAAGTTTAAATATTAAGATGCCATGCTCCACCTGTTGCACTGACATTTTTGATTGATAATGTAAAGATGGTGATAATGTGGCAAAAACAGGTGACTCTTATATATTGTTCTAGCAGCAAACAATTAAGATAATATTTCAGGAAGGGATTTTGCCAATATTATCAAAATTTTAAATGCACCTATCTTTCACTCGGTAATTGAACTCCTAGAAATCTACACTATAGAAATATTAACACCAGCTCTCACAGTAGGAGGATGTTCCTTTAAGCTTTGTTTCTAATAGCAAAACTGGAAACAACCTGAATTATAAAAAGAGGGTGACAAAATAAATTTTTGCACATATCATGTAATTCTATGTAGTCATTAAAGGAATGAGGCTCATTTGAGCAAATGGAAAACTAGTTGCAAATGATGTACATATGATTCCATTTTTATTATAAAAAGAAACTAACAAGCTTGTGCTGGTTTATGCTTAGAAGTCTAGAAGGGTATTTATGAACCATTAAGGTAGACTCCCTTTGAAGAATGAGACTGTGGCATGAGAGGGGAGGAACAGGGCACATCTGCATTGTTTCATTTTTACAAGTGACTATTACTTTAGATTTTTCTAAATGTTCTAACCATTCTTTTCTTCTCCTCTACTAGCATAGGAGGAAAAAAATTTTTTTAATTTGATAAGAAGCTGAAACCACACACTAAAAAGTATTAGCCACGGTCCTCAGGTTCTATGTCTCTGTGCTAATATACACATGTAAAGTCTCTGGCTAAAGTGCCAGGCTTTGAGAACCAAAGGAGAGAGAGATTTTACCTGTGAATGGTTTGTTGTTGTTCTTTTGCACTCTGGGGAAGTTGTACGGCCTTTCTCAACCTGATCACTACAAGATGACTAACAACACTGTCACAAACCTCTTGGAGGCAGGGAGGGTTGGGCTGCAACATGACAGACAGGCATGTAGGAAAATGGAGAGCAAAGAACATTCAAAAACAACCTGAAATAGTAGTATCCTTTATAAGTAAAGCATTAATTATTTACAAATGCTAGGCTATATTTAACCATGAAAATTAAGAAATGAACTACCCATGAACTTAAAATGATGTGAGTAGAATCCATTTCCATATAGGTACAAATGCACAAATAATAATAGAATTGTCTTCAAATCCCCATTATCTTTCCTTTCTTATTTTAAGCTTTTCTACAGAATTAAGCTATACACTTCCAAATGTTCACTTTTGAAAAATTGTGTTTCACACAATTGGAAATAAATGGTAGATTTTCATGCACAAGAGACCATGGGGTGAGAGATAGTATTTTTATGTAGATATCTTCCTGGTGCCCTGAAGTCTCACCACCTGAAAATTTATACTTTGTGGCTTCTCCTGAGCTGAGTCCAGGCCATCTGTAAAGGAATCACCAGATGAAGAAATCAGCACTCCAGTGTAAGGCACAGTTAGAAGGAGGCAAAGATCCTTGAATGGAGTAATGTGCAGAGTCTGTGGATTGCTTAATTTCATTTCCCCTTTTTTTCTGGGGTTAACTAAAACTACGAACCATTTATGAGATGACTTATATGGCAAAATATATCTAAAATAAGCTTATATATTATAAGGGTATGATGACTGAACTTACCTGAGATTTCAGGAGAAAGAAGCTCTGATGGGTGGCCACACCTCTTCCCCCATTCTATATTTCACATTAGATCAGGTAACTCATTCAAAGTAACTATTATAAATTACACAGCCATTTTATTAGTTGATTTCATATTTCATTTGTGGATGTCACCAAGGTTTGCTCTTACCTGATGACATTGTTTCCATGGTAACTAATACATTTTAAATTATAAAAAATGTGAAAAGTAGAAAAGGTCAATTAGAAATACATAACTTCAATTAATATATAAATGTTTGAAGTTATAGATGTGAAACAAGTGGGGATGTCTAGAGGCAACTCAATATTTATGGTCCTGAACCTCAGGGAAGAGGTCTGAATTGGAGATATAAATTTAAGATTGGCCAGAGCATAGGTGGTATTCAAGTGGGTAAAATTACCAAGGGCGTTATTGTAGAAGAGGTCCAAAGACTCGGAACTTGCAAAGGTTTAGATGTCTAGGAGATAAGGAGAAACCAGCAGATGAAACTGAGAGAGTGATAGTAAGTGCAGTACAATGGAGATGCACCACCCAAATTCCCCTTTAAGGAAAGTCTTGTTTTCCAGCTTAAGGAAGTATGGGCAGCAGACAGCCACAGCTATCAGCTACTTTAGGATTAGCCTTAGCAGCAGAGAGTACCCTGGCAAAAAGCATGCCCTTCTCTAACAAGCCCACTTGAGAAAACAATATCTTCTATATTGGAAGCCTATTCTGGCAATTTTTAGTTAAACAGTCCTATACTTAGTAATACTGGCAGAACCATCAGATGAAGAGATTTAAATGAAACCTCATAATCAAATTCAGCTTTCTTCCTTTTTTGAATTGTAATATCTTAAACAGCTCTCTAATTCAGTAAGTTTTACATTTTATACTTAATTAACAACTGTAAGTATTTCTCTAAATATTTGCGAGGCTCTGTCATTTCCTTGGTGATGCAATTATAGCAACAAAAGCAAAAATGCAGATAGGAACAACTTCAAATGGCATTTTTTACCCACTTGCAATTGTTTGCTAATTTTCTATATTTCCAATAGACAGTCAAAAATTATGCATCTTTGTATCTATGGTATCTAAGCATGTGCTAGTTCTTGACTTGTACTCAATAAATAAACCCTTGGTAAATGAATTAATTAATTAATGTAACCTCATAGAGCTATTGAAAAGAAAAATAAAAACCATTTTAATTTTACTTTCTTTTCCTTTTTTGTCTTCTTTTTTTTCTTTTCCTTTTTTTATAATAGAATGCCAACAAAAGATGAAGTGGCAGAAAAATAAGAGAAGAGGGGCAGGAAATGTCTAAATAATACATAATTAATTGATGGCTGATTGTAAGATTATCTCACATTTTATCATTTACGTAAAAGATTGAAGTGCAGCATGGTCAAATAATCTGTGTAACAGAGCACAGATTTATTACCAGTATATACACCATCCACCAGTTCAATCAAAATTGTTGGAACATTTTGTTCACTTTTGAAAAATTGTGTTTCACATCTATAACTTCAAACATTTATATATTAATTGAAGTTATGTATTTCTAATTGAGAAATGAGTTACCTGATCTAATGTGAAATATAGAATGGGGGAAGAGGTGTGGCCACCCATCAGAGCTTCTTTCTCCTGAAATCTCAGGTAAGTTCAGTCATCATACCCTTATAATATATAAGCTTATTTTAGATATATTTTGCCATATAAGTCATCTCATAAATGGTTCGTAGTTTTAGTTAACCCTAGAAAAAAAGGGGAAATGAAATTAAGCAATCCACAGACTCTGCACATTACTCCATTCAAGGATCTTTGCCTCCTTCTAACTGTGCCTTACACTGGAGTGCTGATTTCTTCATCTGGTGATTCCTTTACAGATGGCCTGGACTCAGCTCAGGAGAAGCCACAAAGTATAAAACTTCAGGTGATGAGACTTCAGGGCACCAGGAAGATATCTACATAAAAATACTATCTCTCACCCCATGGTCTCTTGTGCATGAAAATCTACCATTTATTTCCATTTGTTGAGCATCATCTTCCCTAGAGGACCTCTCTTAAACTACCAATCTGAATTGCCAAAATTTGAGACCAGAACATATCCCAGAGAGCCTCAAATTTTATAGATGAGGAAACTTGAACCCCAGTACCAAATACCAAGTAAAGAACAGAGCTAAACAAGAATCTATCTCCTAGCAAAATAATAACCCAGAAGCCCTAGGAGCCTGGAAAAGGGGTGTGCAAAGAGGGGAAATGGGTAAAGGTAGTTTATTTTGGATGTGATTCCAGTTAATAGAGGTGAAGAACCAGGGAGAATAAAACTGGAAAGAAAAGAAAGCCAATATAACAATCCTTAGTGAATGATCTGATGTGGAATACTACACAATAGTGAAAAAGAACCAGCCACTAACCTACAATATAGGTGAACCCCACTGGCATAATACTGCATGTGAGAAGTCAGACCCAGATCAGGATATACAATATGAATCTATTTTAAATTCAAAAACAGAGGGCGTATAAGCTAACCTTCTGAGGTGCTCAAAATATTCTATATCCTAAACTTGGTGATGGCTACATGGAGATACACACACACACACACACACACACACACACACACACACACACACACGCAAATACGCACATACACTCATAAAGCTATGTGTGTAAGATTATGAAGTTTTATGTGAGTTATGCTTCAATTTTTTGTCTTTTTTGAAAGAATGCTTTATTTCTTTCACACTATACCAACACTGGAGCCAACAGCTATTCAATTCTACAGGGACCTTCATGATGTTATTTAGAATGAAGCTTAAAAGTACTTACCTGAGGAATGAGAGGCAGAAACATTTAACCATCACATCCCAGTGCCTACTGACTGTTTCCCTGATGGGGCATTAATTTTCCCACACCTACATGTATGCCAAGTAGACTCAGAAAACCCTCAAGGCAGAAAGCAAGAGACAGACAGATCATGTTTGAGATGAGGCACTGGTAACATGACAGAGATGGGAGTCTGCTAGCAACTGTTCTCCATTATTGTGGCTGGAATCAGAGGTAAAGCTGAGAAAGATGTGAAACACTGATCAAGCTATATCTGATCCACATAGACTTCCCACACATGCCAAGGAGATGGTACTATAGGTGAAACAAAAATGTCAAATCCTATTGGGTATAAAAAGGGTAACCTAGGGGAAGGGAGGGAAAACTGAATGGGAAGTCATCAGAGAGGGATAAAAACCATGAGAGACTATTAACTATAGGAAACAAACTGAGGGTTGCTGGAGGGGAGGCAGGTGGGGGGATGGGATAATTGGGTGATGGGCATTAAGGACGGCATGTGATGTGATGGCCACTGGGTGTTATACAAAACTGATGTATTACTGAACACTACATCTGAAAATAATGATGCACTGTATGTTGGCTAATTGAACTTAAATAAAAATGTAAAAAAAGCTTCACAGACCTGTACCCCTTGGGCAAAGAATAAAAATAAAATTAAAAAAAATGTAAAAAAAGAAAAAGGTAACCTTAGTGAAAAAAATGGACAAATGATAAGAAAACATGATTACATCTCAAATAAAATATATCCCACTTGGTCTTCTGATGCTTTAAAATCAATGATCCACACATGGAAAAGCATTGCGTATATATGGGAAATAAAGAGGGGTGGAAAGGGTTGTACCGCATTCTCCACAGCCTTCCCCTTTCCACAATGAGGCCCTGGTAGGTCCAAAAATAGATAGAGTGAGATCAATATCAGTGGAGATAAATTGACCAATGAGGAGATGCCTTTAATGATAGAGTAAGAGAGCTGAGAAAGAGTTTTAGATTAATGTCAAGATTTCCCGGGCGCCTGGGTGGCTCAGTGGGTTAAAGCCTCTGCCTTCGGCTCAGGTCATGATCTCAGGGTCCTGGGATCGAGGCCCGCATTGGGCTCTCTGCTCAGCAGGGAGCCTGCTTCCTCCTCTCCCTGTCTCTCTGCCTGCCTCTGTGCCTACTTGTGATCTCTCTCTCTGTGTCAAATAAATAAATAAAATTAAAAAAATAAATAAAATAAAATAAAATAAAATCTTAAAATCAATGATCCACACATGGAAAAGCATTGCGTATATATGGGAAATAAAGAGGGGTGGAAAGGGTTGTACTGCATTCTCCACAGCCTTCCCCTTTCCACAATGAGGCCCTGGTAGGTCCAAAAATAGATAGAGTGAGATCAATATCAGTGGAGATAAATTGACCAATGAGGAGATGCCTTTAATGATAGAGTAAGAGAGCTGAGAAAGAGTTTTAGATTAATGTCAAGATTTCCCGGGCGCCTGGGTGGCTCAGCGGGTTAGGGCCGCTGCCTTCGGCTCAGGTCATGATCCCAGGGTCCTGGGATCGAGTCCCACATTGGGCTTTCTGCTCAGTGGGGAGCCTGCTTCCTCCTCTCTCCTCTCTCTCTACCTGCTTGTAATCTCTCTCTCTGTGTGTCAAATGAATAAATAAAATCTTAAAAAAAAAAAAAAAGATTTCCCAATAATCAAATACCCTGCAGTTCAGGCAGTGAAACTTCATTAACTACTTATGAAAGTTCCCTTTGCAGCAAATAACTTTGAGCACTTTGTAACCTTCCTTAGAAGAAGGGGAAGGACTGAGAAATGTGTTCCTTAGCAATAAAATTAAATACATTTATATAAATTAGTCTCTCCAAGGGTTCCCAATCAAATCACTGCCTTGACTCTCTAGCCAAATTCAGCTGCTAGAGTAACACCTTAAATGGGCTACAACAAAACTTAGCACAAGCAGAGAAAGTAACAGGGGCTGTGTCCATCACACAAATAGATGTATGGATACTGTTGTCGCCTGACTGTAACCAACCTCCATTCACCCCTCCCTTCTTTCTGTCAGGTAGCCCTTCCACAAACAGCACACATGACTCAGTCCTCATATGACTTATATAGCTTAAACCAAAGAGAACATTCCATTTTCCTAGGCTCTATTATTAATTCAGACTGTCAGATGACCATAGTACATAAGCATTTCTTCTTCTTCCTTGGGATGTTTTTCTGGGTGATTATAAAGCCAGAACTCTGGTCTTCATCTTGTTTAAAGCCTGAGAACATTCCACGAACATAGAGGAAAGGGGAGTGTAGAAAGGAAAATGAAAAGAACATGGGTTGAGGCAACTATGAAGCCCAAAATACCTCAAGACCTGTAAATATAGGGCCAACAATTTTCTATGTATTTCAGATGGTTTGATCTGTATTTCATGTTGCTGTTGATTCATTTATTTTGCTTTGTTTTGTTTCTATTTTATTTTTTTTTTAAAGATTTTATTTATTTATTTCACAGCGGGAGAGAGATCACAAGGAGGCAGAGAGGCAGGCAGAGAGAGAGAGGGGGAAGCAGGCTCCCTGCGGAGCAGAGAGCCCGACGCGGGCCTCGATCCCAGGACCCTGAGATCATGACCTGGGCCGAAAGCAGAGGCTTTAACCCACTGAGCCACCCAGGCGCCCTTGTTTCTATTTTTAATAACTTTGACCCTTCACCAAATAAAGATGGGATGAGCCAAATACCAACTGCCATGCTGAAATACACACAGGATACCCTGGCATTCTCATTCTTGATTGAGGTTCATCATCATTTTCCATAATTTTTGGAGCTGTATGGGATATTTACAAATTAATTAGAATAAAATGTATTCCTTTTCAGGTAAGTTGAACTCCTATTCATATCTCAA
Source organism: Ailurus styani (assembly GCA_002007465.1). NCBI lineage: Eukaryota > Metazoa > Chordata > Mammalia > Carnivora > Ailuridae > Ailurus > Ailurus styani. The sequence continues at coordinate 1,091,903 of LNAC01000158.1, read as the reverse complement.
CGTGCTAGATCTATCTTCACCACTCTACTGAAACCACTTTTATTAAAGTCACTAATGACTTCTTGTTGCTAAACCTCAAGTGCACATTCTAGTTTTCATATTAATTAACTCTTGGCAAGAATATCTACTCCCTCCCACTCCCAAAAATAATTCTTCATTTGACTCTGTAGTACTAGTTTCTTGACTTTCTTTCTATATCTCCAAGGGGTTCTGTCTCAAGTCATTTTGAATGAACCTCATTCTCCTCCTGTTCTTTAAATAATGATGTTCTTGGGCTCTTATTCTTTTTTTTTTTAAGATTTTATTTATTTATTTGACATGGAGAGAGAGATTACAAGCAGGCACAGAGGCAGGCAGAGAGACAGGGAGAGGAGGAAGCAGGCTCCCTGCTGAGCAGAGAGCCCGATGCGGGCCTCGATCCCAGGACGCTGAGATCATGACCTGAACCGAAAGCAGAGGCTTTAACCCACTGAGCCACCCAGGCGCCCTTGGGCTCTTATTCTTGTCTCTTTTTTCTTCTCACCCAACATGAGTGCCCTGATCATGGGTGGCATCATTCATTCCCATGACTTCAATTATCATCTACATGCTGAGGACTCCCAAATCTCAGCACAAAGAGCTGCTATAATTTCACAGTTATCCTGCCTACAACACTACACTTACAGTGCTTGCCTCTGTTCATGTAGTAAATATCATCTAATTTCTAGATGCACCAGATCTAATTCACAAGAAGCCAATCAGCTTTGAAGTTGAAAATGAAAAAATAAAAACTAACATATAATCTTTTATTAGCACTTACCTAAATTTTAATAAAATAATAACCTATGTGTGTGTTTGTTTATTATCTCTTTTTCCATGGGCTATGAGACAGTGATTGTGTTCCTTCTCCCTCTAGGGCTTGACACAGTGGTGCTCAATAAACAGTTGTTAACAATTGTTGCAATTCCAATTGGTACTTCTCATCTATCACCCTTCTCAAACATCCTTTCTGGATGGTCTGGAATACCTAATTATATGCAGGTGCATTGCAGTGTAGGGCCTACTAAAAGTTGTTCTACCTTATTACACAGGACAATATGCTGCTACTCAACTTCAAAAAATGATAAGCCATGATTATTAATCTAACTAGACTAGGTTGCACTGCATTAACAATCAATCCTAAAATATTAGTGGCTAAAAATATCAGGCTTATATTTATTCATGCTACATCTCTACTGATGTCTTCCACCAACAGAAGCTCCATGAGAAGTGTTATAGACTGAAATGAAATGTGTCCCTCAAAATTCATATATTGAAGCCCTCAGTGTGACTATATTTGGAAATAGCACCTTTAAAGAGGTAATTAAGGTTCAATGAGGTCAGAAGGATCTGCGTTCTTATAAGAAGAGGAAGAAACACCAAGGGTGTATGTGCACAGAGAAAAGGCCATATCACGTCAAGAAGACCATATGCAAGTGAAGGAGAGGGGCCTCAGGAGAAATCAAACCTAGTAGCCCACTGAATTTGGCCTCCTAGCCTCCCAAACAGTGACAAAATAAATTTCTGTTATTTAAGTTACCCAGGCTGTGCCATTTTTAAATGGCAGCCCTACCAAACTGATATGAGCAATAAAAATTAAAAAGTCCCTGGTGCCAGTATCCTATTCATGCTTGGATGCTGCCCTGTTTCTATGAAGTTCCAAGGATCAACATGAGGAGCAATTTTCATCCACTGTCAATGGCAAGAATGTGATGAAGGACATGGTAGATGATCTGACTTTCCAAATGAAACCCCAGTCCCTCCAAATAGTCACTCTACCCATTAAGACCAGTCTTCTCCTAGGGACAGGATTAAAAAAGCCCAATGGAGAAATTCAGTAAAAGGCAAACAAAACCCATCAGCAGGACATAAGCAGATCTTATGGGAGACGGAAAGAATTGCCCTGGAGGATCTAGATATTCCTCCCCTAAAGAAGAATTTTTTGAAATACTGCATTTCCTCACTAATCAGAATAACAGAAGTGTTTAGTCCTTGGTAGTAGCCTACTCCATCCCTCTCCCAAATTACCTTCTTCTTACTGGGCTTCCTCATGCTTCTCCTGACTGCCCAGGTTCTACACCAAGACATGCCCCACTAGTGTTACCTGGGGAATTCTCCTTATCTGTCTCACTGGTCCTGTTCAGCTCTAGATTAATGAGTTTATTTTTCTACTCTTGAATTAGCAAATCATAACTCCAGTTCAGCGCCAAAAATTGAATCCTGTCCTTCAAAAGCAGTACATTATCACACATTCCTATATATTATGTCACTGCATTTGTACCAAAAATATGACAACTTTTCATTTTGCATATTCTTATATAAGGCATAGATATTATTTTAATTATGCTACAAAATGGATCAATACTATTGATACACTGTCCTTAATCAGGTTATCTACATTGAACATCAAGAAGCAAATGCTCTGACAGATCATTTTTTAAAGCCTGTGATAAAATAGCAATGAGTTTATTTTCACTAATAAGAGCAAAAACTTAAATATGAAGTTATGATTTCCATTCCTCAGGAAGACAGAAAAGAGTCCCAATCTAAATTTTATCTATACAAGCCCAGACATAAGGAATGTGACCAACAGAAGTTATCATGAAGACTCTTTAGAGTCAGCTCCCATCTGGTTCTGGTAAAGTTTCTGGTTTACTCAGAAGGTTATTACTGACCCAAGACAGACTCTTGGGAGGCAGACTTAGGAAATTCCTAGACCAAAGACCAAAGACCAAAGAAGATATTGTTTGATGGAACAGCAGATCTGAGGGCTGGAGGAAGCCCCAAGCTACCTTGATAAAATACTTGATTTATCATCAAGCTATAGTTGGCACATTGCAACCCTTTGGAAGTTATCCTAGAATTGCCTCTAATCCCAGTGCCTGCTGCTCCCCTACCATTTTGTTTCCTATTTGTCTTCCCATTTTGTCTCATGATAACATTACCGATTGTCCCATTCTCTAGCCCATTTCCTTTTCTTGAACTTTCTATTTCCAAGCGATTGTCCAGTGTGTCCTCTTGGTCTCACAAGTGGTTCAGGTAGAGTCCAATGACTCACAATGAATCTACTTGTTTCTGAAATCATTGCCAAAGCCATCTTTCCATAGATTCCTCACTATAGTGTGCTAGGCAAAGCTGTTCATCCCATAACTGTGTGGAGCAGGAGAGGAAAAGGATGCTTTGTTATGACTGAGTTTACATCAGTTCTTTTGTTTCTATCCCTGGCACTCTACTCAATGAGGAAGTGATTTCAATGGTGTTTCCCCTCTTCCTAGCCAAGACAACAGTTTCTGGCTCACGTCCTATCCTAGCCACCTCAACCGTGAACACACACTACCTACCAGCAATGCCCTACTCCTGCCAAAAAGCTCAGCCACGGGCGCCTGGGTGGCTCAGTGGGTTAAAGCCTCTGCTTTCGGCTCAGGTCATGATCTCAGGGTCCTGGGATCGAGGCCCGCATCGGGCTCCCTGCTCAGTGGGGAGCCTGCTTCCCCCCCTCTCTCTCTGCCTGTCTCTCTGCCTCCTTGTGATCTCTCTCCCTCTGTGAAATAAATAAATAAAATCTTTAAAAAAAAAAAAAAAAGCTCAGCCACTTCTGCCATGAGTTATATCAGTAAAATTAATATGAGTCCTATTTCTCTTTCAATTTTGCCTACATCAGTTACTTGCCATTTCTCTAAACTCTCCTTCACTTAAACCCATGTTGTAATGTTATAAGCCATTAAACCAAAAGAAAACAAACAAAATAGTTTCAGGCTACTGCTTTTTAAAAGCCTCAAGAATGAGGTCAAAACCAGAGTTTTGAGATTGGCTCTTTCAAGAGGATCCACAGTAGCTGACAACTTCAAGTATATTCACACTGTCACCCCACCTCAGAAAGAAGCATCCCATAGCAGCTCCTCTCTGCAGCCATCTCTCTAGCAGTTTCCTCCCCTGCAATGCTGCCTGCTGCCTTGCTTCTGTATGACCTTGGAGGAGGTCTCTGCCCCTTCCCTCACAGGCACCCATTTCAGGTTGCTATCTCACAGTGACTGAGGTATTCAGCTGTCACTCATTTACCCCGTGCATCCAGGATTATGATTGCAATGCAGTTGTCTCTTTGAATAAATAATGTAGATCTGCCAGTTTCTGAATTTGCCCTGTGGAGGTCAGTTCCAGAAACACTTTTTACTCTCATTACAATGCTTCTTTATACAGACTTGTGCAAATAGCTACTGCTTATTATCTCTCTTAGTGAAGGAAGAAAGAGAGGAAAATAAAGAAAAAAACATCATATGCGTTGATCTCAACACCATACACTGGTATCTGAAGTCAAACAGTATGCTAGATGTTAGTTAGCACATGCATTTTTATTTTGCAGAAAGTGGGTCTGATTTGAGCACTGTCTGAATCCAAAATTCATATTCTTCCCAATACATCATGCTGCCAGGCACCATAAAGAGCTGGTATCCTTTTAAGAAATGGAGGGGGTAAAAGTATGGGATGAGTGGCCATTGTGCCAGAAAGAATTGCCTATGACACTTCTCTGGTTGTTCCAGTCTCTCACTGACCTTGCTTCATGGAGTCTCTATCCTTTGCCTATATAGTGTGATCTGAGGAACCAAAAAATGTCTCTTCCACCTTTTGATGACCATACTTGAAACTTTAGCCTTGCTCCCCTCAACTCTATTGGATAAAGGATCTGCAGTCATCAAGAATTCCCATTTAAAATAAAATGCTACAAAGATCCTGGAATATATTTGCTGGTGGCCAAAGGGCACACCTAACAGATGACTTAACCGAATATGTATTTGTTTTACTATTTGATAGAGTGAACGTCAGTAATAGGGACTCGCTAGACAACTTGGTTTTGGTGAGATGGAAGAAAAAGAAAAGATGAAGAAAGTGAAAGTCTAAAAGTCTAAAGGTATGAGCAACTTGGAGAAAACAGTCAAGGGCAGGCACAACCCAATTAGTAATCTGGGGTAGTAGTAAGACCCTCAACGTGGGAGAAGGAAAGAGAAAAATAGAAGGGTACCAAACTCTACCGTGGCTTAAAGGACAGCCCCACCCAAACTGATTGGGGGAGAGAAGCATGAACAAATGATGAGAAACTAGTAAAAGGAAAGAGAAATTGGGCACAACAGACCCCTAAGCTTATCTCTATTATAGAACACATACCATTCTTGTTGAAATTGTCTATTTACCTGCAACCTCCGTTAGATCATGGGTTTTTAGAAGAGAGGAGCCTCTGTGTCTATTTTTTTTGTGTGAGATCAGAGCACTGCCTGGCATGCACAATTAATTCATGTTCAATGGATGAATGAATGAATCTATTTCTCACACATAAAATCTTTGCTATGAAGAACCACATATACTTCATATATGGTGGAACTTCAGTTGTGTGTTTAGGATTTTTAGAGGTTCTAGGACCCCTTGACAAGTATAAACTGTGTCATATACAGAAAAGCAAGTATCTTTCCTTACTATTTTGGTGATAATTATTATTATCTGTCATCAGCATTATACTAATTTTCAAGGGTCTTTATGGTTAAACATGCTTCTTTACATATTCTATTTTTATATACATCATTTAAATCAAGCTCTACCCTGACAGCTATTACATTATACTTCAATATACATAACACAGACATAGATGAAATATAGCTAATGATTCCAGAATAGTTCCTCTAGACATGCTATATATTTTAAATTTAATTTAATCTCCTTCTTATGTACCAGGGGAAAATGTGTGAGATTTTTTTCCCCATGTATCCCTCTTTCCTCATTATCGAAGTGTTTATACTGAATTATTTTTAAAAGGCAGCATTTAGTATTCAATCAAATAATAAGGAGAATGTGTTCCTTCCCAGTGGTTTAATAATAATTCTTGCATCACCAAACCTGAATATTCATGTTATGGAAATGTGTCCTACTTCTATAGATTTCATCACTGTCAGCTGGTGCCACAGCAGAACACAGGGACAGTTAGTCAGTCTAAATACATTCAGGATTTCAGTAATTACCAAAATGTCTTCCCTGACTTACTATCAATAATTCAACTTTTGAGGAATATAATACTGAGATACAAGAGACTGACCAATATTCTACTATTCTTTGGAAAACCTAACTGCATAAAATTGTGATATCACTTGACTCAAGTCTTACTTCAGCTATATCTGCATGGCATAAAGATGATTGAGCAATTCAGTGGGGAAATAAATCAATCAAGACAGTTTTTTTGTCTTTAGGTAAAGTGACTTATAGCATATTTATTTTTCCCCCACTTTGCTGTTAGAACACAGCTTGTCAATGGTCTGATATTCATCATCTTCATTCCTCAAAACATGTATTAATCATGCTTTAACCTCAATTCTCTTAGCAGTATGACCTTGGCTTAGTCACTTAATCTCCCTAGAATTCAGTTTCTTCATCTGTAAAATGAGGAAGGAAGACTGGGTTGGCGTCAAGAAACTTGTTCCATAAAGAAACAAATAATATTTTAGGCTTTGTGGGACATACAGTCTCTGTTACAACTTTTCGGCTCTGCTATTTTAATGCAAAAGCAGCCATACATGATATGTAAATGCATAAGCATTTCTGTGTTCCAATAAAATGTTATTTATAAAAACAGGCAGGCAGCAAGACAGGTTTGGCTTTGTATAGTAGTTAGCCAATCCCTTTCAGGTTTTCTTCAAATCTATGATCTTATATGTTAGATATCTAAAAGGCACCTGAACCCAAGGGGGGATGAACTCATCTAGTTCCTCAGTGACCTAGAATTAAAGGAGCCTAGAAATTCTCCATTACAGAAAAATTCCTCTGAAAAGATCAAGTATCCCTAAGTAAACTCAACTGATTAACAGATTGAAAAGATTCCTCAATTCTGGCTAGGCAGCACACATTTTATTGGTAGCCCAGGGTGTATAGATTCTATAAAATCCAGGACAAGTCTCCAGGTTGTTTCTGGAAGAGGAGAGAATATGCTTGCAAGAATGACAGGATTTTACTCCAAGTTTTATTGCTTTTGACCACACTGAAGGAACTAATCAGCATTAAAACAAATATTAGGTCACATGGTAGCTTCAAACTTAAAGAAAAAAAGAGAACCATTTTGCATCTCTGTGTAACTATTTCACTGAGTAGCTCAAATGGATAAAAGTCTCAAAAGTCAAGGTCATCAGTTAATCCCTTGTGAATATCTGTGAAGATCTGCAGTTTCATCCTGCTACACACAGAAACACACACAGAGGGTACAGGCTTAACAATGCTGGTCTGTGGAGATCTAGTTGATAACTGTATGCTGAAAGAGGATTCTGTCACATTCAAAATAACTTTAAAATGTTTATAGGGGTCTGATAACTGCCCAAGAAACATGTCCACGGTGACAAAGAATCCCAAGATAATAAAACGAAGGACAGATGGGGCACCTGGGTGGCTCAGTTGGTTAAGTGTCTGCCTTTGACTCAGGTCATGATCCCAGTGTCCTGGGATCAACCTCCGCATTGGGCTCCCTGCTCAGCGGGGAGTCTGCTTCTCTCTCCCCCTGTTCTTACATTCTTGCTCACTCTCTCTCTCTCTCCCTCTCAAATAAATAAATAAAATCTTTAAAAAAAGGGGGGGGGAAGGACAAAGTCCATTTTGTTTGAGCAGGGTTTCTCAACCTTGGCATTACTAATATTTAAACTGGATAATTCTTTGTTGCAGTTTGGGGCGGCAGACCCGGGGCATTGTAGGATGCATAGGATGTAGATGGACTATGAGCAGCTCCCTATCCCTTCCCTCAGTCATAACAAACAAAAATGTTTCCATACATTGACAGATGTTCTGGGCCAGGGGAGGAGAAGGCAAAGCCACACCTAGCTGAAAACCTGTGGATTACAGAAACTTAAGATATTGAATTTGCCATAAATCATGATTCATGCCACAGAAGCCAAGTAGTATCCCAGACCAACACTGATATTCAGAAATATTTTATTACAATGCCTTCCCATGTCCTTTCTGACTAATTCTTTCCCCCTCTCAATATATCACAGAATACCCAGACAACAATGAAATGGAGGGGACATTACCCAGAGAAAGAGCACCACTATCTTTGTCCTTTGTCCTTAGCAGTATCTAACCCCTGCCCAGTGGCAATGTTCCCATTTCTAAATTTTACACACAGGGAACTCAGACCCAACTCACTATCTATCCCACTCAACTTCTAGATTATTTTTCATGACTGCTTGCTCCAGTTACTGATGAAAAAACCTGCAGAGCCTTAGGCCATAATTAAATGGCTTAGCATGGAGAGCCTGTAAGAATCTGGGTTCTCAAACACCAGATCTCAAACTTTGTCCCAGGACCTGCATCTCTTTTTATTCCTACAGTACCTGAATCCCTGACTGGTTTCCACAGTTTTCTTAGCAATACTGCCTGTACTCCAGATCTTACTTATGGGTCCATACTAACTGCTACACTTCCCAGCTACCATAAACAATTTGTTGAGACTTTACTGGGTCATTTCCTGCTGCTATATTCCCCTGTCTACCCCTGTGGGTAGAACCTTGTGGTTCTACTCTATCTCTGTGTTCCAATTATCTCAGTTCTGTAGGATCTCACTGTTGGGTTGTGGGTATAAAATCAATCATCTACTTATTCCGGTCAGTGGAATAATAATCAAAGAGGAAAGAGGGGAGAAGTAGTTGGTGGTTACTTCAAAGGCATCCCACCTTGAAAAGTTTCCTAGTGTAACCTGACAACCAAAATTCTGATTATTAAAAGAAAAATCATCACAGGATATACTATTACGGATATGAGGCTTTCCAACATTCTATGTCATGTAGAAGTTTCTACTGGGCTCTGATATTATAGGTAGAGAGTAAAATCAGCAAGTCAGTAAGGTAAAAGAACCTATGCATGAACAGTACTTCTCTGCATGTAAAATAAAAACAGTAGAGATAATAACAAGTAGAAACAAAGCACAAGATATTAATTTTAAATCTTATACAAAATCATATTTGACTTCAATTCGAGGAGCAATAATATCAAGTCATGTTCAATTACAAATGTAGGTATGTATATTAATGTACCCTTGCTTCAATAGTCATATATCCAGGAAAAATTCATTCAAGCAAAAAAGTCACTAGGAAAAGTTTAAACACAAAAGGGATTTTTATTTCACCTCTGAGGTGAGATTAAGGAGAAAGTCTGCTTTCTTGGCTTGTGCTGTATATAATAAGGAGCAATGAAAAATATCTGAATCATAAACATCCTAAACTGTGTAGCCTTAACCACAGACATGTAGAAACTCCAAAGGCTGGCAGAGAGAATAGCATGGGCCTGGATCCTAGGGGTAGAGGACTAGGGTAGGAACAGAGACAGAGGGGGTTCACCCAGCTGGATGTAGAGAATATGAGAGGTTGGCCATTAATTAAATCTTAATGACAAAAGGGACTTCCCCAATGCTCAGAGGAGGTTACTTCTGCAGAGAGGTCTTGGGTAGAACCCAGCAGTAAGCAGAGACCATGGTAATGCTATATGGTTCAAGGAAGAGCCACCTGGTTGGAAGCACATCCCTAGCCAATAGCTCAAAGCATGTAGACAATGAAAGGAACAATATATGTGAAGTTGACAAGTTCTAGAATGGCTGTCATGCCTCAGTCAAACATAATGGGTTCCAGATCAAGCCTTGATGGGAAGAGTCAGTAAGGTCAGATATTAAAGAAGTCAGTTCCTAGAATTCATCCACTGGAAAGAATGAAGTTCTAGCTGAGACTTCCCCACTCATTCACTCATTTATCCAATCCTTTGTTCAATAAATGGATACCATTAACACATACCAAACAATGCTAGACACTATTCCTAGCTCTATGGATTCAATGGGGATAAAATAAGCATGGTTCCTGCCCTTATAAAGAGCTTTGCTGGAAATGCTTTGAAAAATAGTAAATATACAGGTTAAAAAATTTCATCAAGATAGGACTTATAGACACTAAGTGCTAGCAGTGCCCCCTGAAAAAATCTGCTCCAGCCCATAGGCAGCCAAATAGGCAGCAAGAAAAGAAATGTGTCCTATTACCTTGTAAATAATAAATGGAGGTCTTGATGATGATGATGATGATGATGATGATGATGATGATGAGTAGTTATATAATTGTTTCAGGTTCTTACCAGAAGACTGAAACACATTAGTGATTTAAACAGGAAGAAATGAATAAAAAAGAGATGTTAATTCAGTAAAAGTTATTAATTAGGTACTGAAAAGACAAAAAGAGAACTCTAGGGTATCACAGATACAATAACTGTAAGACATAGCTCCCATCCCTAACATTGGAGGAACAAAGAAGAGAAGTTGGAATTATTAACAGAGGCCTGGAGGATAGACCTCATAGTGCTGAAACTCAGACTCTCAAGAGGTTGGGGATATTCTGAGGTGTGGGGAACCTGAGCTCAGAAGGAGGAGAGTCACATGGGGCTGGATCCCAGACCACTGACAAGAGGGAGTGGGACAGCTGGTTCTTGGGACTGTATGGGCTGGCTCTACATCTGTTGGGAAAAAGCCACAAACTAGACTCAACTACTGCTAGTGGAACACAGTGCTTCTGCGGGGGCAAAAAAGCATTGCTGGGCTGTTGCTTATGGGAAAAGAAAGCTGACAGAAAGTAAATAAGAAGAAAAACAGATAACAGCAAAGAGGAAGGAGCATATTTCATCTACCTCCTTCAGCTTGCAATCTCCCGCTAGCATCTCCCACAGAGTTTAAACAACTGACAAATCAGAAACCTGACTTGTAGATACCCAGCCCAGTATCAAAAAGCAAAATATGGAACAATGAAGCCAAGAGATGATAGCTTAATAACCAGCCTAACCAACCTAGGGCAAATTATTTACCTTTTTGGGACACAGTTTGTCAAATTAGAATACTAATATCTACCACAAGAAGAGATCTTGAGAATTAGACAAAACTTATAAAAAGTACTTCAGATAGCGCTTGACGAATAAAATGCATTATTTCACAATTAATGATTTCCTCTCCTGATTCATCCTCCCAAGTACATCTCTAGTGCCTTCCTTAAACAACTACTTTGTAGAACTCCATGTATGGTCTAATCTACTGCCAGAATATATCTCTGCAGGAAAAATCTATTTATAAGGCCTCAACCAACAGGGAGCTCTTTTAATTTGGGGACCATATTTGGCTCTTATATTTTCACTTCCACTCCTCCCTATCAACCTGAAAATCTGGCAAAAACAAACAAACAAATAAATAAATATCACCTACATATTTCCTTGCCACCATCAATTCAATAGGCCAGCTTTCCATTAAGACACATCCAAGTTCTTTCTTTCTATTTCAAGAATAGTTCTAGAAAGGTTTCAAACTTAATCCAACATCCTTCACTCTAAAGAACAGTCTTCATTCAATACCTTGTGTCCTAAGAGGATTGCATGCTCAAATAGCAAAAGAGGAACCCACTACCATTTTTCTGATGTTGTTAATCCAGCAGCAGCATTCCAGACAACAGAGACCTTAAGACTAGGAAGGAGAGCTATTGAAGTTAGAGCAGTATCCGATGCTTTATGGCACACTTTAGAGGGAAAATTCACCATGTCCATGAATGGCCCATAAAAACCAACTCCCACATAAAAGCAAAATATAGCTCTTCTGCTATCTTGCCTGAAATCATGGATTCTTAATAGTCATTCCGTTCTTGATCCAAGGCTCATGTGGTTCTACCTTTATTAATTATAAGACCTTGGGAAATTTTCTTCAACCTCTAAGCCTCATTTAATTAAAATAGTATTTCCTAACATTATCTCACAGGTTTTTTGTAGGAATTAGATAAAACAATACATGTTCAAGGCAAGACAGGAAACAGAGTAGTTGTTTAGTGGGTACATAGTTTCAGTTTTATAAGCTGAAAAAGTTTTGGAAATCTCTTGCACAGAAATATAAATATATGAACTATACATTTAAAATGGTTACAGTGGTAAACTTTATGTTCTGTGTTTTTTACCACAATTTTTCAAAATGCTTATTGAATTAATGTATGAATAAAAAGTTCCTATCACGTGCACATACACACGAAATACACATTCATTACTCATTACAATGCCTGGCACATCGTAAGCACTCAAGTATCTATAAGGTTCTGTCTCTTTTCCCTTTGAGTCTCCCAACAATCTGACTTCAACTTCACCTGCCTGATTTTCTAATTTCTCTCCCTTTGAACACTGTGTAGGCTTCATCACATTTTGTCCAATGCTGTTTCTTAACAGTTCAGTGTGGGCATGCTTTATCTTACCAAGTAGATTGTCAGCTCCCACAGAGAAGGGACCACCTCTTATATTTCTTCTATATTCCTCTTCATGTCCAGTGCAATCTTTACATTAACTGTTGGCTGAAATTCTACTTCAAGTGAGATGGACCTTCCCAGAGCCAGAACATTCCAGTTACCCCAGCCTGCTCCCAGGCTTCCACTCATTATCATCAATCAACATTTATTTATTGCTTTGTTAGTTTATATTTGGAAAAGGGGACAAGAGCAATGGACAGGGAAATAGGAAGAAAATAAAAAGATATATAAGACATGATTATTATCCTCAAAAGGCTTATAATCCATTTGCACAGACAAAGCAAACATAACGATGTTGGTAAAACTGCAAGGAAAATGCTAAATGTCCACTGAGTATTAACAGACAATACAGGAATTCAGCAAGCCAAGGGAAGTTCAACAGATCAGTTTTAGAAAAACTTAAGTACAAGAATATATATTCTTTAGAATTAAGCAGATTCTTCAAGAGGTAAAAAGTATATCTGCCTACTAACTCTAACTTTGAGATAAAATTATTATATATTTTCAGGATAATAACAGTAACAATAGTTTTTATAAACTCCAATAGACTACATACTATCACTAATATGAAAAGTGAAGGGTGCACTGTCCCTATTTATATAAAAAGAAACAGTTACTTGACTATAGATGTAGAGATAGTAAGTATTGAATTTGAACACATTTGTCTGACTCCAAAGCATGAATTCTTCCCACTATACAACTCATTCATTTTTCAAACATTTATTGAGAATTTACTCTGGACAAGCATTGTGCTAAAGACATTAAACTGAATAAAATATGATCTCTTCCTTCAAGGGGTTCATGGTCTGATGAGAAGGCAGTTACATAAAGATACCATCCATACAAAACGTGCTGAGTCTAAGAACAAAGATACGCAAGAAGTTATGGAGCATGAAGGAATGAAACCTAATCCATCCTGGGAAATCCTGAAAGGTTTCCTGGAGGAGGAGAATTCTTTAAGTCTTAAAGGATAAAATAAACAATAATAGTTACATTTGTGTACATACTAGGCAGAGACTATTATTAGCCCTAATCTACAGATGAGAAAATTGAAGCACAGAGAAGTGAGCAACTTATCCAAGCTTTGGTAGTTTATAAATAGGTGTTAGAAACAGATTATGTATCTGTTCTCTCTTAATATCTACAATATACTGTGCATGAGTAGGAGTTCGCCAGAAAAGTGAAGAAGAGCAAGGCAAAGGCAAGAAACTGCACTGAATGGCACAATATAAAAAGTATAATATGGCTGGAGTAGGAAATAACAAGAGAGGAATTTAATATGGGTCAGATCACAAAAGATCTTGTGTAACATGCAAAGGATCTTAGAATTTATCCTATAAACTATGGAAGGATACTGAAGACTTGTACATTAGTAAATTATTATGTCAGCTATTTGAAGGATGAATATGAGTTAAGATTAACAGGAAGGGGATCAATCAGAAGACAGTTGTTATTGTTGTAAAAAATAAAACATAACATAGATTTACCCTCCTAACAATTTTTAAGTGTCCAGTACACCAAGGAGACAGATTTAATATGCAGCAAAGAGAAGCAGAGAACCTAAACCTGAATAGAGAGAGCAAGATAAAAAACTTGGAAAAAGACATGTCTAGATGGCAAAAGAGTCAGAAGTTGGTGATGAACTGGATATGCCTATCTCCCTACCCATCAGACTTTCCTGTTTTAAATAATCTGTCCAGGAAAATAGAAAACATAAATGTGTATCTTTGTCATTTTTGGAATTGGCTAGACATAGTACTAAGCACGGGAGCAATAAGAATGAATAAGACAGGCCTCCCATCCCAGAAAGGCCTACAGTCTGGAGTAGAAGTAGAGAAGGACAGTGTAATACCTAAGCACAAGAAGGAAATTGGGGTCACAGAAGGATGAAGGTGGGAAACAAGATAGTGATCTGCAATAAAATTACAAGAAGCAATCTGGTTTAACAGCACTTTCTGTGGCCACATCATCACACTCCACCTAGCCCCACCTGAGCTACAGAGTTGGCACTCAGTATGCTTAGAAAAGTGTGTTAGTGTATTAGAAGCCTATTAATTCTACCCTAACCTCTAGCATTTCCTATACTTGTAGGATGTCATCTTGAGATTCACAGTTAGGGGTCTCTACATCAGGCACTTCCCATTGCTCTTCTAAAGGATTTTAAATTACCTCATGATATCTTATATTTGGAAGCTTCACTGTCTCAGTCACAAATATTGATCTTTGTGAGCAAAAGTAACTTTTTTTGACCAATGTGTTTATACAGACATTATTTTTTTCCAAATTGTAATGCCTAATGCCTAAAGAACAATATTATTTATAAATACGAACTCTCGGGCGCCTGGGTGGCTCAGTGGGTTAAAGCCGCTGCCTTCAGCTCAGGTCATGATCCCAGGGTCCTGGGATCGAGGCCCACATCGGGCTCTCTGCTCAGCAGGGAGCCTGCTTCCTCCTCTCTCCTCTCTCTCTGCCTGCCTCTCTGCCTACTTGTAATCTCTCTCTGTGTGTCAAATGAATAAATAAAATCTTTTAAAAAAAAATAAATAAAAAATAAATACGAACTCTCAGACTTGAAAAAGAATACCTTCGTTCATCCTGTTTAATATACATCTATGCAAACACTTCTAAATTTAAGAATCTTCCTGGAAATGGTTATTTATTCCCTTCCAAAGTCAAATTTCTAATGCTGTCCCTAACAATCAATTTTAAAAAAAGGGGGGGGAAATCCTGTTACTAAAACTGGTAACAGACTTTCTAGACCAGTAAATGTACTGTCTTCAATATAGCAGCATAGGTTATAAATCAAGTTCTTTGAATAACCTCAATATTCAATAAAATACTTAATGAAAAGTATTTTTCATTGAGAAAAATAAAATTATCTTGTGGAAAAATATTTAATAAAGTTATTTTAATTAGATGTACACATTAATCATGAAATTGAGCAGAATAATTGCAATGACATTTCTCTACTTATTATAATGAAACTTGTAGTGGTAATAGAACATAAACAGATAAGAGAAAATATGCAAGTCAGTATCATTTTAAAATTGTTATTTTAAAATTGGGTAATTTTCAAATTGTTTAGTAAAGATTGCATCTCCCAGGATAAAATAATAGGTTCTCATTGTATGAAGATGACTTACTTGGAATGAGGAACCAAAACGCTTATCTCTTGCCATCAGCCATGCCCCGTCCAATCCCCATATCCAGAAGAATCAAAAGCTCTGACTACATGCCAGACTGAAGATAGATAGCTATAGATCTTTCACATATTCAATACCTGCAATAAAATAAACTGGGGTTATGACAGCAGAAGACAGTGGGCTAAGAGCTAAATTAAGTCCTACCTTTTCACACATAATAGCATGTTAATTAATCCTACTGTACCTCCCCAGTTACCCAGACAGAAAATAAAGTGTCTGAAGTTTCAACTGGGAAAGACGACTCACCCTAAAACTTTTTAAGAAATTTATGAGGGTTTAACAATGCTTGTGGATTGCTACTTGTGTCAGGTGTGTGGGCAGTGGTCAAGATGGAATGAGGCAAAAGAGCTTGATAACATGGGAAAGAAGTGGTTCTACAGCAGTCATATATTAAAATGACAACGTAGGTATGGTATCATAAACTTTTACACAAACATTTTAGCATATGGTATATATATTCCAAGTAATGTAAATGCAGACGGAAAGGATTCTAGTACCATTTGACCAGCTTCAAAACTGAAAAAAACACAAATTAATGGAAGAGAAATTAATGATCTCATAAACGTTTCAAGAGTGAAAATACTGCTTTCTCCTCAACATAGAAAGAAACAATTTCTGGTAATAAATTCTACCAGATATTTTAGTGGTGGTGATATTTCTATTGCTTTTAAAAATGTATTTTTTAATTGTCCTACAGATTTCCTTAAGCATGCAAAAAGAGGGGCGCCTGGGTGGCTCAGTGGTTTAGGCCTCTGTCTTTGGCTCAGGTCATGATCTCAGGGTCCTGGAATCGAGCCCCGCATTGGGCTCTCTGCTCGGCAGGGAGCCTGCTTCCCCCTATCTCTGCGTGCCTCTCTGCCTACTTGTGATCTCTCTGTCAAATAAATAAATAAATAATCTTAAAAAAAAAAGGCATGCAAAAAGAAATCAGAGACTCCATTTGTTATAGAAAACCCTCAAAAGAGGCAATACTCTTCCCATTGCTAAAAGGATTTGAAATATATACCAGCATACCTTACAAGTCAACAGTTCCCTACAATGTCTTCTCACCAAACTGAGGTGTTTTCACAAAGCAACAGGATTCAAAAGAAATAGAAGTAGAACTGCTTTTGCGGTAAAGCATTATCTACGGAGAAACCCTCCCTCTGTGTCATGCAGGCTGAACGCTACCGGTAGCAATGATAACACTAATATAATGGCTCCACTTGTTTAATTATTAAAGTACCTCTAACTGACATGTTGGAATAAGCCTTTTTTTTTTCTTGTAAATTCTAATTAGGTCCCCTTCCTTCTCTACTTTCTCCCTCACACTCTTCCTTTCTCCATCTCTCCATCTTTTCTTTTGCCCAATAATAAAAAATGGGTGCTAGTAGGTCTACATGTACTTCAATCCCTACCCCAGGCCACAGTAGACTATCATTACATAGTGCAAACCTGTCACCTTTCCGCCCCATTTGTCCCCAGCAAGAAAAAAATTCTATTTCTTATCTATCTCAGTGCCTACATCAAAAATTTAGGCAGGTCACCTTTGCTTGTCATTCTCCCACATCAAGTAACTTGCCAAACCCAACATTCTTGCTAAAAGCTTCTCAAATCTGTTCACTCCTCACCATTTCCCTGTGCCTACAAAATCTAGGCCCCCACAATCTCTTCCTTGTCTCCTCAGTGTTCTTCACGCCTCCATTATAGGCCCCTTCAACTGTTCTCCACACTGCAGTTAGATTAATCAATCTAAAATGTAAATCTTGTCAAGGTACTCATGTGCTTAAGTCATTTCAATGGCTCCCCATGTTCTTAGCATCAAGTCTTAAATGCTCACAATACATGTTTTTATAATGACACCTCTGCTTATCTCTTAACCTCCCTTCTCATCACTGACTCTTAAAAAAATTGCCTGTGTTTTAGCTGTCATGAACTACAGACAAGTTCTGAGGCCTTTGCACCCATTGCCCCTCTTACTAGAAAGCTCCCCCTGCTTTAACATGACCAATTCTTGGGCGCCTGGGTGGCTCAGTGGGTTAAAGCCTCTGCTTTCGGCCCAGGTCATGGTCTCAGGGTCCTGGGATCGAGGCCCGCATCGGGCTCTCTGCTTGGCGGGGAGCCTGCTTCCCCCTCTCTCTCTCTGCCTGCCTCTCTGCCTCCTTGTGATCTCTCTCCCGCTGTGAAATAAATAAATAAAATCTTTAAAAAAAAAAAAAAAAAAAAAAAACATGACCAATTCTTAAACAATTTAGAGGATTCATCTCAAATGTTAGTTCCTCCAGGATACCTTCCATCCTACCTGCTTGATGATTCTACAGTAGGTGTTCACTTTTAGCTTCCCCAAAATATCAGTGTTTGTTGAAAAAAATCCAAGTCATTTTGCTGCACATCTGGTTTGACTGTAGCATGTGAGTATAAAGATCCAAGATAACTAACAATGAATGAAGTTCCTCAGCTTTGCATCCCACATTCACATGTTTGCATACATACATACACCCAGACCATTTTAACTCTATAAACTATTCACGATTGACAGGGACCCTGATAACATCAAATCCAAGTTCTGTAAGTATAAAAATACATGGGTTTATATATCCAGAGAACCAAGGCTTGAATTTGTTAGGAGAAATCTCTAGTTTTATTAATATAAAAGTCAACCTTTATTGTTTCAGGATGATCCCAGTGACACATAACTGAAAGCTGATCAACTACTTCCTTCTCACAGTAGTTAGGAGCTGCATGGTTAACAGAGGATAGAGAATCGCCCAGCTCTAACACACTTAAAGTTATGCGAATCTAAACAAGAAGCAAATAACTATAACTAGAAGCAAATTCAATCAAAAGAAACATTATCACTTTCTTAATGATTAACATGAAACCAGTTATCTAACAAAAATAAAATTAGACCTTATTTTAGAATAACAAAAATTTTAGACCTAATTTGAGGTGACTCAAAACCTAGAAGTTTATAACGTTAAATTTTAATTCTGTGATAAGCCAGCTTGCATCAAGATAAACTATGTGTCCAATTTACAAGAATCTCTTGGATAAGAAATCAAAGATTCAACTCTCAAGCACAATTATCTAAGTTTTAGTTTTGAGTGTGATGGGTGGGGAAGGGGGTAATGTGCGAATATGCTCTGCTTGCTCTGATGGTTCATAGGCAACATGTCTGGTAAGCACAGTTTCAATTGATCGTGCCAGTAGCAGAAGCCATAATCCACAAAGACTTACCTTCCCTGCCAAGTTATTCTCCTATATTCTGTATGATTGAGTGCATAATACTGTGCTACCTTATCAAGTATGGTTGGTACTGGGAAGCTCCACCCAGTCTCCCTCCTCAGGGTTAAAGCATCCTTCTCCCAAGTGTCAGAAATACCATATTTTGAGAGCTCACAGTTGTGTCCCTCACAAAGAAATGTTCTTGGCTACAAGGAACTATCTCACTTAAGGTTAAGGCCCTTCCCAGGAGAGAGCCAACAGTCAATGGCCAAGTCATAGTAGGAACAAAGACTCCCCTGCTTCAGTTTGGAACAACGCTGAAGGGACAACCCAGCTCAAAAGCTCCCTATAAGCTCCACTGATACCTCAGCTGCACTGCAGGTCATCTTCTCCCTCTTCCCAATCCTACTTTTCTCATTTCCTTACAGGTGCATTGCTAGACCACTTCTCAAAAAACCTTCTACATGCAACTCTCCACCTCAGAATCAATTTCCAAGGCATAATCTAAGACTCAAGTCAATAATTACATAATGCAAATATAGCAGTATACAATAAATTTGCTGACTTCATCATAACTTTGTCCTGGTCTTCTATTAAAGATGTGAACCTGGGCACCTGGGTGGCTCAGTGGGTTAAAGCCTCTGCTTTCGGCTCAGGTCATGATCTCAGGGTCCTGGGATCAAGGCCCGCATCGGGCTCTCTGCTCAGCAGGGAGCCTGCTTCCCCCTCTCTCTCTCTCTCTCTGCCTGCCTCTCTGCCTCCTTGTGATCTCTCTCCCGCTGTGAAATAAATAAATAAAATCTTTAAAAAAAATAAAAAATAAAATAAAATAAAGATGTGAACCTATTAATTGAGGCAAAGGCAAGATCTATAACTTAATCTATCCCAACTGACTCCAGTTGCCTTTTTTTTTTTCATTTAAATTTCAGTTATCATATAGTAGGATATTGATTTCTGGAGTAGAATTCAGTGATTCATCACCTACATACAACACCCAGTGCTCATCACAAGTACCCTCTTTAATACCCATCACCCATCTAGCCCATCCACCCCCCATTTCCCTCCATCAGCTCTCAGCTTATTCTCTATCATTAAGAATCTCTTATGGTTTCCTTCTCTTCTTTTTTTCTTTTCCCTCTGCCCATATGTTCACTTGTTTTCTTTCTTAAATTCCACATATGAGTGAGATCATATGGTACATGTCTTTCTCTGACTGCCTTATTTAACTTAGTATAATATACTCTAGCTCCATTCATGTCACTGCAAATGGTAAGATTTCATTATTTTTGATGGCTGAAGAATATTCCATTGTGTGTGTATATGTGTGTGTATGTATACGTATACGTGTATATGTGTGTGTGTGTGTGTGTGTGTGTGTGTGTATCACCTCTTCTTTATCCACTCATCAGTTGATGGACATTTCGGCTCTCTAAATATTTTGGCTATTGTTGATAATACTGCTATAAACATCAGGGTCCATGTACTCCTTTGAAACTGTATTTTTGTCCTTTGGATAAATACCTAGGGCTGCAGTTCCTGGATCATAGGGTAGTTCTATTTTTAACTTTTTGAGGAACCTCCATACTATCTTCCAGAGTAACTGCACCAGTTTGCATTCTCACCAACAGTGCAAGAGGGTTCCCCTTTCTCTGCATCCTCATCAACACCAGTTATTTCTTGTGTTGTTAATTTTAACCAATCTGCTGGGTATGAAGTGGTATCTCATCGTGGTTTTGATTTGTATTTCCCTGATAATGACTGATGAGCATCTTTTCCTTTGTCTGTTAGCCATCTGGATGTCTTCCTTGGAAAATATCTATTCATGTCTTCTGCCCATTTCTTATCCATTTCCCTTTTAACTGCAACAAAATTTAGGAACTAACTCATTGGTATTAAAAGCTACCTGATTTCTACCCTTTATCCTGAACAATTTTCAATGTTTGGCAAAAGTTGTTGGATAATTTTATCATCACCCAATTATAAGAGGGGTAATAGTCTAGATAAAATTCTAATTGAAAGAGTACAAATAGAAAAGAATAAAAATGATTTGGCCACAGCAGATCATTATGTTCTTAAAGATATGGGAAATGTATTTTGTTGGACTTATAAAGACTCAGGTCTTTTCTGATAAAAATAAAAAGAGAATAGCATTTACTTCTCATGTTCTCAATCTCTTAAAATCTCATTTTGCAATGAATGAAAGGTTGCCATTGAATCACTGATTCTTCTACCCCATCCACTGCTACTAACTAATAGGATCCAACAGCATATTAAAAGGAATATTCACCAAGACCAAGTGGGATTTATTTCTGGGCTGCAAGGGCGGTTCAATATCTGCAAATTGATCAATGTGATACACCACATTAATAAAAGAAAGGGTAAGAACCATACGATCCTCTCAATAGATGCAGAAAAAGCATTTGACAAAATACAGCATCCTTTCTTGATAAAAACTCTCTGCCGTGCAGGAATAGAGGGAACTACCTCAGTATCACTCCTCAATCCAAATGATATGAAAGGATTCTAGGCTTGGAGATCTTTGTATTTTTGAGTTTGTTGTTGCTGTTTTGGTACTATCAATTTGAAGAGTAGAAATCAAATCATTTGTCCACCTAATGGTGGTCTCATTTATCTCAGACTGAAGCTTCTCTTCCAGAGCATATGGATAAGGAAACTCCTAAATAGATCAGGGTACAATAGCAAACAAATACATATGTGTCATCCCTTTAAAGAAAATATAACTTTTGTATATAGGCAGAGGTTGCCACATAGTAAAGGCAACTTGCCCACAAAATTGAACCTTCTGTTTAAGTAGAAATTTCTGTCAAGTACAGAAAAATCACTAACTTGACAGTGGCTTCCAATAACTGAATGACAGAGTCCTGCTCTTGTTAAGGAAAGGAACAGATGCAAATGGGGGCAGAGACTCATTCTTTTCATATTTTCTGGAAAAAATAAAATGACCTGTCCTTCCCTTTCACTCCCAGTGAATCAAAGCTAGACCAGTGCTCCCAAATTTTTACCTATACATCTTTATGTGTACGAATATTTTGAACATTCACATATATGCATAAAATATATAAATTATATCCATGTTTTACTGTGCTAGCAGATACATTTCAAAACATACAATAGAAATGTTTTAAAAGGGTGCCTGGGTGGCTCAATCATAAAGCATCAGCCTTCGGCTCAGGTCCTGATCCCAGAGTCCTGGGATCCAGTCCCCACTGGGCTCCCTGCGGACTGGGGAGTCTGCTTCTCCCTTTCCCACTCCCCCTGCTTGTGTTCCTTCTCTAGCTGTGTCTCTCTGTGTCAAATAAATAAATAAATTCTTTAAAAAAAAAAGTTTTTAAAAATAAAAAACAACTTAAAATTTATATAACTTTGGCTTGTTAATTAATGGCCCAAAATTTTTCTTCACATTCTTATTAATAATTTTAAAAGTAAATATTGATGCACTCAAATGTACATCACTTCTTTTGATCTTTGCTTCACATTTATTGATGCTGTGATTCAAAAGTCTAGTTCTAAATTCAGTTATGGTACTCATAAGCTAAGAAAGAAAATGCTGCTCAAAGATAAATAGATCCAAAAAGATGAAGCATATTATTGACTGCATTTATTAAATCATGACATTCATTTTATAATCCTTTGAGTGATTAGTACTATATTCAATCCATGGTTTTTTGGTAAGAATCTTTGAAGTTTAATTGAGCTAAAATTGGGTAGTACCATATGTTTCTGGACTTAACCAGACATACAAACACTAAAATAAACTCTTGCATGTTGAAAATGAACTAATGAATATGGGCACTATGGTTGACTCCCATTATTCCCTAAAATAGCCTGGGGATTCTTCAGAGCACATGACTGTTTGACATGTGGGCAGTATAGGGCACCAGAGTAAAACCATATGGTAAATTTTAGTAAATATGTATTGTTTATTATCTAGGAGAAAATAATTATAAAAAGAGTTTGAGTATTTTCTTATCAAACTCCCTGGCAGTCCAGGTAGAAAATCTCTGACCTAAACAACAGATTCCAGGGAATTGCTTAGAAAAGAATATACCACAAATTTAACCTATATCTTTTTTCAGATTTTGCTTCCCTGAGTAACTAAGCACCTAGGCAGTATAATAAACAATATCAACATGTCAACATGTTTCCAGTTCTATATACTGCACACATTTTGGTACCCACATGCTCAAAATTCAAAAGACTTTTATGTTCAATGTTTAAGGGATTAATTCACTCAGAAATTAAATAAAAAGTTAATTTCCCAGAAAAGCACAGTATGAAAATTAGAAAAATAAGAAATATGAAAACTTACTTTGGTCTAATATTCAAACATCCAAAAAATGCACAGTACAATGACTTGACATTCACAAGTCTGTTAAGATCATTCCAACTGATGCCAGGAAGCATTTTGCAGGTATTCCATAATGAGTCCATTTTTAGGACACATCACAAAAGCTTGATTAATTTTATATCTTGATCCTCAGATTATAAACCTTTGTTAGTTTAAATAAAATATATAGAACCCATTTTTCATCTGTTTAGCCTACATGATCATTTATGAAATAATATCAGTTATACTGGCTGATGACAAAATATAAATAATATTAACAATACATCATGTATATTTATGTACTATAAATGTCAACAAATTATTAACGAAGTTTTCCTTTTCAGAAACAGAAAAATAGTTCATTTTTTTCCTTTCAATTTGAAAGAAACAAAGAAATACTAAGAATAATGCTTTCAGAAAGATAAATCGCAGTGTCTCAGAGACTTGAAACAAACCCATGTAATAGTACTAGACAACTAGCATAAGACTTGAGGGTCATGGGAGGAGGAGATAAGAGAATCAGAGAATGTCAAGTTCAGAGAAAACCTTCAAGGACATCCACTAAGCCAATCATCCTTTTGAAGTTTGAATCCTCTCTACAACATCATGCCAAGTATTCATTAAGCCAACCTATTCTGATCAAGAGTTCACTGCTCACCAAGGCAGCCAATTCCCTCTTAGAACATTAGAAAGCTTTTCTTTATATTGTGCTAAAACATGCCCCTGTGTCACTTTCACCTACTGACCATCCTGCAGAAGTCTAGTTCTTTTCTTTTAGTACCTCTCCTATGGAATGAATCATCAAAAACAGTAGTTAGTCTCACTGCATTTATATCCCTTACTCTTTCAACTATGTTCTTCAACTTATGATTCTAGTCTTATTACAGTCCCAGTTAACATCCAGTTTGTTAATGTTTCTCTAAAATCGAAAAAAAAAAAAGAATGAAAGAAAGTGGAGAATCCATAAAAGAACATCATATTGCTAGGTATGGCTTTAACTGGAAAGAGCAAAGCAGAACATATCTTCCCCATTCTAGGTACTACACAACTATTTCCTGCAATCCAAGATCACCTTCAGTTTTCATGGCTATGTCACACATGGTGATTCAAACTGGGCTTTATGATGACTAAAACTATAAAGTCTTAGTTGTTAATTTACTCAATATATATTTATGGAATGCTTCTACAGGAATATTATAATATTAGGGACAGTAAGAAAAATCAGTGAGATATAACTGAAACATGTAAGACCCTGGGCTCAAGCCCCAGTTTATCCAGATGTAGCTGTGTGGCAAGAATACTTGTTAGAGCTACTCAATTGTCCTAACAGAGTAACTATCTTGCTTGCTGGTCTCAATTGCAAGGCATATGGATGGGCCTTCAGCCAGCAATTTAGAAATACCAGCACTCCAGGTTATCCAGATCCCTTCCAAGTACCTACTGAGAGAAGAAATGTTTAGGGAAAATAGTTCCAAGGCCCTATAAACTCAATCCTTGGTTAATGTTGATTCCCCAGAAAGCTACGTATGAGCAACCCACCACACAACACCCTTCTGATCACCTAAATGAGTTGCATTTAATGCTTTGTCCTAATCTTTAACAGAACATTGTTTTAAGATGTAACCATGTGAAACTCACAACTGCATGGTTATGTTTTAAAACTGAGGATATTGTCCATTTTATATCTCAGAATCCCTTTTACTCTTTGTTTTTTCTGAGGAATGGGATATTTCTATATTTCTAAAGGTAGAAATCATCAGAAAAGTTTTATACATTTTTTAAAATAAGTTTTCGAGAAAGTTTATAAGAAATGAGGAAAAATGCTATTTGATATATGCACAAGAGGCAAGAAATATTTGTATTTCCTATTTCATCAATAATGAAAAGGGGTCCATGAGAGTAAGACAGATAATTCTCACTGGGTTTTATTACATATTTATTGTTAATTAAGTTAAAGATCATTTTTCAATTGTCCTTATGTTTCCTCTTCCCAAATAATCAGCCTCAGTAACTTACTTTCCCCAATGAAAAAGGTTCTAAGATCAGATGATCCTAAAAACTATCTTGAGAACTTGTCTTAGAAATTTGTATTTTTAGGGGCGCCTGGTGGCTCAGTGGGTTAAAGNCTGGGTGGCTCAGTGGGTTAAAGCCTCTGTTTTCGGCTCAGGTCATGATCTCAGGGTCCTGGGATCGAGGCCCGCATCGGGCTCTCTGCTCGGCAGGGAGCCTGCTTCCCCCTCTCTCTCTGCCTGCCTCTCTGCCTCCTTGTGATCTCTCTCCCTCTGTGAAATAAATAAATAAAATCTTTAAAAAAAAAAAAAGAAATTTGTATTTTTATATAAACTCCCTATGTAATTGGGAAGTGGACCACAGAACACATTTTGAAAACACTCTTCTAGGACCGATTTTTGGATCACTTTAATAACTCTGCCACTCATCCCTGGGCTCTCTGCTTCTCTCTAGATCCCTTTTAAAGCCTGGTGACTAAAGGAAAGTAAAATATTCTTACCAAGGGTCCTATTAAAGCACAGCAGATAAAAGGATTATGTCCCTGCTCTTATATAGCACACCACATTCAGTTTTATACATCCTAGTGTTGACAGACATCCTCACAAAAGCAGGGCTTCACTATGACTGTCAGATTGAGGTCAGCTACTTATTTTGACTCCCCTGAGAAATGAGAGCTTAAAATGCATGAGAATAGGTCCAAATCACAATCAAATGAAACTGTGAATAGCATTGTATGGGGCTTTTTCCTCAATTGAACCAGTTGCAATCATTTTTTTAAATAACTTTTTCTACTTTTAAAATAAAGAATTTTCCCTTGAAGAGAAAATCTGCCAACCTCCTTGAATAAAATAATTCTTCCAGAAAGTAAGATTATTTTGTGATAATTTTTATGAATAATTTTAATTCTAATAATACCATTTTTAGAATATCTAAAGACAAGTAGCCTGTTGGCATAATGGACTCACAGAATAGATTTATAAACAATCAAAATATTATAGGCAAGAGTAAAGAAACTTTATTGTTGCTCTCCAGCTCACCATTTCATAGATACATAAATCATTCCATGACACAACGACTGATGTTATACCATAAAGCTCTCTACCTGGACCATCTATATGATTTAGCAAAAGAAATAAGTTTAAAAACTAATAGTGACCGATCACAATATGTCAACTGAAAATTCACAATAAATGTCTATATAAAAAGTTCAGGTACTCATTCAAGTTTCCAAGCTCAGTTTAAAGTCACCACTTCCCAGCTATTGCTTACTATAAAAATTCCAGCCCTATATTCTATCATGTATAAATTGACTCTAGGTAAAAGGCATTCTCAAATGAACAAATTGAGATATCTAAAGAATAAATTCAGGGTCTGAAAAATAAGTGATTTACTCAGAAAATTTCCAGACATAAATTTTATAAGTCTTCAGATTCAAGGGAAATCAAGCTAAGACCAATTGGGACATGATTCATTCTCTTATGTTATTTGCATTTTCTATCTGGTATTTTTTAATTTTATAAATTTTATGCTGTTTCCATAGTTACCAGCTATTAATCATAATGAACACCTGGTCTATACAGAGGAATTACTATTTCCTTATAAACTGCATATACTAAATTGTTAATATTTTCTATACTTTGACAGTGACTAGTTTAAGTTTCTGACCTATAAGCAAAGATTTTCTTTTTTTTTTGTTAAGATTTTATTTATTTATTTGTCAGAGAGAGAGAGAGCTAGTGCACAAGCAGGGGGAACAGCAGAGGTAGAGGGAGAAGCAGGCTCCCTGCCAAGCAAGGAGCCCAGTGTGGGACTCAATTCCAGGACCCTGGGATCATGACCTGAGCCAAAGGCAGCCACTTAACCAACTGAGCCACCCAGGCATCCCAAAGCAAAGATTTTCAAAGGTTCTTTTCATCCTCTTTTCTTTCTTTTTGAGTTTTATATATTATATGGACTTCAGTGGTTTTATGATAGTTGAGATTTGCTAACACATCACAATCTATATTCTCTGACATATCATATCTGTACCTATCAATAAGTGTGCTTCTCAGCCTGAGTTAGACATACCTTAATAAAAAAAAAGTTTGTGTACATATTTATTTAAACTAAGTAAAAATCAATTGACAAATTAGGCAAATACTGGTACTCACTCATTCACCATACTGGGCCTAGAGAAAAGTATACAAACAACTCCTCAATGACTCACCATGGTTAGGTTCCCTAAGCAACACTAGAGCACCTTATTTCAAAGAAAATTAAAATGGTGTTTGATCCTGTGGACATTTTCCATACAAAAGCATGTAAGTTTGTACATCAACTATACTTTAATTACAAATTTTTTAGAGGTACCTGGGTGGCTCACTTGGTTAAGTGTCTGACTCTTGATTTCAGCTCAGGTCATGATCTCAGGGCTGTGAGATGGATCCACAACCAGCACGGATCATGCTTAAGATTCTCTCTTTCCCTCTCCCTCTGCTCCTCCTCCCTTTTCTCTCTTCTCTCTCTCTCTTTCTACTCTCTCTCCCACTCTCTCTCTCCTCCCACCCCATAAAAAAAATTTTTTTAAGCACATGAGCAATGATTAATAGTATAGATTCTGTCAGATTTCCTAGGTCCATATCCTGACTCTACCACTCACTAGTTACATAACCTTGGATAAATGACTTAACCATGTTTCAGTTTCCTCATCTGTAACAGGGTATAATAATAATATCTGCTTCAGAGAATTATTTTAAGGAGTAAAATATTTTACTATTTTAAGAAGTTAGGTAAGTAATTTATACAAATTCACAGAATTAGTAAGTGGAGAGATTTGGGGCCCTCCAATGGCATCTCCAACGACAATCTTCTTAATCAGTCCATTACCATGGTGAATAATGTGCTAAATAAAGAGATAACCTTACAACTTTTCAAAACTATAAATTTGTCTCACCCAAGAATTCTTAACCTACTCCTGGAAGCCGAGCAGTGTAGGTAAAATCTGAATCTGCAAGGACCTGTGGAGGGGTTCCTCTATTTCCCTGGACACCATAGACTTGTGTGTATAATTGATTCCACAGATTATGGAGGTTCATAGGTGGAAGTGAGGACCACATCTGTAATGGGCTCTAGATGGTGGCTGGAACCATGTCAACAGTGACATCTGCAGCTTGCCCAAATACCTCTGTAAGATGCTGGCACCAGTTTAGCTTTCAGCAGGTGTTTTTTCTGCAGCAGCTGAACAGCTCTGGAGAGTGCAGCTTATCCCATCCTGTTAGCCTAATGATTAGGTAGCTCTAATGTAATGATTCCAGTGATAAATGTTATATATTGATGGGAAATACTGACCAGCTCTAGGTTAGTCTTTTTAAATTGTGAAGCTCCAATAAAATGGCTCTATTTACATGGCTTGGATCAATTACTAATGAGAAAATCTGGATTTTTATGAATTCCCTAACAAACACCCTGCAAAATCCTGATGTCAGCCTATCGCACTTCTGATGGATCCCAGAAGTCCCTTAATTTGGGGCCTAGCAATGACTCATTTCTAAGCCTTATAAACAGAACCATTTTTCCAATCTTCTCTGAAACCATTTCTTGGTAACAACTGACTTGGTAAATTTTGCCCTCCACCACTCAGATAAGTGACTAAAATAATGCTCTTTGTCTCTGAATATTACTGGCTACCTGTGGTCTCTATTTTAGTGAAGGATAGTGTAGGCTTAGCTTCTCTTGAACTGAAAGATTAAATTCTGGATTTGATAACCCTAGATACTTAATGCTAAAGAAGAACTACATAGAAGCCTACAGGAGCATTCAGACAGCTTGAGGGAGAAAATGGAATGTGGTAATGCTTCAGAAGAACTGTGGTTCAGGTGGCTTCCAAATATATTCACAAAGAGGACTTGTTGTTGGCAGATGCTGGGCACAGAAGAAGCTGCTCATCTCTCTAGCACTGTTAAGGAAATGATGGTCTCTTCCAGAAGAGGGACTATATACATACAATATGGCAGTTATTGTCCTGGTCTATGATCTAGACAAAATATTTAAGTCTGAATTATAGCTAGATAATAATAGTTCATTAGGATGGTTTTTAGGCATGTAAAAATCAAAAAGTAGGTTCAGGTCAAATGAGAGGGAGAGATTATTATATTTATTGAATTCCAGAAATTAATCCCTGCCTCTACGCCATTTAATACTAGTAAACCCTGGGTCTACATTTCCAGTTACAGTGTACCTCATAAACTAATGAAAACCATTTATACAACCCTTGACTTATAAGTCAAAGACAAACTTTAAAAAGAAACAATAGTGACCTTTTTTGTGTGAGTTATTTGACAAAATAGAGAGCCCTTTCATCTGTGGAGTGCAAGCAAAGGAGTTCTAAGTAAGGGTTACAAGAACAATAATATTTGTCCTCTTCAGACAGTCGACCTTACTGAAGCCAAGGGGGTAAAGTAAAAATCTGGGTACCATGTTCAACTACTGTGTGAAGTGCCATCTCTCAGGCATAATACAAAAGAATTTCTATCTGTCCTACAAGACGTGCAATTAATCATCCCATAACAACCTATCAAAAGTAATACATTCCTCTGAGTCCAGAGTCGCAATTATTATAATTCCCTTTTAGCAAAGGTTCTAATACTGCCTTTTACTTTGCTGCAATTTATGGGAAAAGCAGTGCAGAGTTACAGATTAGCTACTGTAATTAGAAACAGAATTCAAAAGGAATTAAGAGCATTTGCTTGTTTGTTGGGTTTTGTTGAGGTTATCCTAGAGATCTTTCAAGCCAAATGATTTCTTTAGGCTGTTCACCCATATCTAGACCTTACCAACCATTTTTTTCAAAACTTCCTGGATTCAATATAATGAATTAATGATGTAACACCAGCTAGGTGGAGAATATGTTTTAAACATAAATATAAACCCCAATAGGTATGAAATAGTTAAATAGAAAATGCCATCAAGGCAACAACTGGATGCTTTTTTATCACAACTACCACAGATTTAGAGTATTGGAGACTGTTTCTAGTCAGTCCTCAACCCAAAGCCTAGGGCGCCTAAAATGTGCCTGCATCCAAAGGTTCTACAAGCATTTGCTATTTATTATCCAGAAAAGCACATTCACAATGGAGAGAAACCACATCCTAGAGACCTCATACTTCATGGATTTTATTAATAGCACACAGTAACAAATTAAAGGGTTAATATTCAATGAGGCCTTACTACATGCCGGCTACTAATTCTAGGAACTAATTCATTTAATTCTCCTATTATACATAACAAGTAGATACTACTATACCCAATGTTATAGATAGGTAAGGTGAGTCTTAGAAAGGTTTAGTCATACAGCTAGTAAGCAGCAGAGGTAGAATTTTAATCAAGCAGTCTGACCCAGAAATCCTAACTTTTAACCACTAGCCAGAGATACAGAAATACAATTAAAGGGGGAGTTGAGGAGTATTGATCTCTGGTCACTTTTTCAGTCACTTTAAAAATATTTCATTTAATCTTCTCACAACATATTTTGTAAAAGGAAACTGAGCCCCAGAGAGAGTAAATAAATATCCAAATCTACAAAGCCACCAAGGGAAAAAACTAATATTCCTTATATTAGATCATACTAGCTCTCTGCAGTTTAAAGACTAAGCTGAGTGGCAGATACAAAAGCAGAAATCTCATTTCAATCTACATATCAGCGTTGCTTTAAGAAAGTGACCAGTGGAACCTGTCTGGTAGAGATGCTAACAGGACAAAGAAAAGAATCTGTAAATAACACAAAACATAAAACCAGCATATTTAGAGGAAAGGGATCTAAATCATTAAGACACTGCAGTGTTAGGGTGTCTGTATATATGTTTGTGTGTGTATATACACATACACACATGTATGTGAACTCTTTGCTGTTTGGTTTCATTCCATTCTCAAATACACCCTTCATTTTGTTCATGAAATCTGGAGTGGTCCTCAACTAGGGACACTATCTACAATCAAAGAGTATTTAGCAACATGTGAGGGCAGCTGGTTGTCCTTGTGACTGGGGGATCCTACTGTCATCTAGTGGGCATGGGCTAGGGATGCTAAACATCCTGCAGTATTGTGTCTGCACAACAAAGCACTGTCTCACCAAAAATGCCAATATTTTTCATCCAACATTAAGAAGCTCTTAAAGGGAACTTTTCCAGTATTGTTAAGGAAAAAATACATGATCCAGTTAGACTTAACCAACATTTGTTGTCAAAATCCTGATGCTTCAAGTGGACAAAGGAAGTAAGTAGGGACCATTATAACAGATTCCTGAACAAAGTATGTTCTTGTTTTAGATGCTACTATATCTTACATGTACATAAATGTAAATTCTTGTTAATAATACTATGGGTAAATATGTAAGACCAAATTTTGAAAGAAGACTCAAAGTAAGCTCAGTCTAGATCATCAAGTATCTTCATACTTTAGCCCAAAAGCCAACTTCCTACATATAAGGTAGTTTCTACCATGAACAATATAAAGGCAAGTAAATATTAACCAAATTGTAGTCTTACACTAATATTCATTCATTCACAAAATATTTTCTAAGTACCTATCATGCTAGACACTTTTCTAGTAGCTAGGAACTCGGTATGAATAAGACAGGAATATTTCTTGCCCTTTATGGAATTTTCAATTTACTGTATTTGTTTACCTACTACACATATAAACAAATACATACATAATATAATCTCAGTGATAGACACTATGAAGAAAAAATAAGACAAGAAAGTGGATAGACTGTAATGGGGGAGATATCTTTTGTGAGGTGCTCAGGGAAGAAGGTGACGTTTAAGTAGAACCTTGAGAAAGCAGCCATTAAAAAATCGGTGGGAAAAGTGTTACTGGCAGAGACAACAAGGGCAAATTCAATAGGAAACAACAAAACTGGCATGTTTAAGAAATAGCAAACAGGTGAATGTGATTAGAAAGGAATAGGCATGGGTGAGTAATGGACTGACATCAGAGAAGCAGAGAAGCCACAATGTACAGAGCTTTGTGAGTCTAGATACAGTCTGGACTTCAGCTTAATGTGTTGAAACTGGATAGTTTAAGCAAAGGAATAAGTGATTAATTTTTTTAAATCACTACGGTAGTAAGAAAAAAACTGAGAACTAGGATACCATACAACTTGGATACTAGGACTGGGATAAGGCACACAAAAGCACATATAGTACATTTATTAAACAACTTTATTTTTAAACTACTTGGGCCCAAAACACGTCTGTACAAACTTCTGCCACTCTATTTCAGATGATTCATATCATTAATCGACATCTTAATATTTTTAAAAAAAAGCATTTTACCATCCACAGACTCTTCAAACTTCCAACCATTATCTTCAATGTTGACACACCTAGAAACAAGTCTGTAATAACACTAACTTTAAAGTAGTCTCTGCTGACTTTAGCTAACTGAAATAAACATAAAGGGAAAAATAAAATCCCCAAAATGTTCACACTAAAATACAAGATAATATTTTGTAATATATTTCAAATATACTTGGTTAGAAAGGTACAAAACTAAAAGTTCAAAGCAAACGAGGCAAAGACATGTTTGTTAAAACAATTAAGTTTAGAGAAGCGATGCTAATAATATTATGGTGTAGTTATCCTCAGACTTCCAATATGAAAGAGACCTTGGTTTGGTTTATTTGGCACTTCTTTGTCTCATGAAATCTTGTTGGCACATGTATTTATTCAAATAATTACATTTAGCCAACTTTATTGCTGGGTGCCTGTTAGGAGACAAGAATATAAAGCTTTGCTGACGTCTAGAGAGATTAGTAACATTTACGAAAAAAGATAAGGTACAAGAATACGTGCTAATTATGGGCAGGGAGCTGAATGTACCTCCTCTGTCTGAGAGACTGATTCTGACAGGGCAGTGACTTCATCCTTAACCTACATCACCAATAACTTAAAATCTGAGGGTGCTAAATAAAATGTCGAACCAGTAAATGAGAGTTCAGAAAACCAGGTGTGACAACAAAGTTTCATTTAAGGACTGCAGATACTGAACTTCAAGAGTGCCTTTCAGAAAGGGTTCACTTACATATGCAAATAATTCACTTATGACTTGAAAGTAATAATTTCACATCTTTTCATAAATATTTGGGGGCAAATAGTGTGAGTATCATAAAAACATGATTGAAAAGAAATCACTAAGTGTACAGACACTACACTCTTGAACTAATTCAACACAACTCCAGAACCCGAATAAAAGAGATCTTCCTACAAACCATTTTTCCTAAACTTTGTGTTTCTCTACAAATGGTCTTAATATTTTCCAAAATGTCTGATCAAACGTGTTTTCCCCATTGCCTAAAGGGAATTAACGAACGTCATAAGGCACATTTGGAAGATGGTGACAGGGGATTCCCTGCTTCAAAATGTTGGAAGCCGCTAGTTTAAAAGGGTCTGAAACAGATGGCTGTGCTGTGGGGGTATCTTCCCGCTGTTGTGTCTTCATTTCAGTCGAAAAAAACACGTAACTATTTGTGTGTCTTAAAACCTTAAATAGGGTAAAAAGACACTTGATGTCATTTCTTTATCTCATTTTTGAGAGAGCGTTTGTACAAATACACTAAACCACTTTACCAGTAAAATGTTGCGCGGTGTGAGGAAGCCCTCAGGCTTGCTCCTCCTCGTCCCCCGTGCAGCGTGCCCGTCGCTCTCTCAGCCAGTTACGGGGGAGCGCGCCGGCGCATCCTGTGAGTCGACGGCAGCGGGGATTGTGGGAAGTGTAGTTTGGAGACCCCGCCCTCTTCGCCATTCCTGTAATGGCTGCTTCCGGGAAGGTAATGTACGAACTCGTCTCCAAAGGATACTTAATATTGCTTCACTGTATTTGTAAAACAGGGGTAATATTTACACCTCGCCGGGACAAAGCAGGGATTCTTTTTTAAAATCCTAATATCAAGTCCTGGCACGAACTTGTCTGGTTCGATTTATTTTTAGGTTTTCCTGGGCGGGCGAACTGACCAACTTTAAGACTAGTTCCCCTGCTGGAACAAACTGTTTTCTCTAGTTATTATACATTGCTCTCCCTCCCGTACGACCTCTTCGCTCTGCACGGACTCTTGCTTTCTCCTTAATAATAATAATGCTGATGATGGTAATGGTGAATAATTTTTAAATCCTACCTTCTTCTGATAATAGGCTCTGTCACGTGAAACCTCTTAGCCTCAGCGATCCGGGATCCAGGAAGGGACAATTTCGAATCAGATAGAATTATACGTAAATATTTTTTTTTTGGTAAGTTTTACTAATTCCCCACAACTTCACAGACTTACACGTTGCGTGACTTTTGCCAGATTTGTCTGCATTTCCGGGATGGGAGAAATCCTAAGGAAATGTAGTTTTTACTCACTAGGATATTTTAAGTTTCTGAGTGTCCTGTGTCTTTTCTCTTTGTTCTTAATAAGTTCTATTCAGTTTGCGTAGTTGAGTCACATGGTGTCGGCATGATAGGGTGCAGAAAAATTGCTGGAGTCAAGGAATTATCATGGAAAGTGGAGATTAGCCTCAAATGACCATCTTTAAACATCTTTTATAAACTTAACCTGTTTTTTTCTACCATAAAATGAGGAGATGGGCCTGAAACTTAAAAGGTGTGTGGATTGTTATTTATGTATTCATACTGTCATTTGAAAAGGTGGGAATTTTTAATGATTCCATTTTGTTTCCATGTTTGATTTCTAGAAAGCTTCAGCCCTCAAGATCCAGATACCTGAAGATTCCAACATCATGACCTCAGTTTCAACACAGTTGCTCTTGGTCCTCATTTCACTGCTTTTGGTGCTGCCAGTTGTTGAAGCAGTAGAAGCTGGAGATGCAGTTGCTCTCTTGTTAGGTGTAGCTCTCAGCATTACAGGCATTTGTGCTTGTTTGGGGGTATATGCACGAAAGAGGAATGGACAAATGTGATTATGATGGGCCTTCTGCATCAAACCTTGCCCAGAAAACCTTTGTGTTACTGAGGTTAAAAACTGAGCTTTAAGGTCTAAAAGTTCCCAAGAAATAGGGTATTTTCACATTCTTGTCTCCCTGTAAATAGGAACAAATTAATATATGTTAAGTTGGGGGGAAGCTTTCTTCATAAAAAATAATGCACTGAAAAAAGCAGCCTGTAATTCATATGTGCTTGTTAAAGAGTCAAAGAAGTCAGATGACTGAAATTTACATATTGTTTCATAGTTTCTCAGAATTCTCAAAGTGCATGAAATAGGAAGAAGGAAACCCTTGCCCAGAAGCCTAGGAAATTGCCAGTTCCTCCATCACTGAGGAGTCTTCTCCGTATTTTCATTATATTTTTGTTTTGTTAATTACCAACTTAATATTGTACTTAGAAATTAAATACAGTCAGTCAGAAGTTAAAGTTTTTGTTTTTTGGGGGGGGTAAGAAAAATGTATTCAATGTATCTAATGTTAACGAAGACAATATTTAATGTAAAAAAATACTTTATATTGACATTGAAATGGAGAAGAGATTTAATGTTAAAAAACCTTTATATTAACTGAAAAACATTTCCATGATGAGAAGTACTATATTAAATATAAACCCATTATGTTGTAAGTTAATGTGTAATGTTCATTTCTGTTTATTTCAGGTGGTTTTTATCTTTGTATGGACTTTTATGTCTGCTAAGTGGCAGAATGCCTTACCTTAAGTGATCACACTAGCTTATAGTAACACTTTAAATGATAAGTGAGAAATGGGCAGTATCAGGGTAAAAGTCCTTGGTAGACAATTCACAGATACAGAAGGAAAAGGTAATGGCCTATACTGATTTACACACTAACCAGATGAAACATATCCTCTCTGACCTTACTACTCAAAGTGTCCTCAAACTAACAATATCATCTGAGGACTTGTTAGAAATGCAGAATCTCAGACCCCATCCAGACCATTTGGATCATAATCTGCATTTGTTTCAAGAGCCCAGGATGATTTATGTGCATATTCAAGTTTAAGAAGACTGTTTTACACTGTTTGAACTCAATCACCTGAAGGACTTGAAAAAACTTGCAGATTCCCAAATCTTTTTCCTAATTGCATGTGGTAATTTTAGGTTGGGGCCTGGAATTCAATGTTTAACAAAAGGCCCTCATGATTCTTTCAATTCTGTAGATACAAGTCAGCAGAAAATAGTCTGAGTAAATCAAACTACATGATGGTCCTACTGGAAGCAAGTAACCAAGTTTTTTACTGAAATAATGCATTCTCTAATCTCTAGCTCTCCAGGTGACATTGGGAGTCTTAATTTTGATTAGAGAGCAGGCAGTAGCAACCTAAAACTGTTTATATAGTGCGACCCTGCAGATGAACCCACCTGGCTTGCATGAAGGTGTTGGGTAGAGGGTACAAGAAGTGAGGGGCAGCTATATAGACAGAAATTAAATCTCTTTTTGTCATAGCTGTTTTATTTTTTCACAAGAGAATGCGCTAACATTTTTTTGTTCAGATAAATTGGCAGTTACACATTGTATAATTAACAGAATTTAATTTTACATGCCTTTTTTTTTTTTTTGAAAGATGAAAAAAGGAATGCAGATTGTAGAACAGTTTGTCTTAGCTCATAAACCAGCCCATTGATACTGGCATAGAGAGGCTGCTGCTTCTTCCTTATACATCTGAACTTTTTCATTAACATTGGGAGAAATCAAACTTAAAGCACACTTTAAATCACAGTGCATTAGTCAGGTACTATTTTTTAAATGATCAAAATAAGACTACAGGCAAACATTCTTCAATGAATGATGTATTTCCTGAAGTGCCTAGAAGGAATTAGAAAAATGCCATTTTCTTATTTTTCCCTTAAAAGTTGAAAATTATCATGAGGTAGCATTCAGGAATTTTGATAGATAGGTTGAGGAATACCTTCTGCATTTTTAGGTTCTTTTTTACCTAGGTTGGATTATATGGGTTAGCCTGAAAAGAACAGAAACTTAACAGTGGCTCTTAACCTTTTTAGGGCCACCAGCTCCTTTGAGAATGATGAAAACTATGGTCCTTTCCTTGGAAAAATGCACATACATGCTGGCATTTTTAGATTAATTTCAAGTAGCTCAAAGAGCTGAAGCCCAGGAAGAAATCCCAAATTAAAAATTTCTGTGCTTGTCTTTTTTTTTTTTTTTTTTTTTTTTGAGATTCAGATTCTGGAATTTCTTGATTTGCTCTGATGGATAACATCTGCTGTGGAGCAGTTATAGAAGGAATGAGATTGACACATGTCCCTCAAGTGCCAGTATAATTTATCAATGTCTAGTAAATGCTCTGTACATGTTAGCTCAGTTAAGTTCAGTTACAAAGGCAAAAAGCTAATATTTGAAATCAATAAGAAGTGCTGGTAACCCACCCATTCCTCTAATTCCCAAAATCCATGCATTTCCTGCACCACTTCTTCCTGGATGCTTTCAAGATTTTTTTCTCTGTTCTTAGTTTTCAGAAGGTTGACTATGATATGTCTTGGCATGAATATGTTTGGGTCCTGTTTGGGGTTTGCTCAGCTTCTTAAACCTATAGGTTTATGTCTTTTCCCAAATTTAGGTATTTTTAGCCGCCATTTTTTCAAATACTCTTTCAGACCCATCCACTTTTCCTTTCCTTTTGGGACTCCAGTGACCCAGTTGTTGAATCTTTTGTTGCAGTCTCACTTGTCCCTAGGCTTTTTATCTTTTCAGTATTTTTTCTCTGCTGCTCAGACTGGGTAATTTCTCATATTCTATCAAGTTCACTGATTGTGCCCATGTATTTTTTAGTTTTAAATTTTCCATTTGATTTTCTTTGCAGCTTCTATTTCTTTGCTGAGACTTGATACTTTTTCATTTGTCAAGCATGTTTGTAATTGTTGATTGAACTTTTATGATGGCTGCTTCAAAATCCTTGTCATAATTCTAACATCTTATTGGCGTCTGTTGATTGTCTTGTCTCATTCAAGTTGAGATCTTCCTTGGAATGATTTTCCATTAATACCTGGGCATTTTGGGTATCATATTAAAAAGACTGGTTCATCTTAAAAGGTTGTATTTTAGCAGGCCTTCTCTGACACTGCTGCCTCAGGGCAAGGGAGGTTGTTGCCTCCTTACTGCCAGATAGAGGTAGATTTCCAGGAACACCTCATTACTATTCCCCACATGCCCTCCAGTGTCTCCAAAGGTGGGGTCCAGACTTTCTACATGGTCTCTGCTGGCCATTTGTCATTGGCCATTTCTGGGTTGCCAGCTTCAGAGTCCCTAGTACCTAGTCAGAGATCTATGAGGAAAAAGAAAATCCAGAAAATTCACTACTATGACTGTCTTCCAGTACTGAGGTTCCTAGCTGATCTGCCTTCATTCCACCTTTCAGAATCTTATTTATTTATTTATTTATTTATTTATTTATTTATTTATAGATCATGACCTGAGCTGAAACTAAGTTAGTCACCCAGCCAACTGAGCCACCCAGGTGCCCTTCCTTTCAGAATCTTCTTACATTTGTTTTATACATAACATCCAGGGTTTTTAGCTGTATTTAGTGAAATAAATAGGAAAAAGGATGTCTACTCCCATCTTCCTGGAAGCAGAAGTCTCCTCAGTGCATATTTAAAGAGTGAATTTTCTAGAGAAAAAAAAATGCCAGGTAAAGGATTGATTCAAGGTATTTCACTTAACAGACCTGTGATCCACGTCTGTCCTCCCCTCTTCACCCATCTATCATATTATTTATTTCTGTTCTTACTCAATAAGCTCAATTAGGGAGTGTGACTAACAATGAAGAATGCAGGAGTGTAGGTGAAGTTTGAAAAAAGTGAACTGTATCCATATTTTGTCTCAGCAACAAGAGTATAAGGACAGCTTCTTGAAAAACTGGTGTGATACCAAATGCACCAACTGTAAAGGAACCAGCTACACCCAGGAAATCTCAAAAGCTAAACATCATGTGTACCTTTGCCCTCTTAGGCTTTCTAAGCTCAGCAGAAGCTTGTCAAATGCCATTTCCAACTTTGGATATATGAAAGATAATGTAGCTATGCAGACTGAAGCACATAATGAAGGGAGAAGAATTCTCTGCCTACAAACCATCTCCCTCCCAAGGACTCAAATACTCTCTTTGTGGTATCACAATAGGGGTGAAGAGCCTAACCTCTGAAATCCAACAGACATAGGTAACCAGGCTCCACCACTTAAAATTTGATCTTCGGCAAGTCACTGCTTTTAAATTTCTGTCTCCCTCTCTGTTAAATGGGGATGATAGCAGTATCTACCTCATAGATAGATGACGAATACATGAAATAATTAAGTGCCAAAGGCTTGGCATGCTTAAGTTCATTATTACTGGTATTTGGAGATATTTTCTAGACATGGGGGAAAATAACTACTTGATAAGCATCAATTTTATATTAATATAGCACATAAATCCCATATTAAACAGTCACTGTATTTTAATTTTGACATTTTCTCTATTTGTTTTTTATATCATAGTTTTTCTTCTACCATTAAACTGATGAAATTCAAAGACATCTGTGAATAAAAGAAAAATTTGGCTTCCCTAAAAGCGTCCCCAAATTTTAAAGGGTGAGAAAGAAAAGAATTGATTCTGTTTTAGTAATTCCCAATGTGTTGACCATAGGTCTGTACTAATTGCCACAAAAGCTTAGCAGTAACTACTTCATCATTTAAGGAGATACAAGGAATTTGGTTCTGCTTGTTCAAGAAAATAGCAGATCGGGTCTATATTCCAGTAGGAAAAGTGCTCTGACAATTCTCATCTCCTTAGAAGTCATCAACATATAAGCAACATAAAATTTGTTCAATGTTTGTTTCCTGTGGTAAGGAGTGGAGAGGGAGTCCTTATTTAGACTTACTGAATCCAGACAGAATTTTTATACTTAGGTGAGAACAGGGCCAAATCAGTAAATATGTGTGTAGAATAACATGTTTAAATTTTTTTTAATTTTTAATAACTTCATTTTTCTAAATCATTTATATGATTAAATAATAGACGTCTAACAACTAAATGCAAAAGGCAGAAGACCAGAAAAATGTGATTGCTGCAAAATACTAAAATGTGGTTTGATTTTCCACTGATTTGTAGTATCAGAGCTACGATACCCTCCCATATATTTCCACTGAGTCCATTATATATGGGTGATTAAAATTTTGAAAATATTAGGTGGCACTTGATAATCTGATATGAAATTATGAAATTCTATATACAAGAGGGTTAATTATTTTTTAAAGGGCTAATCATGTAGCACTTTGTTAAACATCGGGATTATAAATATCATATTTTCCAATATTAATCAAGATAATTATGCTCTGGATAAATGTGCATGAATCACTTAACAAAAGAATTTAAAAGCAGGCATGATCACCAAGAACAGAAAGTATACTATATTCTATTTCAGATGATTCGTCAGAACAACCCTTTCATTTTACCACAAAAATTACCAGAGTATTTCGATAGCAACACAAAACAATTTTATGGGTCCTATGATGACATATGACAACTTTCCCTTGTTTAATCAACATTTTTCAAGAATCATCACTGCAATTTAGAGAGAAAAAAATAACTCTCAGGCAATTGTCCTTGAGCCAATAGTTTAACCTACACAATTCCTTCAGTAATCTCTAAAAGATTTCCTAGTGATAGGATTTTGTGTTCCCATAAAAGGAAGTTTACTAATCTCAAAACTAATAAAGTCTAATGTGTTAAAAATAGTGTAATTACCCATTTTCATTGGGTAGCCCGAGGAGTTGATTTCCTCTTCAAACTCCTCACTGAAAACCTTAGCCTAGTCATTTGGTACATCTTTGGATTTCAATTGAGTGAAGCGGGGGCAGCTCATTTTCTGTACTGAACGAGTATGATTAGGGATTGTCTCAAGAAGGAAGAATCAAAACAAACCGTAGCCCCGCCACTCCCACTCACAGCAAACATCCCAGACGCTAACTGATGTCGGCCTGGCAGTATCCAGAAAGAAGCAACCTTGCAGTTTTGTGAGCACAGTCTTTTCTGGCACTACCAATGGGACTCAGCTAACAGGCACCATCTTCCCTCAGTGGCCGAGACAGACAGTTGAGAGAATGAATAGCACCTTCCTCCCTCATACTCCACCTCCAAGCCATGCCTAGATCTTACAGAATCCAACTCCAAGTCGTGTCTAGGATTCACCCACTTCCCTCCATCTTCATGGCTCCAACCCAAGTTCAGACCACCATCATGTTGTGGATGAGATCCACAGCACCACTCTAGCTGGTCTTCTGACCTCCCATCTTAACCCTCTGTGACCTTTTCTCAACACAACAACCAGGACCTCTATTTCTCCAGTCTAATCTATGTCCATGACCCTCAACCTACCTTACACTCTCGCTTTCAGGCATATGGTTTTTCACTTCCTAGAAAGCACCGTGTGTATTCCCTCTCTCTCTCTCTCTCTCTCTCTCTCTCTCTCTCTCTTCCCCACCTCTCTCTCTCTCATTTTCCCTAGATCCCCTGCTTTCTAGATCTACGTGTTTCTTCCTCTGCCTCTAGCTTTCTCAAGTTCACATTCCTAGGCTTGAACACACTTCTTTAGATTGTCTCTCCTGACCCTTCCTATCTGAAATACATATTCTGCTCGCACAGCATTCTTTACATCTCTTATCAGCACATACCACTCTGGATTTAAATCTCTGTTTGCTTATTTTTGTCTCAACCAAACCCAACCACATCTCAGACTTCTAAGCTCTGTGAAGACAGGGACTGAATTGCTAATTCACTATTATATTCCTGGCTTCTAGCACAATGCCTGTCATATAGAAATTACTGCTCACTTGATCTTTCATAGAATGAATATGTGATACAAAAGTAACATAGCAAAGGGATGCCCCAGCCCAGGATACCCAGTGGATCCTCGCATCCTCTAACTGAGCCTGTATGTGGCCTTCTTGTCCTCAGTACAGCTCTACCAATCTTTCAGATTTTCCATGGGCAGGTCTGAGATTCAGTGCAAGATTTTACCATTTTCTTGGACATCAAAATAATAATCATGGAACATGATTTTAATAATCATTAACATATAATCTAGTTAGCTGATTTGAATAATTATATACACTATTTATAAAAACTTGCATTCTATACGGATATTTAATGCTTTGTTGTTTAGAAATGATCCACTATTTTGAAACACAGTATGATCTTCTCCTTTGTCTCCTTCTCATTCTCTTACTCATTCTCTACTCCAGCAACACCAGACTCACTGAATCACCAAAATCAAATGCCTTGCCATACTTGTATGCTCATCTTTCATTTGCTCTGTAAATGTCATCTCTTCCAAGAAGCCTTTCCCAAAAGAAGTTAATAATATCCATCCTCCAGAATCTGCAGTGCATTGTTTATACCTATATTAATGTATTTCATGAAGCCTTATTTTATGGATATTTAGATACTCATTATCCCTTTTATATCCCCACCCCACCCTCCTTCCCTTCTATCTACCTCTACTCCATCACCTATATCTTAATCTCGAAATCAAGATTGTGTCTTTTTATTAGTGTAAGGAATCAAACACCCTGCCCGCGCTGTTAAATGTTTCAGTGGATACTTGTTTCTTTATTTGTGTATTGAACTTAGTGCCTAAAAACTCCCGAAGAACTGATTGAAAGAGTAGCACTGAACAAATAGATCTGTGTGCTGAAGAGATATAATATTGAAGCTAATATCATTGCTTTTTAATAACACAACAGGTTGGGAGTTTTCCTTTTACACACAAATGTGTGAAATCTATCTTTCGGAAAGCAGTTGGCAATTCATATTTACTCTAAATGTCATCCATTGAAAAATATCCACTGTGAAGTAATCACAAGACAGTTGTCAACATATTGTAGTTCTCAGATGATGCTACAGGTGATGTGAGGTGACTGGTGATGTTAGATGACAGGTGATGTCAAGGCCCACATTTCATTCAGGTGAGAAAGTTTTATTAGAAAAAAAATTAAGAAGAGGATAAAAGATACCTGCCAGTCCTTCTACATTTCCAAAGATAACT
The DNA here is from genome assembly GCA_002007465.1 of Ailurus styani. Taxonomy (NCBI): domain Eukaryota; kingdom Metazoa; phylum Chordata; class Mammalia; order Carnivora; family Ailuridae; genus Ailurus; species Ailurus styani. The sequence goes on along the minus strand of LNAC01000158.1, from coordinate 1,048,781 downwards.
CTCAAATAAAGAGCCGCAAATAGGATTCCACTTCTCACTTTAGTCATGGTGAATGGATTATCATGGAGCCACTCCATAATTCCACCCTGCTGTCCTGCCAGATCTTTCACTCAAGTGCTATGACTTTCCACTTCCAAAGACTAAATCAGTTCAATACCCAGGTATGACTGAAATACAAAGAAGCATTAAAAGTCATTTTTTCATATCCACTTGTTCATCCAAATATGTGGACCTCTATAAAATAATTCTCTCAGGGGCGCCTGGGTGGCTCAGTGGGTTAAAGCCGCTGCTTTCGGCTCAGGTCATANCTGCTGTCCTGCCAGATCTTTCACTCAAGTGCTATGACTTTCCACTTCCAAAGACTAAATCAGTTCAATACCCAGGTATGACTGAAATACAAAGAAGCATTAAAAGTCATTTTTTCATATCCACTTGTTCATTCAAATATGTGGACCTCTATAAAATAATTCTCTCAGGAAAATGTGGACTTAAATTTATTGATGCTGCCATTATTCAAAGCATATTTGGTACTCATAGTTGGTCTGTGACATGCTCTTTAAATACTCCTAATGAAGGGAAGACTTTGTCATTGAACTTTTGGTTTGGGAAATGAACCAGAAGTCAATCAGAGCTGAGGCCTGTATGTGAATAAGGTAGGTGGCCAGAAATAGAAAGAACAGCCACTTGGTAAACTAATTTTCGAATTGTCTGAGAGCTTTGTGGTCTCTCATTTTACAGATGTAGACACTAAGGCTTGGAGAGGTTAAGTTACTTGGAGAAGTGGTTACACAGTTTGGTAAATAAATTGACAAGTTACTTCAAGATAACAAAAAAAGTTTTTTCTGCAACTTATAAGTCCAAATAACTGGTTATTCCACTATGTAATGTACTATTTTTTGACTAAAGAAATTATGAAATAACATTGAGTAACGATATAGCATAATAACAAAATGATCCATACCTTACCTGCCCTCAGTAAAACTGTACTTTCACTTTTGCATGTCACCTTCCACGTGCATAAATTTAACAAACCTAGAATAAGGCATACATAGCATTTTGTTTTCCAGTTTTTTGCTAAACATTTAAGTATTTCATGGATATTTTAACAACCAAATAATATTCCATCCCATAGATTTGCCATCACTTATTCAAAATCTATTCATTTGATAATGCTGGACCTATCAAAGCTTTCCATCACCTTGCCATTATTGATAACATTATACTGTAATAAGCAAAATAAGTCATTCTTGCCAAGTGCCAAATATACATTCCTGTCCTTTGAACCTATGGTTCTAACCTAGATATTAATTTTTAAATATTAATTTTAGATCATAATTCAGCAGACACAGTTATGTACACAAATACATTTATAAAGTGTCTGTCATCCTGATCTTCTAAAGAAGCCATGTTTTCCAAACTGGAGAACAATTAAGTTTACTATATAGTACTGCACTAGAAATGCTGGGGGTCTAGGATTATAAAAGACTGTGAACTCTAAGTGTTGAAAGGAAGGTTTCTTTTTTTTTTTTTTTAAGATTTTACTTATTTATTTGACAGAGAAAGAGCACAAGTGGGGGAGCTGCAGGCAGAGGGAGAAGAAGAAGCAGGCTCCCCACTGAGCAGGGAGCCTGACAATGTGGGGCTCATGGGCTCAATCCAAGGGTTCCAGGATCCTTACATGACCCGAACGCAGACCCTTAACCAACTGAGCCACCCAGGAAGGTTTCTATCCAGGGAAAGAAGATGACAAATCTCTTACTTGAGAAAAGGCCCAGAGTCATTCTACACTTTTATAAGTGGTCTATAAATGTAAAGAGAAAAATCATCATATGTTCTTGAATATTCATTTTCAAAATTATTCTTATGGTTTTCACAATTGAAAGTAAGGATAACTTGTCCAATGATCTCTGCATTTATTATTATTAGTGGTCAGTAATAACGATAACTATTGAGAATTATTAATTTAATCATTGTTAAAATAATAAGCACCAAACCACATAGTGAAGTGTTTCCTCAGTGCTGTTGCTACATAACAGAAGTTTTTGAAAACACAACTCAAAAAGGCTATGTGATATAGTGAAAAGAACACTGAATGAGAAGTCAAAGAGATAAGAGTCCTAGTTCTAGCTACATAGCAAACAGGTCATGGGGCATTGGGCAAATCACTTGCAAGTTAACCTGGGCCTCATTTCTCAATCTGTAAAGGAAAATACAAATGAGTGGAAATGGTCTACCTAACTAACCACCTATTCCACTGACAGGCACTACAATCAAGAATTCCTCTTTGATGAAGAATATACAAGGTAAAGTAAGACCTTGGCAAACAGGTTACCCACAGGTGGGGCCAGTCTTGAAAAAAAAAAAAAAGAAGTAGGTCCTTGATAGATGACATGATTGAAGGAAAGCCAGCAGGAAACTCCCAAAAACCAAAATGCCTATGTGCTATACACTCTTCAGTATTTTTGTGATATCTGCAATTCCACTGTGAATGGTGCCTCTTGTAGGTCTTGAAGCCTTCCTCTATTGAATGTTAATATGACTTCGAGTCTGCACCTTTAATTTAAAATGAGAACCTCCAGGGGCACCTGGGTGGCTCAGTCATTAAGGATCTGCCTTTGGCTCAGGTCACGATCCCAGGGTCCTGGGATTGAGCCCTGCATCAGGCTCCCACCTCAGTGGGAAGCCGGCTTCTCCCTCTCCCACTCCCCATGCTTGTGTTCCCTCTCTCTCTGTCTCTGTCAAATAAATAAATAAAATCTTTTAAAAAAAAAATACAATAAAAATAAGAACCTCCAAATGGAACTCCAAATTGGGATTGGACTCTTGAGATGGGGCGTAGGTAGAGAATAATGGATAAAATTTCCTGGAGAGGGGCGCCTGGGTTGTTCAGTTGGTTAAGCGACTGCCTTCAGCTCGGGTCATGATCCTGGAGTCCTGGGATCGAATCTCACATTGGGCTCCCTGCTCAGCAGAAAGTCTGCTTCTCCCTCTGACCTCTCCCCTTTCATGTTCTCTCTCTCTCTCTCATTCTCTCTCTCTCAAATAAACAAATAAAATCTTTAAAAAAAAATTTCCTGGAGAGGATAAGTGATAAATACCCCCAAATACATAGACAGTTGAACTGTGTGACCAGGGTTTGGCCCTACTTACAATGTTTAATTTTGGGGGCACCTTCATGGCACAGTTGGTTGGCCATCCAACTCAGTTTCAGCTCAGACTGTGATCTCAGTGTCATGGGATCCAGCCCGGCTCAGACTTTGCACTCAGTGTGGAATCTGCTTGCAATTCTCTCTCCCTCTCCATCTGCCCCTCCCATCATGCTCTCTCTCTCTCTCTCTAAAATAAATAAATAAATCTTTAAAAAAAAAAAACTGCTTAATTTTACCTTACAGTCCATTAAATAAATCGTGTCAACCTAATAGCAACAGTCTTAAAAACAGAAAACCTGTCTTTTTATTTTGCATTATTCTTAAACACCCAAGATGAAGCTTATCACATAATAGGCACTCAATATATATTTGTAGGTTGACTTAAGCCCTCTATCCACAAAACATCCCAAATGGTTTAAATGACAAAATAAAGGATTTATAGGAAAAAATATAATCTACTTTGGTAGCCTGACAAATACCAAATAGAATCAAAATAAAATTCACATTAGTAGCATTATCATAAAAATATAAAATCAAAGCTAGGAAAGAGCACTACATGATTTTATACTATGACAGCTCTTGCAAATTTGTTTATATATTTTATTTTTCTATATAATATTGGCATAAAATGTTTGTTACAGTGGTTTTTTTGAGTAGCAGCACTCCTACTCCTAAAAAGAGGTTCCCCTCCCACCTTGGGGTTGATAAGAGAGCCTATACCCCAGTGTATTCAAATGACAGGACTCAAAAAATAGAAGGAGACACCTGGGGGTTGCAGTCGGTTGGGCGTCTGACTGTTGGTTTCTGCTCAGGTCATAATCTTAGGATCGTGACATCGAACCCCACGTGGAGCTCTGGGCTCCACCAGAGTCGGCTTAAAATTTTCTCTCTCTCCCTCTCCTTCTGCCCCTCCTCCCACTCACACTCTCCCTCACCACTGCTCTCTCTCTCTCAAATAAATAATTAAAATCTTTAAAAAAAAATACAAATAAAAGAAGGCAGGAAGGAAGAAAGGGAGGAAGGGAAATTATTCTATTTAAGAGAATCCATAGTTATTTTAAAGACCTTCTACTACAATGAAGAATTGTACAGATAAAATGAATTCTCATTTATGTTTTTATTTTTAATAAAATCAAGAAAAAAGAGATGCACACTTGGTCCAATTAGAAGCCAATTGCACTGATTTTAGGAAGAAAAGTTAATTGTTTTGTCAAGGGAACAGCCACAGAGGAGGGCCTGAGAATAGTTGTTTGACTCCTACCTCTCTGCTATTCCTGCACTATCTTCTTAACTGGTTTCTCTTGCTCTTCTGATGCCTTAATGTTCATTCATTCTTCAAGTCTCAAGTGTTGGCCTTCTCCTAATACTCTTCCTTAGGGAATCCCTCTGTTTCCATTCCACCTCCATCAGTGTGGTCCCCGGGGTTACATTATGAGCAGACAACTCCCATATGGCTGGACCTGGCTTTTCACATTCCAATTCAGGACTGACTAGCACTTATAAATGATGAATGGCTGTTACCTCATGTTCATTTGCTAAAATTAAATTTATCTTCCTGTCAAAACTGAATGCCTCGTCTGATTTCTCTTTGCGCGTGTGTGTATGTGTGCATGCATGTGTCTGTGTGCGTGTGTGCCAGCCAGCTTTGACTTTGTTCTATTCCCATAACCAGGCACTAATGTTGACCTCCCTTGGTTCTTTCTCATCACAGTTCTTTCTATTGATTGTTCTATCCCTCTAGTACTCCTGCCTGGACTCATTTTTCATAAATTCAAATATTTTAGAATTTCAAGTCTCTGGCTTTCATCAGCTGTCAAGAAGAAAAAAATGGGAGTGGGGGTATGAGCTAAATCAGAGTTTTTCACCTGTGTTAATTAGACCCCTAGGTTACATAGAGGTGCCTTGGCAATTGCCAAATCAAACAATAAAAGACCTACAGAGTATGGCTCCAGCCCCCCGGGCCCACTTTTCCCATAGCAGCTCTACCATTATCTGTTTCGTATGTGACTTTTGAAGTATGATCTTATCTGAAAAAAAAAGCTTGTAATATTACCTTAAGAAAAATAAGTTTGCAAACCACTTTTTAAGATCCTCAACTCTAAAATTCAAATCCTATGGAATCTGGTAATGTAATTATTAAGGTAGTGTGAAAGAAATTCCTCGTTTAGGTTTCTACTTCTATGAATCTTTAGATCAATTCTGGCCCTGGCAACCTGAAGAATTTGAATGAATTGAGTGTAAAAATACAGGAATTATTGTGAGTTTCCCAACAGTCCTCAGGATAATGTGGTAAGCCTCTGTGAGTCCACAGCGTCTGTGATAAAGTAGAGGCATGTCCCCAAGACCACACTTTCTGAAGTCCTTAGGATCCTAGCCTTCTTCTCAAACTGAAGCACATCATGATGCTTTGCTTTCCAACCCACCTGTCTTTCATCTACACACAAAAAGAGGGAGTTTCCAGGCTCCAGGTCCATGGAGATTTGATCTTTTTGGCTTTTTCTTTCTGTTTCATGCCCCTTTGCAACAGTAAATAAATAAACAAATAGCATTTAACAAGTATTCCCCTGGAGCGTGAAACCGGCTGGTTTGGCCCTCAAGGTGCAGGAGGTGAAATGCAGTAAGTGGGTTCTGTGATTGACATCNTAGGGTTAGGGGTAGGGGTGGGGGTGGGGGTGGGGGGTGGCCTACCACAGAGCCACACTTCACACACAAGGCAGTGGAGACTTCATCCAGGCTTCAAGTTTTGGCTACTGGTTTTTCTCTTCAAGTCTCCTCACCAACTTGACACTTGTGTACCTGATTAATTCTGAGTGTGAGAATTCACCTCTCCAGACTCTACTGAAGGCTTCAGGCCTAATGTCTCGGATCTGGTTCGAGACCTAGTCTGAACTGAGATGCCTGTAAGTATTGCAAAATACACACTGGATTTAGAAGACTTAGTGAGAAAAAAATATATAAAATGTCTTCTTAATACTTTTGTACTGATTTATGTTGACTTACATTTTGGATATTATTTGAATATATTGGTTTAAATAAAATATATTATCAATTAGTTTTATTTGTTTCTTTCCACTTTTATATTTTGGCTACTGGAAAATTTTAAAGTACATATGTGGCTCACATTAATTACCTATGGAAAGACTGGCTTAGACTCTAAAGGCATTGTGATATATTGAGAGTCCATAAGACCTAGTGGCAAAAAAAAAAAAATCTAAATCAAGTTTCTGATTTTACTGCTTTTTGAGGTAAGTCACTTAAGCACAAATCCCAGCTTTTCCATTGACCTTGGGCAAGTTAATTAGATCTCTCTGTACACCAAGTTTTTTCATGAGTAAAATAAATCATGCCTACCTTATGAGGTTTTGAGAAAATCAAATAAGTTAATAAATGCAAAGAACAACTGTCACATTGTAAGCACCATATAATTATTAATTATTTATATCTCTCAACTTGTTTTTTATTACACTAAAAGAAAAACCATAGATACTTCATAGGATAAAGTTAGAATATACTCTAATAATGTATTTAAAATTAATTCCCACATCATAAAAGCTAGGTAACTGTTATTAACTGTTCATTTCTAAAACTCTTTGAATCTATGCAACCCTGATGGTCATTACAAAGTTTCAGTCCTCCAGGTAAAATATGAGTTCAGCATTCATACTCTTTCATCCTAAAGTGTCAGTAGGTTGGTCTACTGTGCAGATTTTTGTATCCTATTACAGACTATGCTGAGAATGACTTTTTAGTTAAACATCAGAAGAGCGTAGGATCGATGCCAACCTTATTCTCAAACTCATGTTTATACACATATAATGGGGCATTTAACTTGTTCTCTCAGTAATTTTGATACTGCATAGTTTTTAAGTTGACTTGGAGCTTTCCAGAACATATGTTAGAAGTATTTGAACATATTGTAAGAAAATATTTCAGCCACAATATATGGTACATCTCCTGAAGGTAAGGAAGAGATTATTCTTTAATTTCTTTTCAAAATACCATGCATACTTGGAAATTTATTGGAATAACAGATATAAAAGAAAAAATAATTCTTAGGATAATTTTTTTCAATGAAAACATTTATTCATTTATTTCACTAATAGTTGCTAAGTGGCTATTATGTGCCAGACACTATTCTAGATACTAGGGACATAAAAATAATCAATATAGACAGAAATCTTGCCTTCATGAGGCTGTGCAGTATCAAAATTATTAAAAGAGCAAGTTAAATATCGAACATATGCATATATACCCAAGTTAGATGGCTATGTTGGTGGGCATCCATCCAGAGCTTTTTTGACTTTTTACTAAAACACCATTTTGAACTTAGTCTGTGAGTAGGATAAAAAATTCAGTCCATCTCTTTACCTCAGTGTATGTATGATCTTCTGTAGTAAAGACTCCTTATGAAACCCCAGCAAGAATCTCACCTATTCAATGCCAGATGGCACAAAAACAAACCATTTATAGAGTGGATTACAAGTAGGCTATATACAAAAGTGCTGTCTCCACATGATTCCTAGTCTTTCAACCAAGTGCCAGGGATTTATGTGCTTAATTCCCATTAGAATTTATGAGAATTAACAGTGCATGAATGAAAAAAATATATATCCTTAACTGAAAAGTGAAAATCTTAAAGACACCCCCTCAAGATAAAAGTTCAAATGTTGCATGCATTTTTCATAAGAGCTTTTAAAGTTAAATTTTAGAACTGTTGAGGTTCTAAGTGGGGAGCAGATTAGGCATGTGCTGACTTGTCTTAACAGAAGCCGAATTTTGGAAAGGCTTCATGGTGCAGTGGAAACACTCCCTGGACTAGGAGTGCACAGACCAATTGAGTTCTAGCCTCTAGCTCAAGATCTTAAAACTTTCTGGGTGCAGAGGGACCAATGTATGTGAAAGTATTTTTATAAAATGTTAAGCAGTCAATACTCCTGGACCTGCATACAAGACACACTTGAACGAGTAAATACCTAATTGATAGAGAATTTTAAATTTTATATGACAAAGTTATTGTTTATAATCAACTAATAAGATTTACTGGGAAAGAAATGCAAGAAACCCATGATCCCCTCAGAAGAAACCTGCTAGTAAAAAACCTGGAGCTTACAAAGAGCTGTGGCTGTCAAAGGATTTAATAAAAACAGAACAAAATGACAGCAGTCCCAGACCTTCACACCACAACCCCACAGTGACTAGAGGAGACACTGCACTAATATTGCCAGAAATGTCTGCATTAAGAATTATCACGGGAAGACAAATTATTTACTTGGACGCTTATCAATGAAATACCATCTCTCCAGCTTAGACAACCCCTTGCCCAAACAACTAGTAACTAGTTTGGAAAATGTTAGAATCATACCTCCATTCTACAGTTTTAATTGGGATTAAGTGCTATGAGACCCATAGCCAAAAAATATTTCAAATATTGGAACTATTGGCATTGGGCCACTTCCACATCTACCTCTTAAGCCTGTTCACCTGCCCATCTCTATGTAGCACAGTGACATTCCAAGAGATGATGGTAACAATGAGAAGTATAGACTATCGAGTTTATAGATTTAAGACATTCTGTATCTTGAATCTGTATAAACAATACTCACATTTGTCATAATGCATGCATACAACAGCATCCCTTCTACCCCATGGAAATGAATGATTAATAATCCCTTAACAATAGCCAAGCCAGAAAAAAACCACTATAAATCACATACCAACTGCCAATACAGAACACCATAATTCTAGATCGGATCAAGGAGAAAGACACTCCTGACCAAGTTCTTCTACACAGTGAAAGTGTATACACCCAACCCTAGTCGTTACTGCCTTCTGAAAATGAGATACCACTCTGTTTCAAGTTGTTGGAAGCATTGTTCTATGCGCGCCCCCACCCCCCGCCCCTTGTTCCAGAGATTACAAACTCTATCATCAGTTCTGGCCTTTGTTCAAGCTGAAAGGACTTAAATAGTGATTTGGCTGGTATCTTTTTAATTATATTCAATTAGTAAGATGAATCAGCACTATTTTATATAAGAACCTCTTGTATTTGGCTCTTATTTCTGCCTGGTAACACAGGGAAAGAGGCATCTTCTAAAAGGAAGACAAAGAAAAAGCAAGAAAGATAATCCTGATTTTTGCCTAACAGTAATGTCATCCTTGTGAAGTCTTTTTCCAAATAACTAATTGTCCAGGTTCTATTTCAACCCCTGTCCTGTTTGTCCTTATAGATAATTATGAATAATCCACAGGCAAAACTAGAGTAGAGGGGATTCATCATTTAAAATTTTTTTATATTACTAAGAATGTTACTTTTGTACTGATAGATCAGTTTTGATTTTGTTTTTGGAATACATCACCCTTTTGGCCATTAAAAAACTAATTAACATAAGTCCTAAGCCAAATAAAAACTGCAGATGTTTTATCACATGTTTGAACACCAGGTTAGGGGCTCAAAGCATAATATATCTGCTCTTGGCTTATAACCTGCATGAGAAACATTATGTTACTAGAAAATGATTTGAAATTACCAAATAGTAAGACAAATAAAGAATCATGTAAATGTTAATGTAATAAAGCTAAGAAGCAAACAAAATTCCCCCAAATCCAGAGTAAATCCTTAGCCAAGAAAACTTTCTGCCCATAATACAAATAATCATCCCAACCTTATTAGGTTAAGAAAAACATAGAGTACAGTTGGAGCATGTATCATTGTTTTTTACTTCTTTTCCTGGTGTATATCCTTCCTTGTATATATAACAACATACATACACATATATATTTATGTATAATATATATACATATATATATATTTCCTTGTATATATCCTTCTCACAGTGCCTAGCACAGCGCTCTCTATGTAGTAGATTCATAAGCTCATATTCAACAAAAATGGGTTTATTGTCTTCTGTGTGCCAGGTTCTGTCTGGGCACCAGAGAAGAACAGGGCAAAATAAGACAATGTTGGTATTCCCACAGGGTTCATATTCCAGTTGAGACTAGAGTTTGCTGAATGAATGAAATAATGTTGCCCTGGGACTTACTCTTAAATCTTTTTTAATGTAAAATCAGGCGATTATCACAATTTTATTTTTACCAAATGTGAACCAAGTTAAAGTAGTAACCATATGTATGAGGTATGGGAAGAGAAAATTATAAAGTTTAAAAAAATTAGGAGAAATGAAAGTAGATGGGCTAACCAAAAAATCAGAATGTAGGACTTGACAGTTAATAGGGGAAGCTCTTAAATTAGAGTCTAAGTTAACATTCTTTACTTTCAGCCATATTTTAATTATGCCCATTTGTCAAAAAGCTAAACACCACAAAAGTTTAAATAACCATAATTTGCTCATATTATCATATAACTGGTGTTTACAATAATTTCCTTAATGCACTGTAAGATTGAGGCAACCTCTGAATAATCAAAGAAAAAATGACTTACATGTCCCAAGTTTTAAAAATTATATTGCATTTTTATTCCGTGAAAATTTACAATCCACGTAAAATATGTATGACTCTCCATTAACCTGGATATTAAATTAAACTTCCCATTCCTTAATTATTTTACCAACACTTACTTTACCTTCCCACCTCTTTTCAATGCATACACACACGCAATCACATACACACCACCCATTCACCCACCCCGTACCCCCCCACACACACACACATGCACACCCACATGGGTCACTGCTTTTTTTCATGGTTAAGACTGACTCCATTAAAAAAAAAAATGGTAAAGGGGAATGATATAATTTCAAATATTTTAATAAACCAAGGCTTTTGATAAAAGTTCTAAAATTTTGCCAGACATTAATAAGGAAACTTGCATTTGCTGTTTTCATTCACAGGATCACATTTAAATAATGTGTAATAGAAGAAAAGGTGTAAAGATTTCTAGGAGAAGAAGGCATGCTATACTGACTTAAATAACTACCACTTTGTTCTTAGAACATCAAGGGAATCCATTAAATCCTTTATCATCAAGACAGTGCTGTCATTAATAGCAAAACTGTTTCTCAGCCTGACTTTATAAAACTTTACACCTGTGCCCCTTGCTTATTAATCCCTGTTGACTTGCTCTTCTGAAACTGTTCTCTCAAAGTTTGCTAATTTCCTCATCTCCAGATCCAATGATATCTTCTCATCCCTCTTCCTTTTAAATTTCCCAGCTTACACTTGATGACCACTGCCTCCTTGAAATTCTCTGCTTCCTCAGACTCTGAGACTCTGGTTGTCCTCCTTTGTTTCAGTTTGTTCTATTTCTGGTTCTCCCATGTTTTTTCTTATTTCTTCAAAGCAGGCATGCCCTTCATTTTTCAGTTTGCCCAGAGGGAGCAGAATGGGTTTTCTGTTTGTTTGTTTGTTTGTTTGTTTGTTTGTTTTATAATTTAACCTCAGCCTCCTTCTCTCTCAACAATCTCTCCCTTGGCCATGTCATCCAACACTTATCCTAGCTCTACTGTCATCTATGGATACTTCCTGAATTTGGGCTTTTTACTCCCGACAGCATATACATCAATATTGGAATGTTCCACCAGCATTTCACATTCAACATGTCTAAAATTAACTCAGAATCTTACTTATTAAACCAACCCTCTCTTTTTTTACTTTTGCTGATGTCTCCTACCCCCCAGTTACCCAAGTTCCAAACCTTCGAGTCAATTCTTACTCTTCAATCTCCCTTGCTTCCCTTTTTTAATCCTCTTAAAAATCAAATCCAAAAAAAAAAAAAAAATCAAATCCATCCCTCTGTTTCTGGTCATCTCACCCCCTCTCCTTCTCTCCATTTAGGCTTTCTCTACATTGCTGTGGCTGCTAGCACACTGGTCCTATCTCTTGATTTTTTATTTCTTGCAAGATCTAGCACAATGACTCCTACAGAGTAGAACCTCAACAAATATTTGTTAAATGAATTCAATAAAGAAACAAGTTTTCAGAGAGAAGAAAATTGTCAACATAAAGGTCAGAGATGGTAAATTACTAAATTTTTAAAAGCCTGGATCTTAAATGAGAGAGAATTTCTTAGAGATGCTAGCCTTAAATTAAAAATGAATTATATCAACACTTTGAAACCTGCTTTGTGACAGAGTAGAGAGAAAAACCTAACAAATGAACCTTTTAGCATTTTGGAAAGGAACATGCCAGATTCTTAATCTTTTTAAAACTCATTAAAATTCTGGAGAAGTCTCACTGTTTGAGGTGTTCACAATTATGGTGATTCCTAACTCCCAAGGCACAATTTTTTAAATCCAGTGGCAGTTTTTGTTCCTAGAGTATTCTTTCACTTGTTGTTCCTCAAGCAGGTGGAGCCCTAGAAACTCTCAGTTACTTAGATGTTACTTAGATGTTACTTTTTGCCACAAACTAAGAAATGAAAACCATTATCAAAAATAAATGCATTGGGGCACTTGGGTGACTCAATCAGTTAAGCATCTGCCTTGGGCTCAGGCCATGATTTCAGGGTCCTGGGATCAGGCTCCCTGCTCAGCAGGAAGTCTGCTTCCTCTCCCTCTCCTTCTGTCCCTCACCCTCCACCCCACCACCTCTTGTGCAGGCACACTCTCTCTCTCAAATAAATAAAATCTTTAAAAAAAATAAATGCATAATCTCTCTTTCTGTTGGCCACTTGTTCCAGGTTAGTGAATTTTTAAAATAAGTTCTTAGAAAATGTTTACATGTTAGTCCCTGATGAGAGCTTTCTTCTATCAAAATAACTTCTAGAACATTTATAAAAATTCTTTTTCATGCATAGTTTTAGATTTTGTTAAGAATTGAGAATACCAAAGATATGTGTTTTTAAAGTTTTGGAGAAAAGCTTAAAGTGGAAGAGACAGCACTTTGAATGATCAAAAAATCTTTTCTTAGAGCATTGTCATCCTAGCCTTTCTTTGCATTTGCGGAGGATTGTTTGTTTCCTGACACACATTTTTACATAAACAATGCATAGAACAAAAATACTGTATTTGTCCATCATGAGATGTACATCACTTGGCAAAAACCTGGTGTGTCTGATTAATTTTGAAAAGAAGATAATTGCTGCTTTAAATAAAGTTGTATATATTTATTATGAGAACCAAATTAAGCAAATTACATTGGCCTTCCTAATCCGCTGATCAATAGAGTTAATGTAATATGCAAAGAACTTGAAAACATTTAGACTTCTTCAAACCCAGGGTGTATAGTACTTTGCTGTTGTTTGCTTTGTTCCTTTACTCCTAGCCCTACAATCAATTTTTCTAGGTTTGGCGATACAAGGAATCAAAAAGAAATGAGTTAAGATCAAATAAGGTTATAATCTGACCCATTTGAAGCAATACCTTTACATTAACTCAAGGATGGTATGAAATTTTTGTCAGCTATTAAATATATTTTTTTAAATTCCTGTTGATTTTGTTAAAGTTGCAGACTTCAATGTTTTCTCCAGTAGAGTTAATGAACTGAATGGAAAATATCTCATTAATTTCTTGAGCCCCCTTGTGAGGCAAGAAAATGACATTCTCATCTAACAGCTGGAAAAACTGAAGAACTAGTGAATGCAACTGCACTCAGCTGCAAAGGAAAATAATACTTTAATACCCAAGGACGTAGATATGAAATAATATTGCAGACACACACATTCCCTCTCTTCTTTTTAAGGAATCAATACCTGCATCTTAAAGTATGAGGATAGTTAAACCCTTGGATCTTGGCCCTATACCTTCTGGCAGAGTAAATTATTGCCTCACAGACTGGCAGTGCAGTCACCCTTTTAATTTACTTTTAAATAGCTTTTCCCTAATCCATACAACCTAAGATCTGGCCAATCATGAATCTTCAGTAAACTTATTGAAATCCCTTATTCTATAGATTTTTTAACTGTAAGATTTCAGGAAATAATAACTCTTTCCAAAGTACATTGAGAACTTAGTTGGAAAGTAAAACAGAAAAAAATTGAGTAGATTTGTGGTTTCACAGAAATGAACTTAGAATTTGCAAAACATCATACAGTTTTGAGATCTTCTGAATTCATTTGTTTTGCAAAAGTGGAAAGTCTCACTTGAGGGGAAATGCCCTCAAGTTACTTCCAGTATTGCTGTAGGATTCATTTTTGTAGGTAAGGGATTGCAAAAGTTAAGTGCTTTATATGTATTCTTTTTTTTTTTTTTTAACAAATCATTATCTTTTAAATGGGTTTAGGACATCCCAAAACAAATCAGGAAAACAGAACATTATTTCAGTATTACCAACATAGGGCTTTGTGTAATGACTGTGACACCATGACAGTGAAGTATTCATTTTTAAGCTTTAAACAGAGAAAGCTTTACCTCAGTGTGTCCAATAGAAATACAATATGTAAATTAACCCATATTATCTGTATGCTGATTGGCTTGAGTTCCCCCGAATGTCACAATCTCACCACCCAGCAATGAGGTATTTTACTGCTGTCTGGAGATCAAATTATTACTGTAGAGAAGATCTTTATTTTTTTCTGTTTCATTAACAGATTATTATAAAGCAATAAGCATGCAGGAGGAGAAGCAGACGTTTTACATTGGGAGTTAATGAAAGCATGTCTGCTGGTTTTTTTGGAGGTGGGTAGTTGTTTAAAATCTTATACCACCCCCACAAACAAAACTCTTCGGAAATGGTAAAATAAGGAAATGCATGATTCCAGAGGCATCCCCAAGCATCCAGTTGTCAGGCTATGTGATGTCTTGTGATATCATCGGACCTTTTGGATGGGTGTAAGTTTTATGAATTCGTTATATTCCTAGTATTTTTCTTCCGTAAAAACAGGGGGAGGGAAAGGAAACTCACGCACACAACTGCTTTGACATTACCAATGTATTGGTCAGCTGTACTTGAAAGAAGGAAAAAGAAAGGCTGCTGCTCGGTGGGGTGAATGCGAGGAATAGTCATTTAAAATTTTGTAAGCCGGATTCTATAGTCATATTCGTTAAGGTAAAATGGATGTAAATCATTTTGCAGTTGCCCTCTGAACTTAGCTTCTCTCTACTTAACACATTTTTGCGTGCATTTGAGAATAGAAGATGACTAACAAAGACAGCGCTGCCCTAACCTGTTTTCCCTCCTTCCCCATTGACAAGATTTTTCTTGACGGCGCTTTTTAAATATATATATATATATTTTTTTTTAATTTGTTTTTCTTTCTTTCTCTCCCCACCCCCCCCCGCCCCGCCACGCCCAGGCTAACCTGCAAATGCAAAGGTCAGCTGAGGAAATCATGAAAGAGGAAATCTAAAAGAAGCTTCCAATGCATTGGACCACCCTAAGAGAGAAAGGAAGGAAATGTTCGGGAAAGGCTAGGGTTCCGGGAAGCCGAAGAGGGGGCGAGGGCCCCCAATACCGTGGCTTCTGGCGCTGCCCTAAGGGAAGAGGATGGGCCTGAGGTCCTGAAAAAGCCTTCCCAAGCCCCCACCTCAGATGTGGGGAGGGAAAAGTTCAGAAGCAGCCAGAAGGGGACAGACGCCTAATTTTGCCAGTTCAACAGGACAGGAGAGTCAATAAATCCTGCCAGCTCTGGAAACGGGTCGAGGCTCCTGCTGGCTCCCGAGACGCTGAAGCAGCCCTCGTCGTCGCCGCCGCCGCCGCCGCCGCCGCCGCCGCGGCCCCTGCGTTACTGGGGGAGACGGTGCCGCTGCGACAGGGGAGGACGCGGCTGGAGCTCAAGGAGGCTCCAGCGCGCAGGCGCCGCCGAGCCTTGCCTGGATGCTCAGTCAAGGCACTAAGGCAAAAAAAATCAGCAATTTATAGAAAGAAGAAGCTATAGTCTGTCGGGATATCCAACACCAACAGGTAGGAGGATATACTCTCGGTTAAGTTTGGGGGGAGGGGGGGCGCAGAGTGTTGATGAAACTGCAGGTTCACCGGCACCGAGCCCTCCCTGAGGTTTTTTGTTTTTTGCTTTTTTGACAATAAACTGCATAATGGAAGTACATTCAGACAATGCATCTTCAGTAGGGCTTACTGAGAGCTCCATTTCTGGAAAGCGTTGCAAGACTGAGGAATATCAGACTGCGAATCACCGGGAACAGTTCCCTTGCAGCACAGAAGCAATCTCTCTCCCCATCTTCGCGTATGTAATGCATGTCTCTCTCCCCCTCCCCCTCCTCCACCCCACATTATAAATCCAGGGGTGGCGGATTTCAGGTTTCGTAATGTTGCATGATGTGATCGGTATTTACCCGGGGTTGTACCGGTGGGAAATTAAAATCGTCGAACGCAGTTTTGCCTGGGCTTCCATCAGCATATTCTGGGCTAGTGAGAAGTGGCAAAGGGAACATGCTTCGTGGGCATAACAGAGGAAGCCGATTTTCCTGGTGTGGCTCTCAGGCACCCAGGAAACAATGTGCATTTTGTTTTAAAATGAAGCCACTTGCGATTTGCGACAAAGATTATCAGTGTAAATAGGAAAGGCTTAATTGCCCAAGAAATACAGGTTCATGTTAAATTCTTTTGAATCTAGGCAGCCAAGGTTTACAAATGGAAGTGCATTATTCCTCTGGGTGTGTTTCCCTGGCCAATATTTACATTAACCGTTTTTAATAATCATGTGGGTTTAAAAGAGAAAAGATTTACCAAAAATGGGGGGTAGGGTAGGGAGGGAAAGACAAAAGATTAAATCACATCAAACCCTGGACAACTTCCTATTAATTTCGAAGTCTAATGTTGAAATTGTGCTTTAAGATGAATCAACAAATACTCTTCTTGTAATATGCAGCATGAATAGTGGCACTTGAGTTAAAAGACATATTTTGCAAGGACTCTTTGGATGCATATCAGCAGGAAAGCTGCCTGTAACACACTGACAGATAATAACAGAACTCAAATAATGTAGGTAGTCTCATTTCTGTCACCTACCAGCAATCTTGTAGATTCCATTGTAACATTAGTGATTAATTCCTAGACTGGCATATTTTATGATTGTGGAACATTTTATTCCTTCCATCCTAAAAGTACCCAATCAAATTTATGTTCTCCAAAATAGGGACATTTTAAAATTCATCTAGTTCAGAAAACTAAACAAGCCAATTTTCTGAAATCTCAAACAAAAATACTTACCAAAGCAAATATTATTATTCAAAATTAAAACTTTATTTGCTTCCCCATAAATGAACAGCTTTATGTTAGCACTGCCTGACATCATTACTTGTTAACTTAAGAACTGATAGCTCATTTTTTTTTCCAGATATTCTCATGGCAAATCAAATGGAAGAAAAGAGGAAGCATGACTGCAGATCACATCAGTTCTCTTTGTGGATTACATTTTCAGTAAAATGTATGGATCTATCTTTTCCTTGTTCTTATATCTAGATCATGAGACTTGACTGAGGCTGTATCTTTATCCTCCATCCATCTATGGCGAACTATAGCCATGCAGCTGACAACATTTTGCAAAATCTCTCTCCTCTAACAGCCTTTCTGAAACTGACTTCCTTGGGTTTCATAATAGGAGTCAGCGTGGTGGGCAACCTTCTGATCTCCATTTTGCTAGTGAAAGATAAGACCTTGCATAGAGCACCTTACTACTTCCTGTTGGATCTTTGCTGTTCAGATATCCTCAGATCTGCAATTTGTTTCCCATTTGTATTCAACTCTGTCAAAAATGGCTCTACCTGGACTTATGGGACTCTGACTTGCAAAGTGATTGCCTTTCTGGGGGTTTTGTCGTGTTTCCACACTGCTTTCATGCTCTTCTGCATCAGCGTCACCAGATACTTAGCTATCGCCCATCACCGTTTCTATACAAAGAGGCTGACCTTTTGGACGTGTCTGGCTGTGATCTGCATGGTGTGGACTCTGTCTGTGGCCATGGCATTTCCCCCAGTTTTAGATGTGGGCACTTACTCATTCATTAGGGAGGAAGATCAATGTACCTTCCAACACCGCTCCTTCAGGGCTAATGATTCCTTAGGATTTATGCTGCTCCTTGCTCTCATCCTCCTAGCCACACAGCTTGTCTACCTCAAGCTGATATTTTTCGTCCACGACCGAAGGAAAATGAAGCCAGTCCAGTTTGTAGCAGCAGTCAGCCAGAACTGGACTTTTCATGGCCCCGGAGCCAGTGGCCAGGCAGCCGCCAATTGGCTAGCAGGATTTGGAAGGGGTCCCACACCACCCACCTTGCTGGGCATCCGACAAAATGCAAACACCACAGGCAGAAGAAGGCTCTTGGTCTTAGATGAGTTCAAAATGGAGAAAAGAATCAGCAGAATGTTCTATATAATGACTTTTCTCTTCTTAACCTTGTGGGGCCCATACCTGGTGGCCTGTTATTGGAGAGTTTTTGCAAGAGGGCCTGTAGTTCCAGGGGGATTTCTAACAGCCGCTGTCTGGATGAGTTTTGCCCAAGCAGGAATCAATCCTTTTGTCTGCATTTTCTCCAACAGGGAGCTGAGGCGCTGTTTCAGCACAACCCTCCTTTACTGCAGAAAATCCAGGTTACCAAGGGAACCTTACTGTGTTATATGAAGGAGCATCTGGAAATCTTTAGCCTTGTGAAACACTAACCTTCTCTGCTAAGCAATCGTGGCCTGTAGCCATATCTTGAGAAGAAAATCAAGAATGGGATCAGCGGTTATAAGGATTTGGGCAACATTCTGCAGTCTTTGCAATAGTTCACCTATAATCCTATTTTAAATCTCAGAGTGATCCTGCTGACTGCCGGCGAAGGTTTGTAATTAAGAAAGGACTGAACCACTGCCCTAAGTTTCTTCATGTGGTTGAAAACTAGATAATGGAAGTAGCAGGTGCTAAGTATCAGTGCTAAATGCTGTGTATATCACTACTTATGAAAAAAAATCAAAAAAACAATTAGCATTGGACATCTTAATAAATTAAGTTGACATGAGGTAAATGTGTTGATAAAAACTAATTTTAGAAGTTTGAAGACTTTAAAACATTTCATACTATTATTGTTTTGCAAAAACTAAAATATTTGGGGACTTAAAGTACTGTAATCCACTAAAGACGTGCCATGAATTATTGGATTATCACACTTTTAAAAATTCGCCTTGTAAGTTTGGAGGAGCATTCCAAAGCAGTATATTGGTTCCAACTAGAGTTTACTCTCTTTTTTTTTTTGTATTAATACATTACTATTTCTAAATACCACTTTCCTTACCTACTAGTGAAATTGCTAGCATTGAACTGTATTATGTAGTTTTTGTTAATTTGGTATAAAGTTTTTCCAATTCATTTATATTTTACAAATGCTAGATATTGGTCTAGGAGGCAACATTAATGGTACCAACTGGTCACAGCTGAACAGTTCTAATGATGCAGAATAAACACATGTTGCCTTAAAAGGTTATCTAGTATCTTTCATCTTATTTAGCATTGGAGCAAATAGTCAAGGGAAATCGAATTAGTAACTGGTCATGGTCATGCATCTGGAAGTGCATGGACGATCATTTAATACTCTTTTTCCTTTTTCCTCTCATGGTTTGAAAATTAAGGTGCACATCACTGGGATAACGAGATTTTCTTCTGAGGTGTGCTACCCATTCTAGTGTGTTCTAAGAAGCTGGCAGTTGATGTATGTTTATATTTTAAATCAGCTGTCAAGGGGAGACCACAGCCTTAGTATGACATCCTGCACAATTTGTGAAGCATTTATTCTACCGACGGCACAGTCTTGTTTATACTTTCTGCACATTCAGTGTATTGGTCGTTTAAATTATTTCAGTTTTACCTTGTGAAAGCTTCTAATATGATTTCTGGTATTTTAGAAATACTTTAGAGTCTGTGAGTCTCATTCTTTAAGATACAGATGTGTGAATTTCAATATAAAGTTGCATTTGCCAAAATTTACCTGTGTAGCCTGTTACTTTTCTTGGAATAAATTTTACATTTTTTGGCAATTAACAATTTCTTTTGACCTGGGAGGCAAGCACAAACTAGGAAGACTAGCTTTATTATGGTTTGCTTTTTGATTTTTTTGTAGCTACTATATTTTGGAACTGGAAATGCACGAATGATAGGGAACTTAAAGCTGATAAACTGACAAATAATATTATCTACAAAAGCATTATTTGGTAGTTTATCATAATTATACCTCTATTTATTCTTATAAGTCAGTAATGTTTAGAGATATATATCTGCTTAGTTAATTAGTTCAGAATTTTAATATAAATATCACATTTTAATTTGGAGCATTGCAGAAATTTTGGCTTCTAAATATATGACATCTAAGAAGAATGGTTTACAATAACATTATGACAAAACCAAAAAAGTTGTTGTTTTTGTTTTCCATTGTTTTCATCTGTTTTTTGTTTGTTTGTTTGTTTCATTTTGTTTGGTTCTTGAAAAATAAGATTAGGAATCTAATGGTACAGAATTCTTTATTGCTATAGTACTTCTGTAAAGAGAATATCAATATCAATATAAACAAGGAGAAATAAATTACTGGAATGTCTCAATGATATATGCAACTATTCAGTTTTGCTCATATAAGGACAGCTCAAGCCATGATTTAGTGAGCACTGTGTTTAACCTCATTTTACTTTATATACCAAAGTTGACTGGATCTGAGACAAAGTTTAATGTACAACAGGAGTTAAATCTAGCAATAAAGGCCCCTTGTTGGTACTAAAATCATCCAAAATGCAATAAAGAAAATGTTATCAAAAGGTATTCTGATAACATTGTTTCCACCTCAAAAAAAAGTTATAGTAGAGGGGTAATTACAATGATTATATTTATAGAGAACTTTGCTTAGAGGTTCAGATATCACCAGCAATCAGTGGAACATTCAGCAATTGTCTTGCTGTCAGAGATCAGCTATTATCAACGCTAACCTCCATAACATAGACAAGAAAACTGAGGCATAGATTAAAGGTAGGGTGATGAGGAGTCAAGAGCAACAGCCAAGTGAGATTGCCTGACGCTACCTAGCTATTTGGAATAACAGATTCCAACAGCTTTGGTAAGTGACCAGTGAATAATGCAGAACCGTCGTAACTTTTATTTAAGCCTACTTTTGACTAATTTGGCATTTCAGGTCAAGGGGCAAGCACTGGGTGAGATACATCCCCAGTTAAGCGATGCCATTTGTAAATCAATGAGTAATGGTAGCAATCATAAAAGTCTGCTTCCGTGTCTTAATGACCAAATTATATTATCTATTTTGGCACATATCCCAATTTTCAATATTTAAAAACAGTTGGTAACTAATTCAACTTGAAAAGGTTACTAATTTTCAACCCCTGAAAATATTCCCACTGGCGAGTCCAACTTCCCTATGAGAAAGACCCATTATCAATAATGTGTCCCTCCTGGACTAATTACATCTGACCTGAACAGTCTTTAAATTGTTTTCGTTAATAATGATGATATGTTTGCATGGATGTGTCTATCCTACCTCATCTGGTTCCTTTGGTGCACAGTGGATTTATTTGTGAGATGTCTGGCTGGAACTAGGCATTCAGTCTGTGACTGTGGAATCCCATGCAGATAAAAACTGAGGTAAAAGGAGGTGAGTAACTTGCCTAGTCTCCCACAGAGGACCCATTTAAATAACGTAAAATTAACAGTAGTCATTAGAAAAAAATTATTTGTAGGACTCCCTATTGACTGAATCACCTTCTTCAAGTGCTAGCTGGTTGGATTTCAATACCAGCATTTTTCAGAGGTTAGCTGATTTGTCATCACTAACATGCGGATATGGCCACTTACTCATTTACCTCTACCTCCATGAAAGCTACCTGAACTGCTTATTAATTTATTTATTCATTCAAAAAATATGTATTGGGCCCTGGGCTGTGCTGAGAACACAGTGGAAAACAAGAGAGAACATTCTCTAATGAAGATGTCTTAGTCTAGTGGGAACGACAATTAAATACGTAGTAACAACAAGTTACAAATGTTATGATAGTAAACATTTCTAAGTTGGACTTGGTATTAATGGCCATAAATGGACTGTTCTCCATTTTTCCTTCGGTGCCTTAACTCATATCTTTTCCCAGTTCTCCTCGGGATCTTTTATATGCCATACTGCCTCAATTCAGAGGGAGCCTCCCATTCTGCTCACACTTCATTTAGATGAATCACCATGTTACATTTGGGAACATGAGTCCCCATGTTGTTAATACTATACACAAAATAACAGCAAAATCCGAGTGTTAAAGTCAACCCCTATGTCCTGACTTTCCACTTCCACATAAGCGATATTTCAATTCCTTCAAGAAACTTGGAGGTGACTTTTCTTACACACTCATATGTTCCTACAAGGTGGCATGAGAATGCCTGGGTAAAGTGTCATCAAAGAAGGCACTAAGAAGCAAACTCCTGGGGCCCTCCCATGGTGCTCAAGCAAAAATGGGAATAACCTGTGAAACAGTGTACATACTGTTAACATACTGTTAAAGCGTGCCACTGCAAAGTGTTTAATGCCCCTTGTTGTAGACACCAGAAAACTCCCTAAGCCCATAATCTGAAAAGTTTGTCTGACCCCCAAAATTTATTTCTATTGCAAATACAATTAAAAATCTTTACAGTTATAGAGACATACTTCTTTTCAGCTAAGCCATGTAATAATGAGTTGTGCTGCAGTGGGGATTCCTATAGGACGGTTTGTAAACAGAACCCAAACTTCACTTCTGTGTATTCACCATTAGATAAATTTATTTTGTTCCATTTTTTATTTTACTCCACATTGTTATCCAAACAAACAAAAACCAGTTTATATTGATTCCATATTAAAAAGGAAAGAAAATAAGATGGTAAATGTTAATGTTTCAAATACTGGTTGAACACATTAATTGAGGTAGATGGTTGCCAGAATCATGGATTATTTACAATTCCAAAACTTTGTCAGTTTGTTCTTCTGTGTAAAAATACATCATTTTCATATTTGTGAATATTCTCTTCTAAATGTTTTGAATGGAAATTGCAGGGTCTACTACGGTAATTGTTTGTTGCTGACTCTTTTTTTTTTTTTATTGTTGTTCTCAAATCTGGGCATGCTAGTGTTCTGTGACTTCCCAATTCCCTCAGAAACTCTTTTTTACACCATATTAAAATGATAGAATTGCTTTATTTTGAGGCATAAGCTCATAATCAGTCTAAATAGTGGTGAAATGAAGATATCATTTGTAGGTGACTGGATTTTTTTTTTTTTTGCCATTAATCAAATAGTCAAATAAGTTAAAGTTATCGAGAACTTGAGAAATGGAGGGACGATTCCTTTTTTTTTATCTTTTTTTTTTTTTTTTTTTTTTTTTTTTTTTTTTTTGGCTAACTGCCTTACACTGCAATGTAACAGGTCCTAAAAAAATATATTAAGACCAAGGCTTTAACTTTATAAAAGGATTACATAACCAAAACCTGGTTTTTAAAATGGAAAAGGAGCTTTTATATCATCTCCTTTTGCCAAAGGGATGATGTCCATTAGTTGCTCAAACCCTTTGGATTAAAAGGCTTTTAAAGCCAGTTTTCCTCCCACCAGATCAAGCAGTTAATACAATGGCTGGAATCCTATAAAGGCTCTGGAAGAAAGCAAAGAGAATGTGTTTACCTCTGAGTGATTGTAGAAAAAGGCCTCAAAAAAGTCACAGGTGGTGTGGGGCTTGGAATTACTCACACTTGGCATTCACAACCAGCCACTAGTTCCTTTCGGTGCCACTAGACAACATCATCCTCAGAAAAACACAGGTTTTTCAAGCTTGGCTTGGAGGTAGAAAGCGGTTCTTTTTTTTTTCTTTTTTTTTCTTTTTCCCCTCTGTATGTTTAGAAAAATAATAGATTCTTGACACAAATATTAAAATTGATATTGTAATGTATATCTTGGTTTATGGGGTTTTAAAATAATGTTTAACTATCATGGGTATTCAAGATCATGGGATGAGGAAGTAAATTATTATAATACTTGGGAAAAGCTATAATATTAAAAAAAAACCTTAAAGCTGAATTGACAGTCGAGCTTCAATGAGTTTAAAGTTAGTTGTTTCTTTTCAAAGCTTTAAGAAAGCAAAAATCTGACTAGATGAAGGAAGTGTTTGTTTCTTCTCCATCAGGGGTGGGGGGGGTGTTGAATTGAGAGAATTCATTTTCTCCAGGGAGAAAAGGAATTTGGGTCATTTTTAGTGAGCATTTTCTTTAGACATAATTCAGTTCAACAGTAGTTTATTGTGTGCTTACTGCATGTATGATCTTGGGCAAGCTACTTAACTTTTCTATGCTTCATCAAGGAAAAGGAGACGATAGTACAAACATCCTGGGGTTATTGAGAGGGTTCAGTGAGTGCATCCTTGTGAAGGTCTTAGGACAGAGTCTGGCATCTTAAATAAATTTTACTTTTTACTGGCTCTCTCATAGTTCACCATCTAGCAGCAGAGACACAAACAAATTATGAGACAATGTGATAAGTGCTGTGAGAGATTAGCGTTAAAGAAACACAGAAATGCAATTAACTCTGTGAAGATGGCAGAAGGAAGGTGAGACAGAAAAGGTGGCAACTAACCCCAGTCTTGAAGGATCATTTTAATTTCATCTTCCTGACAAAGTTGGGAAAGCCATTTCAGGCAGAGGAAATAGTAAACTGAGCAAAAGTCAAAGAAAATCTAAAGCTCATGATGATTCAACATAGGAATTCACTAATCAGAGAATTTTAATGTGTGGCTGGAGCTTTGGTCTCTGCAAGGGGAGGGCCAATGTGGTATAGAGGTTAAGAAGCACACAACTTGAAAGTTTAAGTCCTTCTTCTTTACTAACTTTATGCTTTTGAACAAGTTAAACTCTTTGAGTCTCAATTTGTTTATCTATCATGGCAGGGGTGGAGGTGGTAAGTAGTAGCAATCATTACTTTTAAAGAGTTGCTTGAAGATTAAATGAGATAATATAATAAAAAAAGATAAAATAGGGGTACCTGGCTGGCTCAATCGGTGGAGTGAGCAACTCTTGATCTCAGGGTTGTGAGTTCAAGCTGCATGTTGGGTATAGAGATTACTCAAAAATAAAATCTTTTTAAGAATAGATTAAATAATGACAACTATTATTAAGTACTTATTATGTGCCAAAGATTGTTCTAAACACTTTTCATATATTAACTCATTTGGTTATCACAATGAGTACATGGCATTATTATCCATACTTTACAAATGAAGAAACTGAAGCCCAGAGAAGTTAAGTAACTGACACAAGTTAGTAATAGGCAAACGTGGATGTAAAGCACTCAGCACAGTACCCAGGCGGAGTGAGTGTTCTATAAGTGTTGGCTATTGTTGCTGCTGTTGCTACTGTTGATTTTCACACAATCACTGGGAAGGTTAGAGACTCACTAATGGGGGCCGAAGTGACAGCAGAAACAGAGCGGCAGCCTCAGAGGTAGCTTCAGCTTCCTCTTACCCCCATTTTCCCATGGAGAATCTAAAGGAAGCAAAGAACAGTAGTTGATTGCTTTCACAGAGGACCATATTACTGCAGAAATAGGAGAACCCATCTCATCTTTCAAATGACTTTTTAGAAGGACATTGCTCAAATTACATCACTCAGATTTTCAAAGTGGGCGACACAACTCATGCTGCGTGGAGAATTTCTCCTAGATCTGGCTCATATTCTTCAGGCCTAAATCCATTTGTCCCAGTCTACATTACGTGGAGATTTTAAGTGGATGAAAACCGGAGGCTGGGTAAAACCTTTTCATGGAGTTTCCCTTGGTGTCAAGTTGTCAAGTCTCCCTTTAAAGATCCATCTTTCAGGATCACCATTCCCAGCGTTTTCCAACTACCAACATTCATTTCCCTACCCTGAAATCCCTCCAGGGGCTTCCATAGCCTCTGCATTCATAACTCTATGATGGCAGGACTACCTCATAAATCCTGTTTGCCTGGTATTCATGTATCCACGTGGTCCTCACACTTCTCTAACTATTGACTCATTGTCAGTTGTTTACACACCTGATCATCCTTCATTGCATTTTTTAAATTGTTGCTTGGCCCACTTGAACCCCTGCTACATTTGTCCCAACTGAGCTTCAGTCTTTTTATTTGACCTCTTACTTTACCAGTAATTGTACCAAAGTGATTTCATCTACTAAAGTGACAGCTGCTGTCATCCCCCCACTCCATTTTGGTGCTGTTTGCGGTCTCTGTAAACACAGTTTTTATTTAATTATCTTCTGTAGAATGAAAAAGGATGCCAGCCTGAGTGTCAGGAGCTAACCTGCTGACCAGCTACAGACTGCTGTCAGTGCACTTGACCTCTTAGTTCCCTCAACTGTATAATGAAGGGGTTGATCTCTAAAATTCCTCCAGCTTGGAAAAATCCATGGTTTGTCCATCTGGGTCACTGATGCCCTAAGGACATTAATGACATGGTTCGTTCGTTCTTTCTTTCTTTCTTTTTTCTTTCTTTCTTTCTTTCTTTTTTTTTTGTTTTTTTTTGTTGTTGTTGTTGTTGTTGTTGTTTTATGACATGGTTATTTCTAACAGTTTCCCCACGGATGACCATGGCCCCTGGAGATCCACTTCCTATGTACACTAGGATCTTACCTAAGCAAGTGTAGACCCAAACTGAACCCAGCTTGTTGACATCGACACTAGAGAATATTTATAGCATATCAAAGTACTCTTTCACAGGGTTCTTGCTTTATTCATGTGCTAACTTCGTAATAGCAATTCTAATTTTAATCAGACAGACTTGATGCTCTGCTTCCATTTCAAATGATCAAATTATAGATATTTGTGCCCTGTTATTCCTTTTTATGTTCTAGTCTTAATTATAAATAATTCATGAATTTCTTTTAGAGGGCACCAAATTTATTTCAAGTTCCTGTAGCAAATATATGAAAGATAAAATTTAGGAAGATATTTTAGTACCACCACCGTTGTAATTATAGAATGATTCATCTTTGAATAGATATTTAAGAAACACCTACTGTGTACAAGGAGTTGTACTGGGTGCTTAATAAATCTTGTTATTGAATCTGGTTTGGCTGAGGTTTTAGTCTTAAAGACTTATAAAATGAACACAAATCTGGTTTTCTTTGTGCAGTTGTTTTTGTTGTGCTTCACATGTGCGAAGACATTGATTTTTAAATTCCACCCAGTACAAAAGGGTTTTCCTATTATTTTTAATCACACCCTACACTCAGATTTAAATGGCTATAATTAATGGTGCATTTTTAATTTACAATTTCTGATTTGCAGCAACAAAATTATTTAGTTACCATAAAACACCCTTTTTAAGTATATTTTGAATCTGGTGGCTTGTTGACTTTTAAGAGAATGAACTAGAAAAGATAATATTCTCATCATGGTAGTAACTTTTTAGCTACTAATAAATAATTTGGTAGGTACTGTGGGAAAAATATTCATCCATTCTAGAATACATAATTCAAGGAAATAAATGTTCCCATGTTTACATGGCCCTGATACACCCACAGTGCACTGGGAATTCTGGACATTATTTCATCGGTGCTTTTAGCTATGATGCCACTCAGTTCCCTGATGCAGAAAGAACCTGTGTTCTTCTCAGTGGTGCTATTATTTGTTATGCCTGGAAGGTCTTGAGCATTTTTTGCAGTGCCAGAGCTCTAATGCTTTGTATTTCCATCATGGGCACGAGATAATGTCATTTTCAAGAAGAAAAAATGAGAGAGAAAGACATTTTCTAGTGTATTGAGTTTTGCTGGAGAATATTTGCTCTTTATTGTAATTTTAAGACAGACTTAAATTGTATGTACATGATAAAACATCGTCATAAATATCCCACTAAGATCTATTCTGTTTTCAACCAGCTAAAACTGTACTTGTTGATATTAATGAGTTTTCATTATAATGTATAGAGGGGAGATATAAAGGAAATTACAGACTGAACTTCCTCATTAGATGTTTCTATATGGCAGAAGATAGTTAAATCACTTCTTCATTAGTAGCAGAAACCAAAATACAGCAGGATACATGTACGTAATGACCAAAGGGAAGCCACATAAAGAATTGAGAGGGAATGGTAAGGTGGTTCCAGCAATGGGAAAAAGTGACACCAGAAAGAAAAAAAAAATTCACTAATAGGAAAATTTGAAAAGTTCGAAAGTAATAGGAAGAAAGAATGGGGCAAATATTTTAAGTGGTTTAGAAATTGACCTCACTATTTAAGAACCTGCAACATCTCTCTATTGTATACATAAGATCAAATTCAAAACTCTTTATTAAGACATTTTATGATACAGTGGTGTTCTCCTCTATCCATATTCTTCTCTCATTCTTTTCCATTTTCCATTCCTTATAAATGCCACATAAATACACACAAACATGTCTCCCAATATACAGAAATATACTTCCACCACAGGCTATCTAACTCAATCCATAGATCCACTCAAACTTCGCCTTTGATCGCTTTGACCCACATTAGTTTCTCAGGTCTCTGCATGCCTCAATTATATTTAATCTGTGCATGGTTTTACTTGATATAATGGTGTTTTCTGACTGTTTCAGTGTTCTCTAGAAGTTTGTAAGCTCATGGGCCTTGTCATCTACCTAATTTCTACCCCCACAAAGAACTCTATCTTACTACTAGGCAATAAATAAAGTACTGAAAAAGTACAAATATTATTTACATAAAAGAACAGAGGAGAAAAATATTAATTTTAGAATTTTTTTATTAGAAGTCTCTTTGTCCTTGTCCAAGTTGAGATGTTAATTCAAATGTTATTTCCAAAACAGGGAGAGAGAGAGAGAAAAATGTATAATCAAAATCTAGATAATCTTGACCTTTCCTTTATAGGTGAATATACTACTAATCTTCTAAAAGCCAATGAACTTTAAAGTTTTCTTTAGTGGTGATGAATTTTGAACCATTCACACTTTCTCACTTGTCTTTCTTGTGATCAGTTTAATACAAGTGGACCATTTAATCAGAAAGGCTATGTTTTGTTTATTTATATAGCTCTGCAATTTTAATATAAACATACTAAGCAATATTGAATCTATATCTGCACATTTTTATTTTTTTACTTTTTTTTTAAAGATTTTATTTATTTATTTATTTGAAAGAGAGAGAAAGCACGAGAAGGGGGAAGATCAGAGGGAGAAGCAGACTCCCTGCTGATCAGGAAGCTTGATGCGGGACTTGATCCTGGAACTCCAGGATCAAGACCTGAGCTGAAAGCAGCTGCTTAACCAACTGAGACACACAGGTGTTCCTATCTGAAAATTTTTAAAAGGATTCTCTTCATTTATTTGAGAGAGAGAGAGAGAGCATGTGTGAGTGTGCACATGAGTCGGGGGAGGGCACAGAGGGAGAGGGAAAGGGAGAAGCAGACTCCCTGTTGAGCAGGGCCCCTGATACAGAAGGGGGTCAGGGTTCGATCCCAGGGTCCTGGGATCATATCCCAAAAGCCAAAGGCAAATGCTTAACCAACTGAGCCACCCAGGAGCCCCTATATCTGCAAATTTTTAAAGACGTTTTTATTTTGAAATATACTTCAAATTAGACAATATTCACAGCTGAACATATTATATTAATCAAGGATATCTCTTAATCTGTGCTTCAATAAGGATTCAAATTAGAATCAGATAACTCATCACAACTTTAATAAAAACATCATCATTTTGAAATTACTTAAAGTGTAATGAAATTTTTTTTAAATACACACTAATGCATTTTACATCACTAAGAACAAGATCAAGAACAAGAGTTAGATTTATCAAGAGCAAATAAATATTGTTTTAACATTGGTATACTTCCCCAATAATTAAAATAAATTTGTAAAATGTATTCTAGAGTAACCTATTTTTTATCAGATAATCCAAATGCAGTGATTATGAATCTTTCTGAAATACCATTAAGAATATAACCCTATAATTTTATTTCTACTTTTTATGTGCTAAGAATATTAACCTCCTAATATCAACTGAATTTTTAATGTGTATTCAAATATACTTTAGGATAATTTTGTTTCATTTCAAATGTATAATAGGCTGTCAAAAATAACATAAATGTTGGTGAATTTGGTGTGTGAGGGCACATATTTTGTTAAATTATTGTTATCATGATCATAGTTATTTTAAAACAAAATAAATGAGGACAATTTGTGTGTCAATTGGGAATAGGAGTAAGAAAGCTTTTAAGACTTTTTTTTTTTTTTTTTTTGACAGAGAGAGAGAGATTACAAGTAAGCAGAGAAGCAGGCAGAGAGACAAGGAGAGGGGGAAGCAGGCTCCCTGCTGAGCAGAGAGCCCGATGCGGGCCTCGATCCCAGGACGCTGAGATCATGACCTGAGCCGAAAGCAGAGGCTTTAACCCACTGAGCCACCCAGGCGCCCATGAAAGCTTTTAAATCTCATTAGTTTCTCAGAGAAAATAAATGAAACTGAATGACTACATTTCTTGATTTACAGTTATTTAAGAAAAAAAATTGAGCATATGTCTACATAAGCCCATTTCTACTCATACTTAAAAAAAAACTAAAACCTTTAGTTTAAAGGTTCTTTTGAGAGTTAAATAATTCTAAAAGTCAGAGACAATTAATTACAACCCTTTACTTTATTAACCCAGAATAGCTAAAAGTTATGGCTTTCCCTTTTCAGCTAACCAAACGTGGCTTGTGGTTTATTTCTTAAAGAGGGATCATAAAAAAAGAATGTTTTAATTATTGTAAGTCAGTTTTCAAGAGAATTCATTCATTTATTCATTCATTCAACAAATACTTACGCACCACCTACTTTGTTCCACTCTACATGTTCAGTGCAATGATGTAATAATGAATAAAACACACAGTATCTGTTTCATATAGAACACTTTTTATAAATACGTAGTAGTTTTTATACATGTTTTTCAAAACTGAAAAATTGATTATCTCAACTCCAAAAAGAATTTTTAAAATTAAAAGAATTAAAGAATAAAAGAAATAAATAATAAAGAATAAAGAATTAAAGAATTAAAGAATAATTTAAAAATTATTGCCATAATTAATGTTTTCACCCTCATTTTTTAAAAAGATTTTATTTATTTGTGAGAGAGAGAGCGCAGAAGCATGGGGAGCAGCAGAGGGAGAAGCAGACTTTTTTGAGCCGGGAGCCTGATGTGGGGCTTGATCCCAGGACCCAGGGGTCATGACCTGAGCTGAAGGCTAATGCTTAACTGACTGAGCCACCCAGGTGCTCCTCACCCTCACTTTAAAATGTTAATGATTGAAGAAAACAAAATCATCCCACAGATTCATACCTGAAAGTAGCTTATTTCCCAAATCAGAAAAGCTAATGCTCCCTCCTACCAGAAAACATTGAATTCTGGGTATCTTAACTTCAGCAAAAAATCAGTTCTATCATAAAACTGCATTTCACAGATAATGGGCACTGCTGGGGGAAAGAGACCATTAGCCTCTAAGCTTATTGTGGTTCCCAACAAGTGGGAATATGATTTCTGTGCAGTGAATCAGTGAAGTCATTTTGCTGACCAGCTCCCCAGGCTTCCTGGTAAAAGTCAAGTTTCAGCAATATAGTAAGAGTATTCATCTGTCAGGGATGTGTGATTTGGTATATTCTATACTGAGTAGGAAAGAAAGAATTATTATTGATTTGATTAGCATTGGTTTTTAAATTGCAAGGACAACTGCCAAAAAATGGAGGACAGCATGGGTTTCTGTTTTTTGGCTTAGAAATATTTACCCCAAAGCCAACTTTTCCATAAATATGAGTGGTGCTGGACAAGCCTAGGAAAAGAACAGACCTGTGGGTGGAAAGAATTCACTGAGAATGGTATTATAGTACAATGGGCCAGGGAGACTGAGAGTGACCCACTGGTGGCTTTGATCCTACTCGATAGGTGAGTTTTCATTTATGAAACTTGAATGAGCCAACACTGCAGTAAGAATGATTCCACAATTCACCTGCCATCCTTTCATAAAAGGGCTAAAGGCTAATATTAGCCTGATTCCATCATGTCAATGCCAAACACATCAGCAATGATAGGCAGCGCTTTTTGGGTCAAGAGATTCAAATGAATGTTTTGAATGACCATGACCGATACAGATATTTCTCTATTGATTTTGCTTTTAAAAAAATTGCTGGTTCTAAATTCGTATTGTTTTCACTTTAAATTTCTATATTATTTGAAAACTACTAGTGAGCATTAATTTTGAAAAATTCTGATACAATTATGCTGCATTCATTTTAAAAGAAGACAAATGAAAAATGCAATTTTCGGGCGCCTGGGTGGCTCAGTGGGTTAAAGCCTCTGCTTTCAGCTCAGGTCATGATCTCAGGGTCCTGGGATCGAGGCCCACATCGGGCTCCCTGCTCGGCGGGGAGCCTGCTTCCCCCCCTCTCTCTCTGCCTGCCTCTCTGCCTACTTGTGATCTCTCTCCCTCTGTGAAATAAATAAATAAACAAATAAACAAATAAATAAATAAGAAAAATGCAATTTTCTATTTCTGTTTCCTCATCATCATTGTACAGAGTTGATAGTGTTATGTGCTTCCTCTCTGTAAGGAATATGGCATAAAATTAAGATTTTCCAGGTTATTGTGGTGTAAGGAATTTGAATAAATCCATTTGTGAGTGGATGCCCACAGAAGGGCAAATCAGAGGCCACCAAACCAAGGCTGCTTGCCCCATGTTGCCTTCAAAAGCCCAAGGAGTCAGTCTCATGCACCTACCAAAATAATAGAAGAAAAAACACAAAACAAAGGTCGTGATTCCTGCTGACGAAATAAATGGCATCGTGGGATGAATAATACAAACAGCTATTTTAAGTCTATGAAACAAAAAGGCATTTCTAAAGAGTAAATACCACATCAGGGATAAGTTAATAGGAAAAGGGAGTCTAAAAGGCTCTGAAGACAGACCTAATCGTTCTAAGCTTTATGAGTCTGATGAATATTCCCAGGCAATAATACCACAACAGATTGAATTCTTATTATAGCACACCACATTGTTTCAGTGAAATAAAATGAATTACAAAGTCATTGGATAGAATGACATTTCACGGGAGCAAGAAGTGTTTTGTTGGTCATCATGAAAGCCATCCCTGAAAGTATTTATGTCTTCTAGTTTCTGTATGTTATCAGTTAACAGTAAGTCACTGGTTTGTGTATTAACACAGAACAAAACATTTCTCTGGGGAAAAAAAATGTTAGTTAACCTATTCATAGTACTATGTGCTCAAAAATGTATGTTTATTATTATTTTTTTTACTTTTAAATTGACTGTACAGGCATTTTTTAGAAATAATCAGAAGAGGTTTTTCAAATATAATATGACAAAAAGTGCAGTTCTATAAGTCAAAAGACATGAATTCTAATTCGGATGCTGCCACTAACCTATTGAAACTAGACCTCAGAGAGATCACAAGTAGGCAGAGAGGCAGGCAGAGAGAGAGAGAGAGAGGAGGAAGCAGGCTCCCCACTGAGCAGGGAGCCCAATGCAGGGCTCTATCCCAGGACCCTGAGATCATGACCTGAGCTGAAGGCAGAGGCTTTAACCCACTGAGCCACCCAGGTGCCCCAGTTTCATCATTCTTAAAAAAAACCTCTGAGACAAACTCTTTCTGGTCTGACACTTAACCAGTTTCCTTCACTGTTTCAACTATGTTTTTTTAATTCCACTAAGACTGTCATGATGAAATTTAATTCACATATTCTGCATTATTTCTTTCAACTAGATTAAAGAAAAATGGAGCCATATAATAACAATGAAACTTATTTCCATAACTAGTACCCGAATGGTCTAAAAGAATTTATGGGGGGCAACTGGGTGGCTCAGTGGGTTAAAGCCTCTGCCTTCGGCTCAGGTCATGATCTCAGGGTTCTGGGATTGAGTACCACATCAGGCTCTCCGCTCAGCAGGGAACCTGCTTCCCCCTCTCTCTCTGCTTGCCTCTCTGCCTACTTGTGATCTCTCTCTCTCTGTCAAATAAATAAATAAAATCTTCAATGAAAAAGAATTTATGGGGATTCTAAATGTGATAAAGGATGCACATTACACATATAAAGACTTCCATTTATGGAAAGGAACTTTATTTTTTATTTTATTTTATTTTTTATTTTTTGAGAGAGAGAGAGAGAGAGAGAGCATGTGCACAAGTGGTGGGGAGGGAGAGGGAGAGAGAGAATCCCAAGCAGGCTCCACGCCCAGCACAGAGCCTGAGCTGGGGCTCCATCTCACAATCCTGAGATCATGACCTGAGCTGAAATTGAGAGTTGGATGCTTAACTGACTGAGACCCTGGGGGCCCCTAGAAAAGAACTTAAAACAATTTTATATACATATATTCTGAAAGTTATTCAAGCTATAAAATGACTGAAGAGGAAATATTCTTTATATTAGAAGGCAGATAGTGAATCATGTCACTTTGATATTTTTAAGGATAGAGAATGACTGAAATAACATATCAGATGGATGGGACATGTGACACACCCAGATTCAGATCCCATGGGACTTGGGTGGTGGAAACCAGTTATTATTTTATTTATGGTTATAGTAACCAAAGAGAGGCAGAAACTAATAGTGTACAATGAAGGCTCAAGAGAATTTAGGTAACTTAAAAATAATTGCAAATTTATATAGGACTTGCAGCTTAAAATCAATCATCTGTAGCAAAAAAAAAAAAAAAAGTATGTTACTGATCCACCGTAAAGAGCAGAACTATTTATTACAAGTAAGGGGTCAGCTTGTAATCTGCACAACTGCTGATTAAGACTAACCTTACACAAGGTAGATGACCATCTACAGTGTATAATTTGAGGGGCCACTAGATTCTTTCTCCCAAAATAATATTTTCACTTACCTGCCTTGCAAGATGAGTAACCTCCGGAAGGACATTATTAAAGCCTACATGAGGACCATTGGAGATTTGAGGATGATATTACTCACTACCAATAATACCCTGACTGCTAATCCAGGGGCACTTCTTGAGCCTTATTTTGCCTTATTTCTCGGCACCACTGGCACAGTTTGCCACTGTGTCCTTCACATTACATTCTCTTTCACAGTAGCATGAACAACTTGCGTTCCTCCTTCTTGTCTGGCTGGACCCTTTCAGTCTCCTACGTAGGCTCCACTTCTTGCTTAAAGGTTGTCGTGGATCCTTAAGGTGCTATCCTACACCATTCACACCTGCCTTTCTCTGGACACGCTCTCTTTTGGCAATCTCATAACATAAATACTACTGATGATCAACTGTGTAAAGGCCAGGGTTAACTATTTCAGCACCTTTGTACAGACTAGAAAAAGATACTCCTTCCTTGCTTGCCTCTGCAGAAAGCTGTTATAACATATATGTATAAATCTATAGCAAATATGATACTAATGGTGTCAACTTGGATGTGGAAGCTTTGTGTCACATACAACTCATAAATATATGGGTATGATTCCCACATATACGACTCTAGCTTCAGACATAACAATAGCTAATACTTATTTAGGACTTATGGTGAGAAATGCACTGTTCTAAACATTTAACATATAGTAGCTCATTTAATCCTCTTGAAAATCATATGAGATTGGTACTATTGTTATCCCCATTGTACAGATGAAGAAACTGAGGTACAAGAAGGCTAAGTAATTTGTCTAAAGTAATAATGGAGCATACAAGTAGTGGAGTCAATATTTGAACCCAGGAGATTTGAGTACAGAACCCAAATGTATAACCATCTTACAATACTGTTTACTAAAGAATTCTTTTTTAAGTGACAAATTCTTGTTTCACATCTCTTGTGTACCTCAGACTCTTCATGTACAAAACTCAGCTTCTCATTTCTTACCCAGACCTGCTCTTTTCCTGAATTCTCTAGACAATCATCTTGCTTTATCTTTTTGACCTTTGATTATCAATCTATCTCATAAAATTTCTCTATCTCCATCCCCCATTCTAGCTTCCTACTAATACTCATGAATCAGAAGACTAGAAAGGAAGCATTGCACCAAAATGTAAGCCCCATGACCTAGAGAATTTGTCTTTTTTACGGCTCGATCCTCCACGCCAAGAAGAGTTTTTGGCACACAATAAAATATTTAATAAATATTTTTGGAGCAACTGGATGCGCATCTGAGTTTGCCTTTTGCTTATTTTACTTGCCTTTCAGATGACTTCTCCAAGTCTTAGCCAGATACGTGCCCTGTGGTACCTCAGTGCTCAGCTCTAGCTCCTATTACAACCAGTCAGAATCCCTCAGGAGAGCCTCGGGTCCTCTAGTCTCTTCCATTCACCATTTAGCTCCCCGAACCAGCATAGTGCCTGGCACAGGGTCGATATCTATGTATTTGTTGAATCAATAAATAAATGGATGCATGAATGCCTGCCTATTTCCTCCATCTCTCTGGCTCAAACAACCTCATTGCTCACGTAAATCACAGCAGAAGCTTTCTAATTGGATAGACCCTTTTTAGAATTGCTCTTCTTCCAGATGGTTTTCTGTACTTCAGCCAAAGTGAGCTTTCTAAAACCAAACTTGATAATGTGTCTGCCCTATTTAAAACCTTTAAATGGCTCCCTAATGCTTCAGATAAAGCCTAAATTCATTGATGTATCTTATAAAGCTACTTTTAACCCAGGTGCTTCATACTTCTTTTACCTAATCTTCTTTCAAGCCCTATTTACACTCTATGCTCCAGCCATGCTGAATGTTTCCCATTACCATGAGCAAGTCATGCCTTCTCTTTACTCAGAGCTCTTCCAGTGTCTTTGGCCCAGAACACAGACTTCTCTTGGTTAAGACATTTCTCCTTCCAAGAAGCCATCCCTGACCCCTCAAGTCTGGATTAGGTATGCATCCTATGTGCTTCCTTTGCTACAGAAATCTTTAGCTCGGTAAATCTTTTACTTAGTAAAATACTAAGTATTTTAATTGTCTATGTATTTGCTCATGTTCTCCTCTTGACTGTAAGATCTGTGGAGACAACCATTGCATCTGTCTAATTCACCACTGACTTCCACAGAAGCTTCTACATTGTAGATCCTCAGAATATTGGTTAGATAAATAACTTTTCCCCATCAGTTCAGAATAGTTTATCAAATTAATTCATTGTCCTGTTGGATGACTTAAGAACCTGGACCTGAAAGAAGGAAATAAGGCAGAAATAAGTTTCAGGAGGAGGAAAGGGTTGAGGATTTGTTTAAAAGCAGAAAGTTCTGGATTAAAAGTAGTGTCAATTAGGCACAACCAGAGAGGACAAGCTAAGGGGGGGCCAGTGGCCATGGGATATGTCTCCAGTAACCATAACAGGACAGTGCAGACTAAAAGTTGCTGGTGATTTCAAATTAAGCCTGACCAGTAAGAAATCGGAGTCTTTGGGGTCAGACCTAGTTGTCAGTTCTGGGAGGAAGTCCAACACAGAGGTGAAAGAAAGGACAATAATAGTTAATAACAGGTAATTGGTGAAGAATAAATAAATGGATGGATGAATGAGTACAGATTTCCTCCAATGCTCTGGATAATGCACTCAGCTTCTGGGAGGTCTACAAGACATAAACACAATCTTCTGATGGAAAAGCTGACCAGGTAGTAAAAAAGGCATGGGAAGTAATATAGTACCATGTGAACTTGCTTTCTTGCATCTTCTCTCCAGATATAACATACAGTATCAAATGATTTAGAGCTATTATCTCACTAAAACTTCCATGGAGTAGGCACTATTATTCATTCCTTTTTGCAGATGAGAAAAGTGAGACTATGAGAAGAAAATAACTTGCTACTGATGGACAGTGTTAAGATGCAAAGCTCAAACTCTCACTCTCCAGCTCTCTTGCCTTGTATCAGAATAAACACCATATACTGGTGTTTACTCTCTACCAGGTATTGTGTTAATTATCTCATGTAGACCTCCCTACAACTCTAAAAGGTAGAAGTTGAGATATAGAAAATACTTGCCTAATGTCAATCAGGTAATAAGAATTGGAGCTGGATTTTAAATCTAGGTGTACTTGCCTCCAAAGCCCAAATGCTTATGCTCTGCTCTTCCAAAAAATTAATCTTTACCAGGAGAGGGGTCCTGGGTTAGGGCCATATGATTAACAAGGGTGAATTGAAATAGAGTCTCTCAGTTCTGAACTAGAGGAGAGAGGCTTGAATCCTTCCTGCAGCCCTGGACATAACCAATACTAGTAGGGGCCGGTCAGGTTGGGTAGACTGGGGGTCTGGGGGGGGAATGTCTATGAAGGCAAGGGGAGTGCCAGGTAATCCGGACAGAGCCTTCCCAGAGGATCAAATGCCTCCAGGCCTGCAGAATTGATGGCTAGATATCAAGCCGAGAATGAGTGGCTGCTAATAGAAATAATAAAGGGAAAAGGAAGGATGTGGAGAAAGCAATATAAAATCATCTTAACCAGCTAAAGTTTGATTACCAAAAGCTCTGGATATAAGCCAAGACACATTTCTACATTTATATATGTTTCTCTTTCTGTGAACTTTATATCCTATAACTACATTCATCTTTCTACAATGTTGTGACAAAACAGAATTTTCACTGCTATAATCATTTAATATAAAGCATTTCTTTTAGGTTATGTAGACACAGTCATATACCAAACAATCCATATAAAGAGACTGGGGAATGATCTTTTTTTTTAACTCCAAGAAAATATCCACAATGATTTACAAAAGATCAGCAGTGTGGTGGTTGTGATAGGTTTTCTCTCTCCCTGAGCTTGCCTTAATTGTTTTCTCTAATGTTTATAGTGCAATCGGATTATATTAAAAATAATAATGACTGTTAATTAGAAGATTTAAATTAGGATGAAAATATTTTTCCTTTCTAATATGCTAATTGCCAAAGAAGAAAGACTATGTGGAAACTCATGGAGAGATTCTGCCAAATATGGAAGAGGCATCTTGATGCAAATGGGCAGCTATTTCCCTTGTTTGTTAGTTTGTCTGGTTCACAAATTCACTCTAGGGGAAAAAAGTCAGCAGATGATATTTGTGAAGAGTTTGACAATATAGCATGATGGCAAAAAGTGATGAATTCAGAGTCAGGAATCTGGAGTTGGGGTGTGGGTCTACTACTAATTATCTATGTAACTTTGAGCAAATCTCCTCCCTGCTGTAGGTCTTCTTTTGTCTCATCTGTAGAAATACAGTTTGGAGATAGGGCATTGCTAAGACCCCTTTCAGTTCTGAGATACAGTGATGCTAAGCTAATGAGTCTAACAGCTCTAATATGTTAAATGTTAGAGTATTGAAATCCTAATTGCAATCTAGCTACACCACAGTAGTAGTTATGGTCATAATTCATATCACAGGAATTCCCAACTGGTGATCATTCACCCCC
This sequence comes from Ailurus styani, assembly GCA_002007465.1. Lineage (NCBI taxonomy): Eukaryota > Metazoa > Chordata > Mammalia > Carnivora > Ailuridae > Ailurus > Ailurus styani. Next base: position 1,009,427 of record LNAC01000158.1, on the reverse strand, counting down.
CTCCTTTGATCCCTAGTTTTTAGCTGTTTCAAAACAAGGAATAATGCTAGAATGGAAATAGAAGCCAAATTCCCCACGGCACCCTGAGAGTATTTCTGTAGCACCTGCTTCTCTATTCTGTTCATTAAAACAACAAAAAATAAAATCTCTCATGTCCATCTGGCACCATTCAAAGGTTGCCAACCTGGCATCATTCATGGGGACTAAATTCACTGACTCTTATCTAAAACAAATTTTATACTTTTTGTTCATTAGCTCAGCAGGAATGAAATCAGCAGATTTTGCTGTAACTTGTTTAATTTCAATAAGCAAACCACAAATTCCATACAACTAATTTTGCCCCATCCTCTTCAAAAGAAAATACAGAAATGGCAATTTAACTTTGGAGGAAAAATAGGACAATCCTATCAGTGCTTAGAGTTTCTTTTTTAATGACTAGTAATTTGAGAGCTAATGTCATAATGAATGACTCCGTTAGAAAATAAGATAAATAAACTTTCAAAAACAAAACTGGAAATTATTATTTAATAGGATGCACATAATGTACATTATAAACTACTGAATCTATAAAATAATGGCCAATTAACTTTTTAAAATAAAAAGTGACCATGGCTGTATGCATAATCTCAGGAACCTTCATAATTATAAAGGCAATAAAGAAACAGGAGAATACTACATATTCATTCCAATAAAAATTGTACCCTGAGTATATATAAACCAACCTAATGAACTGGTGAAATGTTTCTGCAATTATTACCACACGAAAATTAAAATTTCTGTTTATTTTTAAAACATTGTGAAATATTTATTTGGACTCTTTTTTATAATATTTTTTCTGAAAATTAAAAATTAAAGAAAACTAAAGCTTTTGATGCTTTTAATTTGTGCAAAATTATATATTGTCTCTTATGTAAATTGAAGTTGAGATGTCCTGTATAAACTTTATTTCCATCAAATGGAAAAAGGTCATCTTTTCTTGAAAATGTCATAATATCAATGATCTGGAAAAACAGGTTAGGATACCTAAGAAGGTTTTTCTCAAGAGAATCGTAAATAGCTCTTTTTCCAAGAAGGTAAGTCCACGATGATGTGCAGTTCTGAGTAGAATCAAGACTTGGTATGAAAGAAGGTATGATATCCTTTGCCCAGAGCTTCATAGCAGATATTGTTCCTTGCTTGGCACTTTAAAAAGTTTGCTTGTTTGTTTGTTTGTGTTTGTTTTTCTAACAGCAATACCCTGGGGAGATAGAAGACAGAAAAGACAGTGAAATATGGGCAAATTACATAAGAATGACATGGAAGAGGCAGCCGTTAGTCCCCTCCCCACTCTACACACACTGGTTCATCAAACTCTAGAGTTCAACTCCATCTTCTTAGGGCAACTATCTTCCAAAAGTAAGTTGGAGGACAAAGTGGTGGAGGACTCATGGGGTAAACTTGATTCACAGTTATGAATTGTTAGCATTACAAAAAGAGAGTCTAGAGCCAATGAAACTTGTTTAAATGAACATTATCATATGTCTCCCTAAATAGAAAGAGAATAATATCTACCATTTATTATGCACTATGTGCCAGGCACTGTGCTACGTACATTACACACACTATTTCACTTAAAACTCCCAACTACTCTGCAGAGTAAATGGTATGATACCTTTTTTAAAGATAAGGAAATTGAAGCTAATGGAGATTAGGCAATTTGCTCAAGGTTACCAGGGATACATGATAGAACTGGAATTCAAATTTAGGTTTATCTAAGTCAAAAGCACATGCTCTATTCACCAATAATAAAATGTGTTATCAAGTCCACAATATACGGCTCAAGACTATAAAAAAATTAAATGTTAAGTGTTACAATCCAAACAAATTCATTCACAGGTCCTCTATTTCCATCTGTCATCTCAAGCAGGAAGAAGAGCAAGAAGACAGCAAGAAGAAGAGAGAAGGTATAAACAGAAGGATTAGATGACAGGAGGGGAACTAAGATTAAATGGGGAAAAACCTACACTAGCATTTCCTAGGCATAGCCTCAGGAATGTGTCTAATTAATGCGCTAAAGCATGAGACACTGACTATTGCTGTGTTTAAAAAAAAAAAAAGTAGAACAGAATGTTTGGCATGAATCTCTTTTTGTGTTCCCGAATGACAGCATTTTATGCATTGTTGCCTTTTTGAGGTTACAGAACAGAGAAGTCCAGAATTTAACCTCCTGGTTTTATATTTGCATTTCTCAGAATTATGCTGGTGTGGCTTTCTGTAGACAGGATAAAGGCAAAAAAAATTGCCTACACTGAAAATCCTCTGGGAAACAAAAATAGTATTCAGAGTAAATCTACAAAATTTATCACAGAAATACACACTAAAAGGATTTTTTGGTGGCTTTGCACACCTCTATTCACCTACATACAGAGAAAAAAACAGACCTGCTTTCTCATTTACCTTCACAATATTCCTTTGAATTAGGAACTACCTCACAGTAAGAAACACTAAAGTGCACTGTTTATAAAAAAAATTGAACTTCATGTATTAGATTCCCCAGTGTTTTTGTTTTCTTTTTGTTTTCATTTTGGTTTGGTTTGGGTTTGGAAAATTATTTTATCATCTCAAAAATATGAGGTTTCTAACTGAGATTTCTATGTTTAAATATCTCCAGGTATTTGGGTAAATAATTAAACACACAGCTACTTATCTGGTTATAATTATTCAACAGTCATTTAAAAATTATTTACTCAATATTATTAATTTAACATATATTAAAAGCAGACAACATGGGAGATTGAAAAATTAAAATTGCATACCTGCCCTAAAGAAACTTAGAACCTATTAATATAGGAAAGGTGCATACATACATTATAATAATGAAGTAGTTACCATAATACTTGTGGAATCTCGTAAGAAGTGATAAGGAATGGCTTGATGGAGAGGCAGCCTTTCAGTTGGGTCTTGAAAGGTTAAATTATTTGGTAGAGACAAGATGGAAGATGAAACACAGCAGCACTCAGAAGCATGAAATATTAGCAGACTCATGAAGATGGGATATTTTAAAGCCTATTTGGGAAATGTATATATTCTACTTGAACTATAACCCAAGATATAAACAGAAAATATTCACAGGAAAGTAAATTTGGGTTGACATTTGGAGGTTTGCATTGACTGACTGCATAGACAATTGTGAGGAATACAAAGAGTGAAATTATTTGTAAAAGGAATGCAATGAGTTCCATTTTTATTTATTTTTTAATGACTTCCATTTTTAGATACTGGGGGCACTAAGTCCATATAGGCTGAACTCCAACAAAGTGGAAGGCAAGTTGATTTACCTGAGGTGAATTTGATTAGAGAGAACAGAAGAATTGCTATGAAAAATGCCATAATGCTATGCAATAGTGAGGGTCCAGCTGAAATTAGATAGCATGAATGACATTGGAACTAACAGCATGATTTTGTCACTTTGTCCAACAAAATTGGAACAAAGAAATAGGCAATTTGAGTAACTTATGGTCAATAATGAATCTGTCAGAAAGTTAAGACTGCAAAGAATCCTAGGATGCCACAGGAAATACTGAAGACACACACCAAAAGGTCCAGCCTGATTAAGAAGGCAGGTGAATACACAGGATCGGTGGCCTGGCAGAAGTGTGAGAAGTCCAGGACTTGGGGATCACAAAAGGGAGGAACAGAAAGAGCAGGCACAAGGGAAGAGAAAAAAAATGGTTGTTGACAATAAGAGGAAGAATCAGAGACAAGATATTGGTCACAGAACATTATTTCATGGCGATGGATATCAAAATATGTTTATACCAATAGTTAGGATAAAAATGCCAGTTTTTATTTAAAAGTTTAAAAAGCAGAAGAAATAGTCAAAGAAGATGGAAGGATTTTTTTTTCAAGCATAGGGAAAGAAACTAGTAGAGGATGAAGAGGGGAGTCAATAGAGTAGAAGGGCATGGGAAGAGCTGAACTGGAATAAGTACATGTTCCAAAAGAGGCAGAGTGGGGAGGAGGCACTGAGTGTCACAGAGATGAAGGGAGCCAGAAGACCCAGGCAGAGAGCAGCAATGTAGGTAAAATTTTCTTAATTAAGGGGTTTGGAGACTCAACCAATCCCAATGCACCAAACAAAATGTGAGTGTATTAGTTTGCTATGGCTGATATAACAAAGTACCACACACTGGCTGGCTTAACCAACAGAAATTTATTGGCTCACCATTTTGGAAGCCAGAAGATTGAAATCAAGGTTCATGCAGGTCCCTTCTAAGGGCTGTGAGGGGGAATCCATTCCATGCTTCTTACCTAGCTTCTCAAGGTTTGCTGGCACTCTTCAGCATACCTTGGCCTGAAATGTCACCTTCATCTCTGCTTTCGTCTTCATATGATGTTCTGTGTGTGTGTGTGTGTGTGTGTGTGTGTGTGTGTGTGTGTGTGTGTGTGTCCAAATTTTCCCTTTTATAAAGAGAGCATCTTATTGGATTAAGGGCTTACTCCACTACTCCAACATGACCTTGTCCTTACTGGTTACATATAAAATGACTCTATTTCCAAATAAGTTCACATTTTGAGATACTGGGGCATTAGGAGTTCAACATATGAATTTTGAGGGAATATAGTTAAATCCATAACCGTGGACTTAGCCAAATGTTGGTGGAATCAGACCTGTGAGATCCAGTCTCCCTCCGGGCTAAGCTTGGATTCATGTCTTCTCACAGTGTCTAGCAGTGGGGAGAAAGGTGGTAAAGGCAAGCCTCTGCATGTCTGGCCTCATGCAGACAAAGCCTTTGGATAATTGACTGCAGTATTTGCTTTTTGTCTAGATGCTTAGACATTCATATATTCATGAACACAACCTGTGTGCACATAACTGTTTGCTGAATTGACAGTATACAAGTCATTCAAGTGCAAGTTTAGAAGTGGGAATAATGCAAAGGATGGCAAATTTGTGATATAATAATCCACAAGATAAGCATTACCATTCTATCCTGAATTCCCATCGTGTTCTCTCTGCAAAGCTGGAAGGAGTTCAGCCTCAGGCCACAAGACAATCAATATAAGGTTGATGAACCACAATTAAAACATGTCAGGATCTAAAAGTTATTGAAGACAAATGGTCGTTCACTGAAGATGTTTCTCAGAACTAGAATAAACGATTGTCCTGGGAGACCAGAAATCAGTTCTAGAAAAGTCTTATCCTAAAAATCCTTTAGGAAAAGTTGACAACATTAAAAATGCCAAGTTGTTTTTTTTTTTTAAGTGCCAAGGTTTTTAGCAATTCAGAAGAATACTCACCGTTTATGTCTTTAGTTTTCCAAGGAATACCTCAAAAGAATATAAGAATTTAAAGATAAGAAAACTTGCTCTGTAGTGTTCCAAATAATAAAAATAAGAAGACTAAAGTGAAAATTTTATATAAAATGTCATGACATATGAAACTTGAAAGTACACATGGAGGACGACATGAAAGATTTCACTTTGTTTTTTTATTTTCATTTTTTAAATAATTCCTCATTTTGTGATCTATGTGTTAATTAGAAAGGTCCCCATTATTACATTTGTAATTAAGTGTTCAGAGAAAGAGATTAAGTCAAAGCGAAATGAGGCCAAAATGTTCTATTTCTCACTTCTCACCTGACTGACACCTATTCATCTTTCGGTCTGAGCTGTCTCCTCACCACAAGCCTGGCCCTCAATTTAAGTAAGGTTTCTTGAATTTTTCTTCGAAATATTAGAGTTCCAACTTGCATTTGTATTTATGAAAACTATTTAATTCCTGCCTCTTCACACTAAATTATAAACCTCACCAGAGCAAGGATGGTATCTTGCTCACCACTGTGCCCCCAGTCAAAATAGGTATTCCACAAATATTTGTTGAATAAATGAATGAATAAATACTATAAGGTAGAAGAACCAAATAGTAAACAATATTTCCTCCAAGCTGCTTAACTAGTTCTCATAACAAAGGGAAGATAATAGCATACTTATTTTATAGAAGATAATAGTACACCTATTTTATAATATTCTTTATAAATCTACTTTTTCCTACATTTCTCATCATTTCCAGGCCCTCTGTTCCCCCAGGGAAGGGAGAAAGACTTTTTGACATGATCACCACTCCCTCACTAGGAACTAAGGATCCCACTCAAACAGTCAATTGTAGATTTTCACACAACCTCAAAAGATTGCAAATCCCCATTAGAAGACCAAAACAGGAGAGTAAATCTTTTTTCCCAAATCTTAGTAGTTAAGTGTTTAAAGACAGATAGGCTGCCCACTAAGCCTAAAAAAAAAAACCACAGAGACAATGTTTACCAATATCTAAGAGAAAACAAGGCTTTGCTCCACTACTTAGCAATATAAACTAGAAAAATAATCTCTTAAGAAATTCATGTAATTCTTGTCTGGATAGATTTTTGATTAATAAAAATGCCTTTCCCTATAATTGAAATGAATCATGTATTTCCTATGGAAACATCCCACACTTCAAATTGGATACACAGTGAATTTCAAAAATTAATTTCCCCTAAAGACAGAGATTTAATATTTATATACATGCACACATGTGTGCATGCATAATTTTTGAGTGTATACAACGCAATTTTGAAACTTAGGAAAACGTTTTTACATATCAGGGTTCTGCTGTAATTTCACTCTTCACACCAGGAATCACTTTCCCAGCTGTGAGGAGAAAAGCAAGTGTTTAAGGAAAATATCTACTGTAGAGTGAGCAGTCCATGTGCTCTGGACACATATAGGACCTTTGTAACCCAAGTACACCAATCTGTGGTGATAGCAGGGTGGGGAGGGAGCAGAAGTACGGATCTAATATGTAAAATACAACAGCATTAACTCAAGGCCGATAGCAATATTTTTGCTCAAAAAATGAACAAGTTAGTTGTAATTATAAATGAGTCATATTTGATAAAGTGCTTGCAAGATTCTCTAACATTTTAAATATCATTTATAATGTATACTTCATTTAATTATCTAAAAGCTGTTGGATAAATTATAATAAAAGTAGACCATAGGTATATAGGTCTTTAAATATGGAAATAAGAGAGACCGAATCATGCAAAAGAAAGATATTTGCAGAACAGTGGTTGAAAAATAAGATAATTACCACTAAAAATTGAGCACTGAATTTTACTCTGAGCATCCCTATGGCAATGCAAAAATGGAAACTCCATTTGTTGTCTAGTTCTCCTTGATTAAAAATCTCACATCAGTTGCACTAGAGGAAAAGTCTTCTTTATCCTAAGTTCTAGGAGAAATTTTCTACGTGCCTTCTTATATAAAAGGGATATTGAATAATAACATAATGGACTCTTCCAAAGTGCTTTTGAAAAATGTAAAAAAGGTTTTCATTGACTACTTTTTACTTTGCCCCTTATATAAACTGGATATTAGACCGTATTTCACTGAACACATTTCTAAGGATAGCTAAGCTAATGCAGTCCAAATACTTTTGAGTGATCTATGGGATAGAACTGAAAGACCATAGAAAACTGTCATTCAAACTATTTCAGACCAAAGATAACTCAGTTCCAACTACACCTAACTCAGAAACCAGACACAGAAGACAGATCAAAGTTTAGCTGCTTTGGCTGAAGAGGGAACAAGGGAGACCTGGGACCTTACCTTTAAGTTACCCCTTGTTCTTCACTCTGCTGCCCTATCTGGCTGGCTACAAGGATTGGGTAAACCTCCCCAGAGCACTTTTCAAAAACCGTTGCTCTAGAAGAAATGTTTAGTTAACTGGTCTTTTGACTACCTCTCAAATAAAGCTCATGTCAACTAGACTTTGACAGGTTCTAAATAGCAGTCAGTTTAAGCTTAAATTCTGTGGCAAGATTTCCAGAGTGTAGATGCAGTGTTGTTGCAAACCACATGCAAGATACACAGAATAGGGGAGCAGGGTGGCTCATTGAAAATAGTTACCAACTGGCTGCCAAACAGAAGTGTGTGTCTGTGGACTCCCACAACACTGGAACAAAATAAAGGAGAATCAAAGTAGTTTCCTTGACCAATCTCAAGAGTTTGTGAAGGGGTTAAAAAAAATGTACTTAAAACAATATGCATTTTTTTCTCTAAATTTTGTAAGAATTTTCTAATTATTGCTGAAAATTTAGAAAACTAAGAGAACACAAAGAAAAATTAAAATGCTATATAACCTTCTTTCTTAGAGAAAAACAATGATAACATTTTATTACAATTCCTTTTTATCTTTTTGTATGCATTGATAAATACTTGGGGGAGTAAAAGAGGTGATACTGAATATACATCTTAAAATCTGTTATTTTTACATAATGTATCATCAATATTTTCCCACAGTAAAATTTTTCATAGCCTCATGTAACTGTATGGTCAAAACAATTTTTTTTAAGATTTTATTTATTCATTTGACACAGAGAGAGAGATTACAAGTAGGCAGAGAGGCAGGCAGAGAGAGAGGAGAGAGGAGGAAGCAGGCTCCCTGCTGAGCAGAGAGCCCAATGTGGGCCTCGATCCCAGGACCCTGGGATCATGACCTGAGCCGAAGGCAGCGGCTTTAACCCACTGAGCCACCCAGGCGCCCTGGTCAAAACAATTTTGCCAGTCTCTATATTATCAATTTGCACTGCGGTGCAATTCTTGTAAATACATCGTTTCTTACATACATGACTATTTTTTTGGAAATGCAATTTTTGAATCAAAAGACAAGCCACATTTTAGACTTTTTTTTTAAACCCATAATTAGTTTGCGCTCAAAATGAAACAAAAACAAAACTGTTGCCCACTGGAGCTAGAATGGCTCTTCAGACTTATCCTGAATTAGACTGAGATGACTAGGGATTTATACTGCCACCCTGATCAATCGCTGGGTGGGGGCCACCCAAGGAAAGATGTGTGTTTAGAGGAGGCTTTCCTCCCTGATCTCTGTAGGTAAGATGGCCCCAGCCGCTACATCAATAATTGCTTCATTGAAGGAGAACCTGAACCCTGCATTGTGTCCACCATGCTAATACTACCCCCACTGTACAAAGGTACCCGGTTCCCCTCACTGTTTTGGCACTTGCTATCATTAGTTATTTCCCATTTGTGGCTTGCAGGGTGAATAACGGTGCCTCGTTTCTTGGCAATTTGTATTTCTTTTTTCATAAATTGCCCTTTCATGATATTTGCCCAATTTTCTATGAGGGTTGTTTTCTTTTCTTTTTAAGATTTTATTTATTTATTTATTTGAGAGAGTGAGAGGGAGAGAGCTCAAGCAGGGGGAGTGGCAGAGGGAGAAAGAGAAACAGACTCCCTGCTGAGCAGGGAGCTTCATGCGAGCCTCATTCCCAGGACCCTGAGATCATGACCTGAGCCTAAGGCAGAAGCTTAATGGACTGAGCCACCCAGACGCCCCATGAAGGTTGTTTTCTAAGGGGAAGGTTGATTTTTTTTTTAAAGCCCTTTATATACTACCAATATTAAACCTCCCACAAATAATGCAACTATTCTTTCTCAGTGTAATATTTGTATTCAATTTTTTTACGATATTTGGTAGCAAAAGCTTTTAGTTTATACGGTCAAATATTTAAATTTTCCCTTTATGATTTCCCATATGGTAATCGTGCTTAGAAAGGTCTTCTTCACCCCAGATTATGTAAGTATTGCTCTGTATATTTATTAGTAATTGTAATATAATCATATATATATTTATATATGTGTATAAATATGTAATGTTTAATTTATCTGGAGATTCTTGATATTATTTTTTCCCCAGTCAATAGCTGCAACATCATTTCTTAAATTATCTCTCTTTTCTGATGTTTTGAAATGGCATCTTCATCACGTTCTAAATTCTTATTATACTAATATCCAATGAATCTTTAATCCATTTTCAGGGCCCTCATTGGAAAAAGTGTTCTCCAATGTGTCATGCTGCATAGGATAGTGTGTGTATAAACATTTTAGCCAAAGCATCCTACCCTTTCTAAAGAAAGAATAATTTGCTATAAAGGAATTAAATTAAATATTAATAGGAATATAATTTCCAAATTTGAATGATGATTTTTAATCATACCCAACAAATGCTTTATCTATAGAATGTTAATGTTATTTGGAATCCTTATATGCCACTTAGGCACATTTTATTAAATAGCTGAGATGATTCTTTCTCTATTACTCTAACCCCGTGAGATTAAATCCTATTAAAAGTAATTCACATTAGCATCATTAAGAAGATAATCCTATTTGGCCTACATACAGTTTATTTCTTTCTTCTCTCTTTCTTTCTTCCTTTCTTTCTGAACAGTGCAACTTAGCTATGTGTTTCTTTTCACTAAAAGAGAAAAAATTGAAAGATAAAGGGGCTAATCTAGAAAGCAGTCTCTATTGCTCTTTCTGCCTTTACATCCAAGCATTCAGAAGCATGGTTCACATTGCAGCTCATCTCTGCACAATAAATTGATAATAAAATAGAAGCCAGACATCATTTAATAAAACAATTTACCTACTGAAATTTTATCCTGTGAAGAGCTTCACTCTCTATCTTTTACCTAAATAATGATGCTCTGTCTTCTCATACATTGGAACACTTCAGTTGGGCGAAAGCAAATGAGTCTGGTTTGACTTCAGGCCTTGGGTTGTCTGGAAAAGTCTGAGATGTGTTCCCTATCTCTCAAATAGTTCATGGTTCCTCAGTGAAACAAGAAATTATTCTGACCCACTCTGCCAAAATGTAAACTCTGTAGTTGGTTCAATATTAGTGCTCTTTCCCCAAACACACTTAATTCTCACTACGATAAATTTTTCAAAATTAAATTTAAAAAATTGTTTCTGATATGCTTGCTTACTATTTTTCCTTTTGTGCAAATGAGCAGGATAGTCATGTCCATATTTCCATGTATATCACATCAGTTTCCTGACTACATTATCAACATGCAAAGAGCACGTAACTAAAACCACATGGCAAAATCTCCACAAAATATACTGCAGTTACACAGTTTGGAGCTGGGGATGAAGAAAAGAAAATTTAATCAATTAGTTTCAAATAAAAAGAAATGTCTTTATTTGCATCATAGATACAAGGGTAGTGCTGGTAGTTACAAGGTGAGATTATCAGCTCTGAATCCAGACTTCTCTCCCGGTTCCCCACCCTCCCAGACTTCCTGAAAATCTACCTCCACCACACATACTGTTTTCTCTACTTTTGTATTGACAGGAATAAGGCATCTCTTACAAAAACTTACTCTTCCCTATGCTCTCTATGACATCTTTCCATGGGACCTTGCTCCAACAATTTGTCTCTCCTCTTCCCCTCTTCTCTCTCCATGGGATCCCTGCTTTTAGCCAATTTAGCCAATAACATTCATGCCCTTCCTTCTTCCAGTTGATCACATATTATTTCTGTCCTTTATGCTTCTAGAAAAAGTTGTCTATAGTCTGATTTTATTTTCTTACCGACTTTTTCTTCAATTCACTAAAATCTTCTGTCTTTTTTCTTAATTTGTATTTTATTTTTTAACATCTTAATTTTATTTTATTTTTTTCGTGTTCCAAGAGTCATTGTTTATGCACCACACCCAGTGCTCCATGCAATACAAAGATCTCATTACTAAATCCAGTATATTATTTCCAGCCCTTCCCTGTCTTTTCTGTTCCCTCGTAATATTTAACACTGATAACTCCATGCTTCCTAACATTTTCTCCAACCTGCCTACACGGCCCTGATCCCTGATTCTTTGGCCTCACTCACTCCTCAGCTGCTTTGGATGGCTTCTTTATTTGCACCTGCCCGTTATACAGTAATGTCACTGAGGTTTTGTACCAGGGACTACTTTGTCCTACACACATTCCCAGGAGGTCCCATCTATTCCATGATTTCAAGCAGCTATCCATTTAAAGATCACAAATTTTAATATTCAATCCAAATCTACCTATTTCTAAGCCTTAGCTCCACCCAAATGTCTCATTATTTCTAAACATAACCACAAGGGATTACCTGCCCATTTGAGGCTACATGAAGATGTAGCAAATTTTGCAGTTTTAACTTCTTATGGTACAGGATTTGAAATATATGCATATAATTCATATCATTTAATTCATAAACTAATGCATATATTGCTGTAAATGGAAAAAATGCTGAATAAGATTTTTTTTTTTACTCTGCCTAACATGATGCAATTACTTTGACTTAAGGGAAATAGAACATAAGAAACAAATGGTCAAGTGAAATAATAGATAAAATTTAATAATTCAAAACAATTTTCTTTCAGACACATGAGGTAGGAACTCTCATTTGTATATTTTTCCAATTGCTATTCTTGTCTTTCTTAAATTGGTAGGGTCACCTACCCCATCCTTCATAATAACACACTATGACTTTAATGTGAGTATAAATGCTTGAATTAGGTAAATATCCCCAAAAGAACAGATTCTGTCTTGTGGATAATAGGGCTTGAGATGATTTCATCATCTAAAAATAACAAAACACAGTGGACTTTGTTGCAACAAAAATTGATATACGATATTCCATAAATGTATCATGCAGGAGTCTAAGATGTTGATCATGCCTTCTTGGTATAAATGAAGGCTCCGTGAGTAATTTCTAGGCAGCAATATTTAGGTCAAACAGAAAATGGTACTAGCAGGAAGCTGCTGGAAGCATTCAAGTAAAATGCAGATTTTGAATGTAGGCTTTATTCTCAGTGAATCAATTCAAAACATGCTTGCTTTGACTATATAATTTTTATGATTTTTCTGATAGAACCTCACTATACTATCTGCTGTCATATGCCAGCAAATTTTGATGGCTCTTTCTTCAAAATATAGACAGAGTGCAACTATTCCTCAGCCCCTCCTGCACTACTACCTTAGAACAAGCCACAGGAATCTTCCTCTAATCTAGACTAATTGCAATAGCTTACTAATTAATTTCCTATTGGCACCCTTGCACCCTTTCAAGATATTCTCAGGTAAAGAATACTAGAAAATTCTTAGCTAGAGATACTCTAGCTGCTATTTAGAGACTATCTTTAGAAAACGTAAATAAAATCATATTGCTCTTCTTGAATCCTCACTTAGAATAAAATCCAAAGACCTTTTAAAACAGACTACAAGGCTCTACACAGTCTGACCCCCTCCAACCCCACCCTTGCCACTTCCAGGGCCTCACCCCCACCACTCTCTCTCTAGATTACCCTGTGGTTCCTGCCTCATTGACTTCTTTGCTGTTCCTGCAACATAGCTCAGACATCCTCTCCTAAGGGCCTTGGCTGTACCTAGAATGTTCTTTCCCCAGATACAGCTAAATCTCTACAGATTCTACATCTTTCTGCAGACCAAGGTTCAAGTCCCATCGCAACCCACCACCAGTTCTGTGACTCTGCCATGGTTACTATTCTTTGTTCCATCCCTGTCTCTTTTTCTGTAGGAGTGGAAAAAGTACTACATAGTCAGGCCAGCCATTGATCTTGCAGTTCTCTTTACCCAATAATCACTATGCCCAAATTTCTGCTTAGACCTTCATTTCCTTCAGGCCTCTGCTTATATTGCTTCCTTATCAGAAGTCTTCTCTGAGCACCCCATATAAAATAGCCCACCCCACACCCACCACCCCTCAGCTTCCATCTCCTTCACCTGGCTCTATTTTTCTTCAGAGCCCTTTTTGCCAGCCGCGATATCACATATTTATAGATTCATTTGCTTATGGTCTGTTTTCCCTCACCAAAACATAAAGTATCTTTTTGATAAGGAGTTTCATTTGTTTTGTTCATTCTCGTACCTGAACATCTAGAATTCTGCCAGGCAAATACTCAGAACTTAACAGATACATATTTATTGAATAAAGAATGAATGAACATGCATTTCACTTCTGGTGAATCCATTCTGAAAATTAATCAGAGAGATTATTTCTGGAATATTACATGGATTTCTATATGACTCCAGTTTTGCCTGTATCACACAATGTATGTCTAGAGAATGGTAGCCTTTACTTCAGCATGATTCACACTATGTATGCTCACAAGATGAACTAGGGATGTAGCAAAGTAAACACCAATCTGGATAATTCTGGCCCTCAGAGAAATTACAGAGTAGTTCAGAAATATACATTTTAATCATCTATAATAATGAAATTATCTAACGACCTTCTGAAACTTCTATTCCATCTGTGTGTATGAACAGCTCAAAGCATTAAATCCAAACTGAAGCATAACTGGTCTGATTATAAAAGCCAGGCAAGTGGGTAGGATCTGCATTTATTTTCTCAAGGACTGAAATGATCATAGTTCCCATGCTAAGACCAGTTAGATTTCTTGTCAGAGAATTAACTCATTGTTTTCCATGAAGAAGCCCTTAGAGGTTACATATCTTTAAGTAAGAGACTCATTTTAATGAACTATTTTCCATATTTAAAATGGCCCTACCACACATGTTTGCAACAAAAAGCCAATGAAATTTAATCACCTCCAAGATTATTTGCAAAGTTTTGTGTTAGGGATATATTGGGGATAAATTTTTATATTAGAAATATATCCTTCTTTGAACTAGAAGATAAAACTCTTCCTCTGGAGATCATTTTCCTGGCTAAAGCAATATGAATTCCCCAGCTGCTTTCTCTAGCAGCAAATCTATAAAGCTCAAATTAAATAGTGTAAAAAGGGCCAACTTTATTAGATTGTTAAAATAGATAACTTCAAAAATAGATTTTCTGGGGAAAATGCTAAAAATTCTTTAATATTGAGAACAGACACCTTGGAGATTAGCCACATGTGTTAACTAATACACATTAAACTTTTGCCACATTATATTTTCTCCTCCATGTAACTGTTTGAAATATTTATAATATATTGCCAGATTCTGAATGAGTAGCTTGGGGATTGGCGGTTTTACAATAGGCTTAGTCTGCTAAGAGAAAATAAGAAAGAAAAATGATTCTCATATTCATGTAAAACAGACCAGATGACTAATAGTTGCAACTCTATGTATGTTAATATATACAATATGTTTCCGAGCGCTATGGCTGTGTATAAAGTTGGATTTTACAATGTGAATCCATTGTCAAACAAATCACTTTCATGCTGAAGGTGGTGTAGAGAAAATAAATCAAGTCCAAATCAAATAAAACTTTATTCCATTCTTTCCCTCCAGGAATATCAGAATTCATTTAACTATCCATTTGTCCTAATGAAATCTTCTGTTGTACACATAATGCAATGCAGGTGAAAGAAGCAGCACTCCCTATTTGATCCTCTCTCACGAACCAGAACAAACTAGACTGCTGAGGCAAAAAGCACTGCAGATCAACTTACAGCGCGGTCTCTCGGGCCAACTCTCACCTAAATCTGTTTCCTCGTGTGCACCTCAAAGCAAGGAAACCAGACATCTTCTAGGATCTCTTTCACCTTTCAGTTGGTATGTTTTCTCCCTTACAATAAATATCTGTAAGAGTCGGGGAGAGAGACTTTGCTTTTTTTCAACAATGAAGTCAGCAATCGCGTTTTTCTAAAATGACAGAAGAGAGTTTGAGATGCTGTTGCCCAGCCCCTGCTTCCAGAACTTACGGCAGATATTCCTTTAGGAAATCTGATCATGCCGGGGCGCCTGGGTGGCTCAGTTGGTTAAGCTTCTGCCTTTGGCTCAGGTAGTGATCCCAGGGTCCTGGGGGCCAGTCCTGATGGAGCCCTGACAGGAGTCTGCTTCTCCTTTTCCCTCTGCCCCGCCCCTGCACCTGCTCTCTCTCTCTCAATGTGTCAAATAAATGAATTAAATCTTTTTTTTTTTGAAAAAAAAAAAGGAAATCTGATCATGCCATTTCTCTGGTTAAACGCTTTTGCTTCTCCACTCACTCAATGGCTGATTTGGACATCTTTAGACAAAGATCCATATAATTTGGTTCATTGAATTACTGTTGTCCTATTTCCAGCTCTCTCTATACATCCCAATAGAGAATATCCTGAAAAGGTCTATATGTCTGCACATCCTGTTCCTCTACCTCCAGTGTCCTTGTTCCTCTTTTTTGTTGTCAAATTCCTATGGGGTCCCCTCTACTGAGAACACACAGCTAGCTATTTATTTCTATTTCTATCACAGCCTTTACTACGTTGTATTGTAACTTCTCTGTAAAGTCTTACTCACTAAACAATTTCTTTTTTGGAGAAAAGGATCATGTCTTACTTATCTTTGTGTTGCCAGTTTCTAGCACCATGCTTGGCACATACTAAGTGTTCCATATATATTTGCTTTGTGTGAAACTGTAGATAGGTTTAGGCAAAAAAACAAAAACAAAACAACAACAACAACAAAAACCCAGTAACTGTTATGAGCCAGCTCCAGCCCCATATGCTACCTGGTGTTACTATAGTGACTTCAAAAGTTACAAAATATGCCCAGCATACATAACATTCTTCCTCATGGCAAGTATAAGGGTCAAAAGATATTCCTTGGGTAGATTTATAAGTCAGAGAAAAGTTAATGCATCCACCCTTGTGCATTTTTAAAAATAGAGCAAAGAGTGGGTATAGATAGAAATTCATTCATAAATGCTTTTGTTTGCTCTCAATGAATGAAACCACTCTACAGACCATGCTTAGTAATGAGAAATATGGGAAGTTTGAGAGGTCATTCCCCCCCCCCCAATTTGCTTCAGGACATCCTTTCTCACTTACAAGTTTACTCGAGCCTCATCATTTGCCTGCAACTGACAAGGTAAAAATATTACAGGAGAGCATCTCTCCCCAGAGCTGAGGAACTCAATTCAAGTAAGAGCTGACCTGTGACTAGAAAAAAAGTGACTGTAAATCTGTGTGTTGAAATTTATTGACACAAACTGTTACTTGTTGTATTAGTAAGAACAGAATTAATCTATTTTAAGCAAAATTCTCCCATAAGCAAAAACTCTTGCCCTGAAATAGCTCTGCAAAATCAAAATGGATTCATAGAGAGCCCAGAAATAAATCCATACATCTACAATCAAC
Source organism: Ailurus styani (assembly GCA_002007465.1). Lineage (NCBI taxonomy): Eukaryota > Metazoa > Chordata > Mammalia > Carnivora > Ailuridae > Ailurus > Ailurus styani. The sequence continues at coordinate 992,496 of LNAC01000158.1, read as the reverse complement.
AAATCTCCAACAAGGATGCCAAGAAAACAAAATGGGGAAAGGATAGTCCTTCAACAAATGGTGCTGGGAAAAGTAGTTAGCCACATGCAGAAGAATAAAATTAAACCCTATCTCACAACTTATCCAAAAATTATTGCAAAACTTAACTAACATAAAACCTAAAACTGTAAATCTACTAGAAGTAAACATAGGCAGAAAGCTTTTTTGACATTAGTCGGGGCAATGATTTTTTTGGATAGGACACCAAAAGCACAGGCAACGAAAGCAAAAGTAGAAACTACAAAAAAAAATCTTCTGTGGCTCTCAACCTTAGCTCTATCTTCTAAGAAACCTCTACGCCAGGAGAGTCGAGGAGAGGAAGATGAAAATAGGCCAGCTGAAGTGCAAAAGAAAGCTGAGGCAGAGGTCCAAGTAAACCACTAGCCTGTGCACCCACGCCAGCCCCAGGAGCAGAAATAGAGAAAGCTGGAGGTCTGGGACACAGGTAGAAATTGTTGGACTGCATGCTGTGCTATTCTCTAGAATTTGTCTCAGTGCATCTTGAACATCTCTGACCAAATGATCACCACAACCACCTCTGAGAGACCCACCTTGCTCATACCAAAACAGTCCTTTATGGTCTTTGCCCTTGACCTATGACATTCTGGGCGAGTTCTGTTGTCAGTTGTGACTAAATGTAACATGTGTACAATAAATCATCTTTTCTGTTTTCCTAGGAAAAAAGCAATCAACCAACCAACCAACCATTAACAAAATTTTCTTCATATCAAAGCAATCAATAGAGTGAAAAGGCAATCTATGGACCCATACGACTCATTAACAAAACCCCAAATAATCCCATTTAAAAATGGGCAAAAGGTTTGAATAGACATTTCTCAAAAAAAGACATACAAATGGCCCACAAGTGTAGGACAAGGTGCTCAACATTACTAATGTCAAGGAAATACAAATCAAAACTACAATGAGATATCACTTGATAGGTGTTAGAATGGTTATTATCAGAAAGAAAAAAAGTAACTAGCCTTGGCAAGGATAAGGAGAAAAGGTAACCCTTGTAGGCTCTTGGTGGGAATTTAAATTGAAAGAGCCATTATGGAAAACAGTATGGAAGTTCCCCTAACATTAAAAATAGGAGTATTTACTTATGATTTAGCAATCCTCCCCAGGTGAAATATCTACACTCCCATCCTCATTTCAACATTATTAACAAGAGCCAAAGTATGGAAACAACATAAATGTCTGTCAATACATGAATGGATAAAAAGAATGTAGTACACACATACAATGGAACATTATTCTACCTTAAAAAGATGGAAATACTGCCATTTCCAACAACATGGATGAACCTAGAGGATATTATGCTAAGTGAAATAAGCCAGATGCATACACTGTATGATCTCACTTATATATGGAATCTCAAACAATCAATATCATGGAAGTAGAGAGTAGAATGGTGGTTACCAGGGGCCAGGGGAAGGGGAAAAGTGTTGGTCAAGGGATACAAAGTTTTAGTTATGTAAGATGAATAAATTCTGGAGATTAAATTCACAACAATGTAACTATAGTTAACAATGCTTTATTATACACTTGAAATTTGCTAAGAAGGTAGATTTTAAGTTTTCTCACCATTAAAAAAGAAAGAAAGAAAATGGTAACTATCTGAATTATGGACGATTAATTATATTCTTTAAGAGGGGTAGGGGAGAAGTAGAGGGAAAGGGAGAGAGAGAATCTTAAGCAGACTCCCCACTGAGTAGGGAGCCCAATGTGGGACTGGTCTAACAACCCTGAGATCAGGACCTGAGCTGAAATCAAGAGTTGGACACTTAACTGACTGAGCCACCCAGGCGCCCCTGGATGTGTTAATTATCTTGATTGTGGTGATAATTTTACAATGGTTATGGATATCAAATAATCAAATTATACACCTTAAATATATGCAATTTTAATTGTCAAATATATCTCAATAAAAAAATCAAAATAGATTCTTGATCAAGGCTTCTTGGTCACTTCTTATGCAAAGACAAAAGAATTATGTACATTATAATAGACAGCCTTTTAACAATCTTTTCAATATCTGATTCAATTCGACCTATCAAAAATAAAAACTAGCAAATATTTTCTTATAAAAAGCTCCTATATAGACTGCATTTGTCATAATACAATGTCTATCTAATAACTTATATTTATCAAGCACTTACCATGTACCAGGACTAAATTGTTTATCATGTAATAATTTAATTAATCATCATAACAATCCTCTGGGTATGGATTATTATTTCCATTTTTCTTTTGAAAACCCTTGAAAACAGAGAGACTATGTAATTTTTCACATTACTTGACCAGTTAGGGTCAGAACTACATTACAAATTCAGACAATCTGAACCCTGAATCAATACTTGCAATTACCCTGCCCCATTCTTTAATACTGGACTATGTTGTCTTCTATACAAGAACAATTTTTAAAAACAGATAATTTTAATTGATGATGTTTTCTGATAATAGAAATGAATCTTGCTTTTTGTAGGATATTTGTGCCATCAAAAAATCCTAACTTAAACGAAAGCATGTAGATCCCAAGGAGGTTGAAATAGTACAAATTGTAATATGGCAATAGAATTTACTTGGAACTTTAGGACTCACAGAAAAGGAATAGACTTCATTTTCAATTTATGAGTTGTGCTCCATTCTGTAGATGGGACTCTTCTTGATCAGAAAGCAGCCACTACCTCAGGTCCATCTGATATTTTATGCACAGGCCTAGCTCCAACACCAAAAAATAGGGCAGCAGTGGCCAGAAACACCTCTTTATAGTTACTCTTCTCTGTTATGATTCACAAGATAATAAGTGCTTGACATAATGGAAGACATTTTTGTGCCAGGAAGGCATGTAATGACTTTTTCTGGAAGGTTTTTCAATTGTTTCATTTTAAGAAAAACATGGAATAAATTAAATTAGAGTAGCCTCAGGAATGCTCAAAGCTTTTGCTGTATTTTTGGAGAAGATGCATCTTAGATTTTACATAATACATCTTGGACAGAGCAAATATAAAATTACTAATTAAATGACTAAGGAAAAAGATTTAGAATTGTTCTAATTGCATTTTTCTCTCTTCATTGTGATATATTAAGCATCAAAATCACAAAGAAATTCCTAAACTTTTCTTAGGAGTTCTTTTTTAAGATTTTATTTATTTATTTGACTGAGAGAGAGGGAGCATGAGCAGGGGGTGCGACAGGCAGAGGGAGAGAGAGAAGCAGGCTCTCCTCTGGGCATGGAGTCTGACAGTGTGGAGCTTGACCCCAGAACCCTGAGATCATGAACTGAGCTGAAGGCAGACACTTAACCAACTGAGCCACCCAGACGCCCTCCTATGAGTTCTTAATATATTGGTCTTACGTGAAATATTAATTCACCCTAGAATGCTAGAAGACTTCCATGAAGAAGTAGAAAATTAAAAGAGCAAAACTATAAAATTCTAAAATATTTCACATTCACCACATGATTCACATATCAGCTGTGTGTTCATAATGACCTCAAAAATTTAGGTAAGTACCTTGTGAAAAAAATATTATAGAGGATGTATGTGTGTATTATATGTGTTTCAAAATACTAAAATAGAAAAATAAATGCTTTATATTCATCCATCTAACAATATAATTTTGAAGGCTATAACTGCCAGTCTATTAACATCTAGCAAGTTGTAGTTGCAAAATAAATATTATACACTGAAAGTATATTTTTCAAAGTGACACTTTCATTATTCTTTATTATAAAGGTTAAAATGAGACAACAGAAATTGGCATGTGTGATATTTTCAATAATCTGAAATAGATTAGAATTGAGTACATCTAAATAATATAAGGTAAACCATCTCTGTTTATAAACTAAATTAGATGAAATCTACATCTTAATCTATTTAATGCATCCTATACTGGAAATGAAAAAGTGGACATGCAGTAATAAATCATGTAAGAATTTCTTGACCTTATTTAAAAAAAAAACAACAACAAAGTTCAAATAAACCTTTTGATTGGAATCAAAGTAGACTAAAATCAAGTGTGATGGATTTCAACCATTAGTCATGATTAGAGTTATTAGAATACTTAACAGGGGAAAATTTTCACATATCAAGAAAATAATTCCATATGATTTTTGTTGGTATCTTTTGAGTTATCTAAAATCAACACAGCGAGCTTCATTGATTATGTTGTTTTATCAAAATAATTAATTGCAGATTGGGTCTTATCTTCAGAGAGGCTGCCACTTAACTTTCTTTATCAATCTTACTACATGCATGATGGAGAATTTAATTCTAGATATATCCAAAAAGAGTTATATAGAAATAACTATTTTTTTTAAATTTCCACCTCCTTGTTTGTATGTTTTATAAACTGATGCCAAAATATCACAGACTGTATATTATTTCTGAGCCTTTCCTGCTTATTTTTCTGAAGTTCATGTAAAAGAAATTCTTAATCTTTTAAGAGTCATGAATCTATTTAGAATCCGATGATAGCTATGATATTTTCTTTTCTAAAAAATGTATATATTCTGTTTGTATCTGATTTCAGGACATCGATGCATCGCACATTAAAATGTATGTTCTATAATAAATACTTGGTTTTTCAGATGGGCTGTATGAGTATGAAATGCTTTGGACTTCTCAAAAGAAAAATGGATCTGTGAACTTACTTAATGGGATCTCAGAAGATTTTGGAGGGTGATTATGTATAGCATTGGAAGTGGTGTTTATCTGTCTATTGAGGAACAGATTTCATTTCCATAGGTGAACTTTTTTATTAGTGATAGAAGGGCCTCTATTGGCTAATTTATCTTTGGTGAGATTCTCTCCTCTAGGCCTCATCATTGCCAATTCAAATGGCTCGCTGTTGCCAGTACAAGAAAAATAGTTCTCCCCCACATTCACTCATTTATTAAATTGACATTTATTGAGTACCCAGATTTATTGAGATCTTACCCAGAACACTGGCTTTAAGAATACAAGTGCACAGAGGCACCTGGGTGCTCAGTCGGTTAAGTGTCTGCCTTCAGCTCAGGTCATGGTCTCTGGGTCCTGGGATGGAGCATGCACCAGGCTCCCTGCTCAGCATGGAGTCTGCTTCTCCCTCTCCCTCTGCCCCTCTCCCTAGCTAATGCTCTCTCTCTCTCTCAAATAAATAAATAAAATCTTTTTTTATAAAGATTTTATTTATTTATTTGACACAGAGAGAGAGATTACAAGTAGGCAGAGAGGCAGGCAGAGAGACAAGGAGAGGAGGAAGCAGGCTCCCTGCTGAGCAGAGAGCCCGATGCGGGCCTCGATCCCAGGACGCTGAGATCATGACCTGAGCCGAAAGCAGAGGCTTTAACCAACTGAGCCACCCAGGCGCCCAATAAATAAAATCTTTAAAAAAAAAAAAAGAATACAGACACAAACAAGAAATACAAGGTTCCCATGTTCATGAAGCTTGCTTTGTAGTGGAAAGGAAAAGAGAGAATACGTAAGTAAACAAATAACCAAGGAAATTTCGAAAAGTGGTATGTGCCATGACGACATAAAAGAAGGCCATGTGATGAGTCACTGAAGTCAGGGAAGAGACTCACTGGAACGTGGTATTGACTGAAATCTCAAAAGATGAGGAAAAGCCAGCTATGCAAAGATTTGGCAGAGGGTATCTAGCAGAGGGAACATCGATTCAAAGGCCCTGAGGGAACATATATGCTTGGCTTCTTCACAGAGCATACAGTATGACAAGCTCAGCTAGAGTACACCATGGGCAGAATGAAGTCAGATATTTGGGTAGGGTGCAATAGTGTAGGACCTTGCATATCATTAAAAGGAGTTTGGATTTTATTTTAAATGAGATGAGAAGCCATTAGAGAGTTTTAAGCAGAACAGTGGGTAGTACAACCAGATTTATATTTTTAAAAGTTTATTTTGCCTACTGTGACCTTGGATCTAATAGTAGACACGATAGAAAATGTAGCAACTTCCATTCAAGGCAGATATTTGGAAATTTCTACCACAGACACCCAACAAAGCAATTTATAGTCTGTAAGTAAGAAGTATCTTATGACTAATAACATCATTTTTTTAAAGATTGTTTTGAAGATTTTTAAAAAGATTATACAATTAGGAGTTCCTGGTTGACTCAGTCAGTTAAGCATCTGCCTTCGGCTCAGGTCCATAATTCTCAAGGCCCGGGATGGTGCCCTAAGTCAAGCCCCACAGAGGGCTCTCTGCCCAGTGGGGAGTCTGCTCCCTCTATCCCTGCTTGTGCTCTCTCTCTAATAAATAAAATCTTTAAAAAACAATTATACAGGGCGCCTGGGTGGCTCAGTGGGTTAAAGCCTCTGCTTTCGGCTCAGGTCATGATCTCAGCGTCCTTAAATAAATATTGAACAACTTCTATATGCCAGATATTTTTCTATCCTCATGCTTTTCAAAACTGTTTGGTGATGGGGCACCCTACTTGTAATCTCTCTCTCTGTGTCAAATAAATAAATAAAATCTTTAAAAAAATAAAAATAAAAAAAATAAAAAACAATTATACAATTAATGTGTAATAATGTGAGACTTCAAAAATCTCTGGTTCTGTCTATACCTTACTGGGAGCTCTAACCTTCCATTTGTTCAATAAATAAATATTGAACAACTTCTATATGCCAGATATTTTTCTATCCTCATGCTTTTCAAAACTGTTTGGTGATGGGGCACCTGGGTGGCTCAGTGGGTTAAAGCCTCTGCCTTCAGCTTGGGTCATGATCTCAGGGTCCTGGGATTGAGCCCCCGCATCATCTATGCAGGGAGCCTGCTTCCTCCTTTCTCTCTGCCTGCCTCTTTGCCTACTTGTGATCTCTCTCTGTCAAATAAATAAAATCTTTAAAAAAACAAAACAAAACTGGTGAAGGACCAGTTTTTTGCTTTTCTTTCTCATTTCATTGTTGACTAATATTTCTACATAATACAATAAAAATAAGTTATTAGACTAATGAATTTAAAAGATATAAAATCCAAGTTTAGGGCACCTGGGTGGCTCAGTGGGTTAAAGCCTCTGCTTTCGGCTCAGGTCATGATCTCAGGGTCCTGGGATCGAGGCCCGCATCAGGCTCTCTGCTCAGCGGGGAGCCTGCTTCCTCCTCCCTCCTCTCTCTCTGCCTGCCTCTCTGCCTACTTGTAATATCTCTCTCTGTGTCAAATCCAAGTTTAATTTATTGTTATTAGATTCAACAAACATAAAATCTACATTTCAGTAGATATAATCAGAAGAAACATAACCAAAGGTAAAAGAGAATTACAAATAATTGCAAAACTAAGCATGTTTAGAAGTGTATACGCAGGCAATTATTATTGTCCTTTCACAATAATAACTAAAGAGTATGCAAGGAAATAATGATGAAACCTGTCTCACAGAAAAATACTGATGGGAGCAAGCTCAGGGTATTTATTTTATTTTAAACTCTTATACAAAATGAGACAATTGATATATTTTCAAAATTCTTCTTCAATCCTTCATCATAGCCAGATCTAACCAATTAACCTCTAAAAGAACCATTAAAGCCCAAACTGGCCTATTCTCTCTTCAGCAAGTACAGCCCTGTCCTGTAAGTCTATCAATAGTGAACTTGTATGTTGCAGCAATGCCAAATTGCTATAAAATCTCTTCACTTCAATTTCTGCACTTTTCTCATCACAAAACAGTTACACACAATTCTGAGACCCACACCAATTTGTGAACTGTAGTGTGGGGAGCACTATTCTAGAGTACCCTTTTTAAGAACAAAATAAAGCTGTATGTTTTCAAAATCATGAAATTCACAGTTGTTTTCTACTCATCATCGTTATATATAGCAAATATTAGAAACACCAGCAATAAAACTCAGTGCTAACCTGGAGGGATTGCTCCCCAGATGAAAAAAAGATTTGGAGTAATTTATGTCTCTGACTACCTGGCACTATTTCTGATGTATGGGATTTGTTATAACAAGAGTTTCCTGCAACGATCATCTATTTGAAGTATTTAGTTCATTTTCTGGCCTTACTTCTCTTAAAAAGAAAAAAAAAATTATACACACACACACACATGCACACATCTATTGGGTGTAACAAAACCTATTGGGACTTTTCAAGATCTTCATTTAAAACAATCTTATAATTTCAGCTTTTATTAGGTCAAATGACTACTTTTATAAATGGGATTATAAACGGAATTATAATCAGGGATAGGCTGAAGCTGGCTCATACTGGTTCGAGAAAATGAATTCTATGAATCTCTTTCCACTCAGCATTAGGTGATGTCAGGCTGGTAGTTGATATCAGCCTTGATCAAAGTATTTACACCATGGAAATTAGCAAACACTACTACTCAAGGTTCTTTTTTCCCCCAGAGAGCTGGTTATTGAATATTTACTAGCATATCAACAGTTATAATTAATGTTAATTTCAAATTCCTTTAGAGTAAGAAGAATTGACAAAATGACATTATAAAATTTGAAATATTTCAGATACTGTTTTCAAGAGACCTCATTTATGTTCTTTAGCACCAGGCTAAGAACAACAACAAAAAAGTTTTACTGGACTATATGAGATAATCTATTTTTCAATATAATTTTATATCATTGGTTCTGTTTGTCCATACAAGCATACATGCACCAAATCACAAGAGGAATAGCAATGGGTATACAAGAAGAATAATAGTATATATGTGTTTATGTGTGTAAAATTATTTTCAAATGTGATTTAATAATTATCTTAATAATTAGCTAGAATATACAAGCAAAACTCCAGTAATTTCTCCCAGACAACAGAAAACTAGAACTGGTGAAAAACTTTTTGAGACAATAATGAAAGTAAAAGCCACTGTACCAGTTGGAAGTTGTATTATTGAAAATAATAACATTATTATTATTTCCAATATTATACTAGAAATAGAACCCATTGCTTGCATCTATAAATAGCAGACTACACTGAAACAACCTAAATCTATCACTGAAAAACTAAACTCTTTTGAAAAATCATATTATTTTTAAAAACAAAATCACCCTTTTTCATCCTGCACCAATTACGTTCACGTAGGTCAATCACAAAGAACTGATTAGACCAGCCACTTACAATAGAATTGATTGCATTGTGCTTGACTGTATCTGAAATAACCACTATGATACAAAAATGATTACACCAAAAAAAAAAAAATTACACCAACAATTCAGTAATTATTAGGTAAACCAAAGTAAAAACCAGGTTTATTTTGTCGTGTTCAAGTCACTTTCTTGCAACTAGACTTTGAAAATTAATGTGAAAACTTTTTTCTAATAAAAATATGTTTTCTGTTGCATTGTAATTCATGCATCTTATAAAAAATTCAGACAATAAAAAAGTACATGAAATACAAAGCTAAAATCATCTTGTAATATTAACCTTTCTTCTAGTTTTTCTGGGCAAACCTTACTTTACCTTTGTAAAGTTTATGTTTTTAGAACATCTTCTTTCCAAGTTCCCAAACTATCATTTAATCTCAAAAGTATAAACGGAAAAATCAATAAATTATGATCTTTAGGCAAAAGCAATGCTGGTGGAGAGAGGGACAAAAAACAAATTCCCCTGCCATGTGACAGAAAGTACATGTTGTTTAGGCTTGCTTCTCTGACATGTGTGCTTATTACCTTTAATTAATTACTTTAATCTGTGACTATTTGGTGTTACAAAAGGTTGTGTTTTTTCCATAATCATTCAATTTTTATTTTTAAATTTAGTTTATGGATAAGGAAATAGAACACAAAAAGCACATATTGCATAAGTTGCTAGACTTAGTTTCAAGAAACTATACAATAGATCTCCATTGGTGGTTCTTGACTTTAAGTGTGCATCAGAATCACCCCTAAGGGCTTGTCCAAACAGAGTGCAGAGTCCCCATCTCTAAACTTTCTGAATCAACAGATCTGGACTGAGACAGGAGAATTCGTATTTTGAGCAAGTTCCTAGACAGTTTGGTAAGGCTGGTCCTGAGACCACATTCTGAGAACTATTGATCTGTATAGAGGCATTAAACATCACTTCAGAATTCATCTTTCTAATACTAATCATCACAGAATCTTGATTTTAATGGACAGTTTAGTGCCGTGTACATAGTAGGCTTGAGTGAATGCTGTTGACTGGTCTAAACTTAGACATAAAATAAATTGGATTACAAACTTACTAGTTACTAAATAATCCATCTTTTCCCCAACTGAGAAAATCTTGGCCTAGGTTTCAGAGCACTGAGGTAAATAAAATGGCCTTTGGATACTGAGTTTTTCTACCCATGAAGTTTCTTTTCAATGCACTTGTATTTTATTTACTGACAATAGGAAGCACAGTCATCCTGGTACAGACAATATAATGATAAATGAAATGAGCTTAATGAAACATCAATGAAATTGTTGATTCCAGAAATTTTTCTAGATCAGTGTTTCAGTAATAGCAGAAAGTGGTTTTTGGAACAAAAGAGATCAAAGCTTCATTTTTTGACATTAAGCCTGTGCTGCTAAAATCTGGAATCTGTCTATTAGTTTGTTTTGAGGTTTGTCTTTCACCCTGCATGACTAATTTAAGCAAGATGTTTCTTCTGTTTTCAATCCTACAGCGAGATCTGTAAGCTCTTTCCTATAGTTACACCAGTTCTACCAAATTCTGATGCTAGTTGAAATATCAATGGAACTGGAAGAAAATATTTAAAGATTTTTCCTTTGCCTTTGTCATATGTTATGGTATTCACATGACTCCCTCTGGTGGCAAATGTAGCGTGGAATGTTAATCTTTTTCAAGAAACACACATGTTTACATTTCTTTTCATATGGAGTCAACGATTGTTTCCTTCTTGTCTGAAGTTTTGTTTCCTACCTTTCTTAATGCTCTCCACAATCTAATGTAACATCACTGTTAATGATGCAGTTCAATCAAAATGATCAGTTCAAAAAATACATAGATTGAATCTCTGTCAAAACGCAGCCTGGAAAACTGTGTCAAATAGTTTATGGCAATAAACTATTACTTTAAGAATCAAACTGGAATATAAAAATTTTAAAATAATTAATTAAAGAAAATGAACCCAAAAACTCAATCTCAAATCCTCTGATATAATCCGTTCACAATAACATATAAATTTAGTCTAAGTAAACTTGAATATCTGCATCTAGCAAATACCCTCAGGTTCCACACAAACAAAATGCAGAGTCATCCAGAGACGAATTTGAATTCTACCACTTGGTACATGTGTAACCTAAGCCAGGTTACATAACCTCTGTGAGATATGATTTTCATATCTACAAAATGGAATAATGCCTACTCCATTGACTTGTTATGGATTAAACAAGACAATGTATTTAAAGATCTAGAATCATGCCTGACATTTAATAAGACACTAGCTAGTATTATATTTATTCTTTTTAATTAACAAATCGAGAGAAAGGAAATTAGCCTTCTACCTGATTTTTGTTTGAACTTTAGAGCAACAGCCTTGGATGAGGTAGTGAGGAAAGCTTCCCATCAGACCAAGCTCACACAAGTAAGGAACTGCATCCATGAGCCAACATCCTGAAGGATGGTTGACAAAAGCACACACTGAAGAAATGAAGCTCATTTGTTGCACGTGCATGCAGTATCTTGATGACTATCATGCCACCTCTAATTGCAGCAGTGGAATGCCAGAGAATCCCCCCTTTCATTCAAACTTGCCTATATTTCAGTTGCTCAAGTCAGTATGACAATGCTTTCTTTTGAGCTAAGGGATAATGTGGATTTAGGGGTAAGAAAATTTTTCTTCTCAAGAAAGAAAATATCTTAAAAACATTTTACGTTTACTGTGAGACAAAAAAGGTAATAAAAGCATTTTTACATCTCCTGGTAAAAGCTTCTTGCACTTGTTAACAAAATAATTGGCCTACATAACATGAAAAATTGATCATGACTTAAATGATGTTTGTGTGCACATCTGCTTTAACAGTTTTGATTGGTGAGTTAAAATAAGTTATTTGTCCTCATTTCTTTTATTGTAGTTTTGTGGGTGAGTTATTAGTTTTGTGGCTGAATTAATTATACATAGGCACGGGTGTACATATTTAAGGATTTTGTTGTAAATCTTCTTTATATAGATATTTTGTATTGTTATTATTTAACTTTCCTTCCAAAAAGTGATGTTAATATAGATTGGTCAGGGATAAAAGCACTATTTTGTGCCATTGTGCCAGGAACAGGATCTATCTTTCACCCAGGATTCCATTTCTTGAGAATCTCATATTGTCTTTTTGGATGCATGCCAATGCAGCTAAAGTAAGTGGGACCAAGTCTGCTCTGTTCCTCATCATCTCCTCAAGCTCTTGTCATTATTCCTTCCCCTAGCACTGACTTATTTTTTCCCCATCAGAGAAGTACAATCCAAGATTCAAGTATGAATTTAGAAGAGAAAAAGCAGAGAAGGCTGCTTGGCCTGCTTTGCCTTCAGCCCAATTAAAGCCAGTTGGCCAGTAATAAGAGTTTCCCTGACCAGCTCTCTCTGCAGATATTCCCCTTGGTGAACTTGCAAGAAGGACTAGAAAGCATTCCTGGGTTTCTATGTATTACTGGGGGAAAGGAGGAAAGAATAGGCAAAAATAGAATTCTGTGATTTTCAATATATGCCAATTAGTTAAAACTATAAAAGGGCCTCATAGTAATACAGCTTTCTGCAACTACCCAAAACTGGTAGTGTCTGCTGGCCAAAAAATATAAGAAAGAACATTATCAAGGGTGACTTACACTTTTACATATATACAGTAACAGAAGTATTTGTGATTCCTTCTCTTCATGGTACCACACACTTATTCACAAGTCTTCTTACCTTTCCTGTCTTGGAAACATCTCTCAAAGGTATTATCTATATGAATTTTCATCAACAACTGCTCCCTATGCTCTGTCTCATACAGGATCCTTTCAATATGCCATTTTATAGTTTCCTACATTGATTTACTCTTACTGTCCTCTTGCTCGTCAGTCAGAGGCCCAGCAAAAAACAAGTGGTAAATTCAAGCCATGTAATCTGAGGACAGTTTAATAATGAGAATATTTGCAAAGGCATGAGCAAGGCTGAAGGAAGCCGTAAGAGTAATCCTGTGCCTTGGGAGCCTACACACCTCGCCAGAAGCAGCAAGAGCAGTGAGTGGTTGCCAGACCCAGAGAGGAGAGCTATATAGATAGGGTTGCCAGACACCACCTGTGGCCTCTACTAGAGGGATAGAGCCAACATGTGGTGGCCAAATTGAGAGGAATGTGGGGGCTGGGGGGACTGGTATCTCAACCTAACCCTTCTCTCTCCTCCGATCACACACAGGTATCTCCCATTGGCTACATCTAACTGGAAACTAGAAGACAAAGCTAATGTAGCCCATGTGGGGCAGCATCCCCAAAGGCCCATGTAGCAGCAAGAACGTAGAGAGGGGATCTGGAGATGCAACCAAAGAACTCAAGTATATCCTGCCATACCATGATTTTACTACAAGTGGCCATTGCCTCCTGCCTAGATTACCAGTTTCTCCCTAACTGATCTCTTGGCCTTTAGTCTTGCCTTCTTCCAGCCCATTCTCTATTCTAGACAGTGATGGTTTCAAAAGTGCAAATCTGATCATGTCACTTCCCTACCTAAAGCCAGTTAGTGGCCTCCACTGCTCTTGGGACAAATTTTAAACTCTTTAACATGTGTTTTATGAAGACTTTGGTAATTTAGCTTTCCAGTATCTTTCCAGTATCATTGCTCACTGTTCCCTGGTCACACGCCACACAAACTGAAAGGTAATACAGGTCTTCTAATATACCATGCTTACCTCCTGATCTATCTGCATTATGGTCCTTTTGCCTAACTGCCCTTTTCTACCCTTGGCTGGTTGAGTTCCTTAGTACTAACTCTCAAATGTCCCCTTCTTTCTCTGCCCTCCCAGAATTAGATTGTATGTCTTTCTGGCACAGTTCCATCTGCTCTAGACATGGCACTAATATGTTATTCTAATAGCCTCTTTACTTCTTCATTTCCCTCTGGAGAATATAGACAGCTTCAGTGCAAAGGATTACATTGTTCATCATTGTCACCTCAGCACCAACTTGGGCCTGGCATCATGTAGGACCTAGGAAATTTTATTGAATGAATACAGAAAATAAAAGTAAAAAGTCCAATCTCTTCATCATGACTTCCTGACTCTCCATAATCCACCTGACATTACCTAATCACCTAACCTCATATTACTCTGTCTTTTCAACATCTGTTCCTGCCCAATCATGGACTCATCTGTCCAATCATTTTTTCTCCTAGAAAGGAAGTTAAAGATCCCCTTTTTTCCATTATCCCCTCTCCTAAATGTGGGTTAGAATATAGGCATTGTATTCCATCTCAATTAGACTCTACAGCACAAGAGGGTAGAGTATTACACATATATAAAGATAGTTCTTTCAGGCTGTTTTTCCTTCCAAGGCACTGGAAAAGTAAGGCAGGGTCCCAATCTCCCATCACTTTCCATGCAGCTAGGAAAACAGGCCTGGAAGTCTTTTCCTGTCCCCAAATCACACATGCGCATTGGGATAAATTTCTGGTCTCTTATACATTCTTCTGTATCTTGCTATCATGTAAACTCACAAACCACACTGAAGTCGTAGGTAATCTTAGAGTCCAACCTCCCAGGGTCTAGCTCACTAGATATAGAGGTATAATGTTAGAGCCTCAGCTTACAATCAGGAGTAAGCTTACCTCGCTTCCTTTGTGTGAATCGCTGTCTTGGGGATATTGAAGGTCAGGTAGCTCATTTGCAGTAAGATTCAGATATTTCTCTGCTGGAAAAATACCACATTTTTCATTTTTTAGGTTGTTGTTATTTCAATTTTCTTTTATTTTAATTTTAAAATACTATATGCATATGGTAAAAAAAAAATTCAAAACTCTACAATGAGACAAGTAAGTGTCCTCTTTCCAAGATTCTATCTCCTGGAAATTAGCAGAAAAATCTGCTAATTATATTTTACTGTTATAATAATATCACCTCTCAATCTCAGAACTGGGTTTACATCACAGGTATTCTGGTGCCAGATAACATGGGAAGACAGGCAGGTTGTCAAAGACAGACTGACAGAGGAAACAAGTCTCCACCTTTGATTTGGGAAGGACTATATTCTCTTTAACCCTGGAAATGAGGCTGACAGAGCAGATAACCAGGATGCAAAGAGAGAATAGTCAGTCCCAAGGCAAAGGCAGATCCATTTATCAGAATAAGAGTATGAGTCCAAAGCTTGACCAACCTCACTGAAGGACTGACCCTGAATCCTTCTGCCACCAGCCAACTACTTCTTAAATTTCTCTAGATCAGGAATATGGTTTTTCCAGACCACAGATGAGAGCTAAGAGAAGACTAAAAAATTATGGTAGGAGATAGGTAGAGCATTACAGAAATAGTCATTTTTTGTACTGATATATAGTTACTGTAATATTTCCTTTTTCATCTGTGTATCCTATCTAGTTACTAAACTATGAACAATTTGAGCTTAAATACCAAGGTTTTCCCTATATTTGTACTCAGTAATAAATTATAAATTCACCTAAGTTCTGTATACTAACCACACTATTGAGTGATATGAGAATTTTACACATCAAAAAGTTTACATTTCATTGGCAGTTTACTTTAAGAAGTGGAATACTTCCCCGAGAAAGTTAGAAGTGTTTCTGAAAACTAAAACAAAATATTTTCTGGTATACTAGCGCTAAAAACAATGGGTTTACCTGGAACTCAAGTATCAGAATCAAACTGAGGCCCTCATTTTAATCCAAATTCGCACAGTATCATTAGCCAACTGTTAAGGGTGAAAAATGATCTATTCTAGGGGGTCCAGTATGATTAAAATCTGATTGTTCTTCACAATTGTGCATTCTTTTCCGGGATTTTTATGTGTATTGTGATTGGATACACTAGAACAGTCTGATGTCGTAACAACTTCAGTGGAATCAACTAACTTTCCATGAAGCGTGAACTACTTGCCAGTTGTACTGCCTTCTTCAGAGGAATGTGTGTCTTAATGTCTAAATTATCAGGAATTATACTCAATGAAAGAACCCTAATACTGTAACCCATTACCTCCCTGACTTCATCTCCTATTACTTTCCCCTCTTGTTCATCCCATACCAGCTTCAAACAGGCCAGACATATCTCAAAAAGGCCGTTAAGGCCTTTGCATTCCTGTTCCCTTTCTCAGGCAAGCTGCCCTCAAATAACCATGTGATTATTTCCTTTCAGTTCACTGTCTTCATTCTACCTTGATGAAGCTGCCTTCCTTGGTCACAAAGCATCTACTATTTTATGGCATGCACCCCAATTTTTATTTATTCACTATTTCCTTTTTTTTTTTTTTTGGTCTAACTGAAAGTTCTATGAAGGCAGGGACTATGCTTTATCCCCTACTGTCTATTTAACAAATAGCCATTCAGTACCAACTATGTGCCAACTAATTTAAGGGACACAGTTGTGAAAAGAGTTTACATTATAGAGGAGTGTAAGGAAGAGAGGCAACAAATAAGTAAACAAGTAAAATAATGATATTGTAGATGGTGACCAATGCTTTGAAGAAAACAGGAGACTATGATAAAAAGTGACTGAGCATGGACAAGTTCATTGAAATTGGCTGACCAGGGAAGGCCTCTCTCTGGAAGAAAGACTGTGTTGATGTGGGAATGAAATGCTGGAGGCAGCCATGAGAAGACACGGTGGCTGAGTACTCCAGCAAGAGGAAACAGAAAGTGCAAGGGACGTAAGGCTAGAAAATTTTTGATCTAAAGGGGCACAAAGAATTCTGCTGTATCTGGGGGGTTCTGAATGACAGGAATGAGTTTAAATGGGAATAGCAGGTAGGGGGCAGATCGTACAGAGCAGTGCAGATCATACTAAAGTACTGGATTGCCCTGCCTCCTTGTGTAGAATAGATTATAGAAGAGCAAGAGCAGAAGCAGCAGGGAGGTTTACCCTGGCAGATATAAGAGATGACAGTGTCTTGAATCAGGTGTAGATAAAGACAAGTGGAAGAAATGGAGATATAGAGGAGAGGTGGAATTGACATGCATCGCTGATGAACTAGATACGTGCAGTGGGGGAAAGAGAGGAAACAGGGGTCACCTGTAGGCTTTGGGCTAGACCTATGTGATGGATGAATGCATTTCCATTTACTGAGGCATATATTTAATGCTTGGTCGCTGATATGTGCTCAATAGTTGTGAATACATCAATCACTACTGAGGTAGGTTCTGGATGAAATTTTGTTTGAATAAAACAGTTTCTCTGATGAAAACTACCGCAATTAAAGAGATCAGAGTTGTACATGTGGTTTTCTATCTCATCTGGGTGAGTTTGAGGTAATGGCTATACTATAACAATTTCCCTTGACAGTGCCTCACAGATCCGTGCATACACAGAACCAGCTTCTGGTAGGGCCAGGCTATGGCTAGGACTGAGACTGGGAGATCTTGAGAGGTTTGAAAATGACTCCTTATGAAGCTGGGGCAGTTTAGTTGTTAATGAGTTGTTCTCAGTTTTGAGCCTTGAATAAATACAGTAGTGAGTCAGAGCTTGGACAGGGTCCAAGGGGATGGTTGGTGAGGGGATGCTGGTTAGGTGGTTGGCATAAGACTGAGAATTCAGAGCTGAGGGCCTTTGGTAGTGGTCTCACTTGGTTAAGGCAAGAGCACAGGCTAGAATAAAGTCAGACATCTCCTCTAGAACACTGAACCTGGATAGCAGAGAGAAGAGAGGTTGGTGTTGCTTAACAAGGAATTGTAAAAACAGGAAAAACAAAGCATGCACAGAAGTTTGAATGTCATCCAAGGAAAATTATTATGCCCCCCAAAATCATTTAAATCACTTAAATCCTTTCTTTATAAGGCAATCTGAGGTTTTCTAGGCATGTCAAAATTATAGATCAATCCCTGGCAATGGGGTAGTGAGTGAAATAGTGGAGTAAGGTATAACAATATCCTTTACTGGGGGTCCTGTAAATCACACCACAGAAACAGTTACCTTCTTTAATAACATGCAAGGCCACGCTGAGGTCTGATTGGCTGAATAAAGTCATCATGGTTTAGAGAGATTATCTGCTTTGCAGAACTGCTAGGGAGAAAGTGTAGAGCAAAATCAAGAACAAATGCTTTATCTCCTGACCCCACGCTGGAATTTAGGCAGCTCAGACATTGGTAATCCAGAAACCGCTGCCATTCAGCCTGCCCAAGCAGCTAATGGGAACCAGCAGCAGCCTCACAGCTGCCCAGGATAAAGACCTACTGGGGCGTCTGCAGTTGGAGCTTATAGATGTCTGCCCATGTGGCCTCTGAGAAAGCTGGAGCTCAAAATCAGCAGGATTATGAGGTTTAATTGATTAGTGCTGCTAAAGTGTGTACCATCTAGTTGTAGAGTTTGTAGTCTTAGCGTCATAGAATTGAGTTAATTTCCTCCCAAGGGAGGCATTTTGCAATTTTCTTAAGTGATAGTTTTAACCTAGTACCCTCAGTGGTTAAAATCTTGATAGTTAAAAGTTAATGATTTTCTAACAAGCTATTCCTGGCATATGCATAATTTGTTTTCTTTTCTTTTCCATGCATAGTCCCAGGTTGAGGGTTGAACTGTGTGAAACAGAAGAAATGTAAATCTCTTCACTTGGTTTCTGAGATAATATCAAGCACCAAATTGTACTCTTAAAAACAACAGAATTTTCATTTCCATTGAAAAATGCTCTCATTTTCTGACTGTAAGAGTTCACAGTAGTGAATCAAATTTCTATCACTTAATAGTATGTGACCTTGGGCAAGTGACATAATTTACTATAAGCTTCAGTTTCCTCATCTATAAAATAGGGATAATAATAGCTGTACTATCAAATGAGATGATGCAGGAATAAGACTTACCACTCCCTCGGAAGCTAAATATTTTCCACCAATTTTTTATTATTATTAAATGTTTTAAGAGTTGGTTTTGTCCTGCAGTTAAGTAATCATGCATGTGGGTATTTAATTTGTGGAACCAAACTTGAGCTTCAAAGCTTGGACAAAGACAAACATTTTAAATTATTTTTCAACTTATTTTCTATTATCCTGTTATGGCAAAACACAATTTTGACAGAAGCAAACACAGAAACAAAACACAAATTCAACAGAAGACCTTCCTAAATGAAGTGATTATTATCCTGACCATTCCAATTACCCAATGTTTTAAAGATCCCAATATGCATATATCTTTCCCTGCTATCTTTGGATTTTTCAAGGCTATTAATTAGCTAAAGAATGGCTTTGGGTAAGACAGGTTTTTGTCTATATTTATAAAAGAAAAGGGCAAATGCTACTCTGCTGTTTGATTGATTGAAATAACGTGGGTAAAATTCCAATCTTACTGTTAAGGTAGTTGTAAAGAACAATGATACACTTATATTCAACTCTTGGATTAACCAGTATTCACTGCTATCCTGCTCGGTGCAAAGCCCTAAAAATAAAATAATTAAGTCACTAAGAAGCAAGAGAAGCGGGCACCTGGGTGGCTCAGTGGGTTAAAGCCTCTGCCTTCAGCTCAGGTCATGATCTCAGGGTCCTGGGATCAAGTCCCGTGTCGGGCTCTCTGCTCAGTGGGGAGCCTGCTTTCTCCTCTCTCTCTGCCTGCCTCTCTGCCTACTTGTGATCTGATCTCTCTCTCTGTGTCAAATAAATAAATAAAATCTTTAAAAAAAAAAAAAACAAGAAGAAGCAAGAGAAGCAGCTGCATTTTCTATACTGTTTGTCTATACTGGAAGTTGGTAGATATTGAGAGAAAGTTGTTTTAACAACTTTAAGAGATTAAGAGAGCTTTATCTAAGCTACAAAGTAAGGAGAGTGAAAGAATGAATTTAGATTGAGAAAAAAATTCATGAAAAATTATATCAACATTTAAAACTAACAATAACATATTTTTAAAGGCATAAAATATGGGTCTTATTTTTGTGTTTAACCCTTAAAGTTATAGCCTATACCTCTGACCACACCGAGTTAAGACTAAGCCCTCCTTTGCTATAAACATTAGGAAACACTAGGAAAAATAGGCTCCCCAGTAAAATTCAGAATACTTGAAGGTAGAAAAGGGAACTTTGGTTGTGTTTGTCCTTTGGGACATTGAGCAAATTTAGTTTTTCTATTTTCTTTTCCCTCCAAATACTTAGATGAGGGAAAAAACAGCAACAACAACAACAATACACAGCACTTGAAACTGTGGAACTGGGTACGTAAAACTGAGTGTTACAATGAAAATATGATTTTGAATAGCATAAAAATTAACAGCCACAGTTAATTCCCCAATCTCTTTTTACCAATCATTTCTTTCTTTTCACAAAGCATCTTGTTCTTTGTGTTAAATTATTTACTATATAAATAGGCAGTTTTATCTCTAAAGAAATAGGTGATTTACTAAATAATTTTTTTGGATTTTGATGTATACATATATGTGAATCATAATCAAAATGGGCTGTTTTACTAAAAAGTTGTAAACTAATAAGTTAGCCCTCCACATGCACTAGCTACTTGCAAGTTAACAAGTTAGCCTGCCACAATTTTATGGTTACTGGTAGAAGACATGAGTCTCCTGGATCAGAGACAAAGGACAATTTACTACTCAGAGAATAGCAATAGCCAGAGTATCAGCATCTGCACCGGTACCCAGAACCCCAGTCCCTATACTATTGCATGAGAAAAGAGGAATCCTAATCTAGGGAATTCAAATCTTTTATAATGGGCAGTAAAACTGCTCCAGACGGAGGTTCTATTTCTATGATGCAAGGCTGTAAGCAACTCTACCCTTTCCTCTGGAAGGAGACAATATTTCCATCTTCTAAGTCTTTTCTCATTACAAACATCCTTGAAAATATGGTTGAGAATAAAGGACCATTAGTGCTTTGCATTGCAACACATATAGAAATGAAAGAGACTCATGGAGGATTGCCTCTCAACGATCCTAAGCAATGATTTCTGGGGAAAGTGTCCAGAAGGACAGATAGAAAATACTTTCCCAATGGCTTGTCTGGTGCCAAGGGAGACAAGGCCCCTTCACACTGGGTTGTTTGGTTAGAGATGAGTTTGGGTGAGCTTCCACTGACACTTGTGGCCTGAGAAAAAGAAAATCCCATGTCCTATCCTTCCTTTCTTTCCTGTCCCAAACTTTCAGTTTCCTAGGACATCACAGTTGCTGTCTTTGCATCTTGAGCTCTGACTTGGAAATCAATTGCCTTAGAAATAATTTATAATGGCAGTCAGATTTCCTGATTATTCCTCTCACTGCCTCCAATCTCAGTCTCCCCAAAGGCCCTATTAACCCATAATGTATCTGATTTATAGAACATTCCGTTTCAACTTCATTGTGAATTAAATAAACTTGGCAGGCTAACTGGAGACCATAACCACCACTTACGGAGTCTCTAGTGTGAGAAAATGTGTTTTATTAATGAATGCCCTTAACAAATGACTTTATGGGCCATGCCACTCATTAGATTGCATCTTTGTGTTTAATAATCAAGTTTTTAGAATGTTATTAGAGGAAGTTTACTCTTGCAACTGTCAATGAAAAATGACAGTATTTTCATGGCAGCAAAGAGGTTATCCCAAGCCAAAAGCCTATGTTAAAAAAGAAAAACAAAAAACCAGAATTAATCTTTAACAGAGTATTAAAATTTAGGGTGTATGAGCTAACATGTTCTGTCAGATTATCATATTCTCTCCCTAGAGAAATGTGATGGCCAAAAAGCAGGCAGTAAAAGAAAAAACATTTATTGACATTTCCTAAAACCTTTGAAAAATGAGGAGTTTGTAATATGTCAGAAAGAAAAAACCCAAGGAATGATCTCACTCTCACTGGAAAAGGATTGTAACTTTGAGAACCTCTCCAACTATTCCCAGTTTACGTTCAAATTCTCTTGTGTTGTGGGAATCTGGCTCTGCAACAGGACATTGCCATTTANATGATCTCACTCTCACTGGAAAAGGATTGTAACTTTGAGAACCTCTCCAACTATTCCCAGTTTACGTTCAAATTCTCTTGTGTTGTGGGAATCTGGCTCTGCAACAGGACATTGCCATTTTTCCTCAAAATATTCTCTGTGATATTCCACTTTCCAATTTGCTTTTGTTTAACTTCACCCCATTACACACAACTATCGAATATTTTCCCATGTGCCTTCCTGTTTAGAATACATCAAACATTTTTACCATTTTATAATTTTCTGTCAATTTTTACATAATTTTTTTAGAATGTATGCTCCTNTATCGAATATTTTCCCATGTGCCTTCCTGTTTAGAATACATCAAACATTTTTACCATTTTATCATTTTCTGTCAATTTTTACATAATTTTTTTAGAACGTATGCTCCTTTTTTCCTGGGTGAAAATTATCCAGTTAGTTATATTTTTCCCATTTGGAGAGACTGAAAGCAGATGAGCAAGTCAAGTGAGATTGGCCTAAATTGTATCCAAAGGCACAATTTTGGTGCTCAACAGATTGCTGATGTTGTTTATTTGTAAAAGTGAGGGGTTTTTTGGTAACAGTTCACCTTTAACTGTCCTTTACTTTTGCCGTTCTCATAGGATTTTACTTGATGTTGATCTGGGGAAAAAACACCTTTTGTTCCTTTTGTAATTACAGTCTCCACCTCTTAATTTTTCTATCTTATTGTTGAATTTGTGTCTGGTTTTTCATATTTCCAGAGCACATTCTTGAAATTCTACAAAATATTATTTTAAAATACCAAATTATTAAACTATTCTAGAAAGTAATTTTGAATATTAAGGAAAGATTACATTAATTAACAGCCTAAACTTAAAAATATAAATGAATATTATCTCCTTCATTATGACTGCCCTAGGAATTTCTACTTTTATTCCATCCATCTTGCCATTTTTTAAAACAATTTTTGGAACTCCNTTTAAAGATTTTTTTTTTTTTATTTATTCATTTGACACACAGAGAGAGATTACAAGTAAGCAGAGAGGCAGGCAGAGAGAGGAGAGAGGAGGAAGCAGGCTCCCCGCTGAGCACAGAGCCAGATGTGGGCCTCGATCCCAGGACCCTGGGATCATGACCTGAGCCGAAGGCAGCGGCTTTAACCCACTGAGCCACCCAGGCGCCCGCATCTTGCCATTTTTTAAAACAATTTTTGGAACTCCTTTTATGGATTTGCCTTTGGAACCAGCTGCTTTGTTTTAATAAACTCAGTGGTAGTAAATCTTCATCCTTTAAGTATGGACTTTTCTTTTTTAATAGAGATCACTGTCATCCATTGTCTGGTAAATAAGTTAATGAGCAGACTGGGAGACAGACTATTTAAGAGAAAAAGTATCTGATTATAAGGAATGAGGGTGGCGATCTTGTCTGACTAAACTGGCTCCAAAGACAACTTCAGAAAGGACTTCTGGAAGGTTTTAGAGCTTTGTCAAGAGAAGTTGGCTGCTCATATGTCTGGCTCCTGTGCAAACTCCTGGTTCAGGCAGTGATAGTGATGTATCACAAAGATCCTGGCATGCTATTGTCCTGAACTCACCTGGTCATTTCAGGATTGTGAGCAGATGAGTGGCATGAACTGACAGGTTTTAAAAGGATCATTTTGGATGCTGTACTAAGAAGACACTGAAAAGGGAAGGGGGGAAGGTAGGGCAGATTACAGGAGTCTAATTAGGAAGCTATTGCAGTAATCCAGGCAAGAAATGATGTTGGCTCAAACAAAGAAAGTAGAAGTGGTGAAAGGTTGTTGGATTCTGAAAATATTTTGAAGATACAGTCAATAGGATTTCCTAATATTGGCTAGACTGGGTCTCCACTAGGAGTTATGTTTTCCTCCTAAAGGGGTATTTGGCAATGTCTGGAGACATCTTTGATTGTCGTGACTAAAGGCATGTTATAGGCATTTCATGAACGGAGGTCAGGGTTGCTGCTACGCATCCTACGTTGCACAGGAAAATTTCCCACAATAATTACCCAAAGAGTTACTGAGTCCAAAATGTGGATTATGTTGAAGTTGAGAATCCCTGCTCTTGTTGCACTTTGAGCATTCCTTTGTGAGTTCCCCGACTATATGCTTTAGGAGAGCCCACTCCAAGAATTTTGACAGTAAGCTAATCCAATTGTTCCAATGCCCACAGAAGAGGACAGACTGTAGCAAAATTCATTCTGCCACTGGACTGAAAACTTAAATTAGAAAGAAACCTCCTCGGGGGGCATGTTGTAGGAATAATTATAAGTCTGTTCAGAGGTGACTTTTATCCACCAGTGCATCCAGAGGGAGGGCAACTAAAGTCAGGACCGCTGCTTGGACAGCCACCCAGCCTTTACAGAAGCCACTGAAGTCTACGTTTATGAAAGTTCCTTCTGAGTTTCCTGGCAGAGAGGCCGCAACAAAGAGGGAAAATCTAAGTGGAAACTGCTCTACCAAGTATCCAAGGTTCATTATGCCAGAGGATGAACTCTGTTGTCTACCATAACAAGGCAACCACTGGACAGATTTGCCATTTTAAGGGTTCATCTAGTTGGGTGTCCTCACTCTGTGCAGATTATCAACTCTATGATATGTGTCAAATAATTATAACTTAGAAAGCTACTCTATGAATACGGCATCACTTACTTAGAAACATTTTATTTGAGAAGAGAATCATCAAATCTCTTAATTCTAAATCTTGGAAACAGAGCCAGTATCAAAGTAATGTGGGTGTTTCTATTGGCAATACCGCATTAGGAAGGACAACGCGACAAGACTGCTGCTCTCTCTGAGTAGACAACAAAATTGCACAGGCCATCTTTGTTATCCATATATTTACCATTCAAGTTCTCAAACTTATATAAGGTTCATAGACAAGCAAAATATTATGACACAAAAATATGTGATAGGAAACTACAACATATAAAATTTGCTTATTCTCAAAAATCCCTTTCTGCTTTACACTAGCTTTATCCTTTGCAATACTTTCATGTCTTTGCCATTTTTAAAGAAAGTGCTCACATTCTTTTTCTCTCTCTCAAATAAATAATCAAATATATATATATGTATGTATATATACATATGACATGCTATAATTATCACTGAAACTGAAAATCTTACAAAAGATTTTCATGAAGGGTTTTCATGAAGTGCATAAAAGTGAAATCAGAAAACAGCTAAGCTACTGAAAAATAGAGATTTGATGACAAAGTCCCTCAAAAGAGGTCCTGAAGAAACCCTTAAATATTTTGTGAACATAACTATGAGCCTGCTACAAAAATCAAGTGAAAAGTGAAGGCTGCCCTACTGTGCTATTCTATAACTTAGTCGGAAAAAAATTAACCCCTCAACAAGACCTTGGTTTATTTTTTGTGCATCCTAAGAATTAGCACAATTGTATGCAGATTCTAACCTATATGTTGTTAATTACAAAGTAAACATACTTTAATAGTTTATAGACTAACATCTTAGCTTTTTTCCTCAATGTAAAAATACACAGAAATTTTCCTCCAAATTCCCTTATTCTCTGTCATTCCCACCACTCACATTACATTACACTCAATTCTTAATTAAAGCTAGTTGTCTTCTGTCTTCTTTATTAGAGTTTGACATGTATCTTCTACCCCAAGACGAGTACAACTTTCTTTTCTGCTCAGTGGTTAAATTGGCTGGATTAGTCACTGCCGGTAGAAGGACACAAGTCCACAGAGCTACAGGGGCACCGTACCCAAACCTCAAAGCACCTCAAGAAGCTCTAGAACCCATAGAAATGTCCTATTAGAGTAGGTTAGGACCAAGGCCTATTTGAGAAACTTGCAACCTAAACTAATAGATTGTCCTTTCAGGCAGGGAATCCTGTCTGGAAGAGCCTCCCAAAGTGACAAAATAGCTTAATCAAATATGTCCCAAGCTTTAGATGATTGGTCAGCTCTCCTGTCACTTTTCAAAGCCAAAAAAAACTAAAAGAGATTCTTCCTTCTTTGCATTTTACACATTGACTTGGTCCCAGAGTGGCTTTATTGTAGTTCCCTGACCTGCCCATCATTTCAAGCCCATGTTCATTTTACAGATGAGAAAACCCAGGCCTGGAAGGGTTAAGTCATTTTTCAAGGTGACAAACCAAATAAGTGGCAGAGCTGAGATTTGAACCATGACAGCTTGATTCCAGAAACTACTCATGTTACCATCCTGCGCTATTGACTCTATTGACAGAGGAATATCTGGCAAAAATAGGGAAAGAAGACTAGTGTTCTAGGCTGCCACTAAAAAAGAGATTTAATGATGACAGTCTTGTCACGAAAGTTGGATCACACCAAGGGCAGCTGCCTGCAGCACCTACTTGTGAAGATAAACTCAACTATGTAGAAATTAGCCAATTTAAATCCCTGGAAATTCCTTCCAAAACAAAGGCTCTTAGAAATCTTACATAAAGAAAACAACGTGAGATGGTATTTAAAGCTAGACTAAAATTTAAAACAAATAAACCAAGCAAGACAAACTGATCCTAACTTCTGCCTCTAGTATCAAGCGTTGGGAACATCATGAAATCTCCATGCTTTTGTTCTTCCATCTTAAATATACAGCAACATGAGTAATAATGCTCAGTTACTCCCTTTCCATGGCATCGTGAGTGCAAATCAATTAGTTTTCTTTTTTCTCCTTCTTTTAAAGATTTTTTAAAAAATTATTTGGCAGAAGAACAAGCAGACTCTTCACTGAGCACCGAGCCCAATAGGGAGCTCGATCCTAGAACCCTAAATGCATGACCTGAGCCAAAACCAAGAGTCAGATGTTTAACTGAATGAGCCACCTAGGTGCCCCTCAGTGAGTTTTCTGTGTCAATTTTTTTTGAGATCATCAATAGAAGCATGTCACATAACTCCAACGTGACTTATCTTTTAGCCACTTGTGCTATTACTGTACTCACTTGTATTACACACAAATCTTTCTTGATCACTGCAAGTCATTGCTTCTACTTTGCATTATGTCTATTTTCAGTTACATAAAGAAATGTATCCATCATTACTCATCATTACATTGGTTTTAGCATTAAAGAACTGAAAATATGCCATCAAGGAGCCAATCCACGGGACACTAGATAGTTTCATCAAAATCAGATACAACTACTGTTGTATTATATTAAAGTCCATACCAATTATTTTGTCCTCTATCATTTTTAATATAACATAATCAACTTTATGGCTTTTTATTCTTCTTTTATTACTTCTATAATATTTGTGTGGCTCTATCTGGCTATGAGCTTTTGGATTTTTTTCATGCATATAATTTAATTTGAAGTGCTTTTTTTCACCCTAAATATTTTTACTTGTGTCTCATTTTCTTTATAGGTATTTCTTTTTGTTGATAGTATACTAAATATCATTCACAGTTTTCAAAGACTTTAGATGAAAATCTTCATCTAAGTCCCATTTCTTCATTTCTATTTAAAATATATATGCGTATATATATATATATATATGTATGTTGGAAGCATAATTATTCTATTCCTTTGAAGTTCTCTTTTAAATCCTATATTAATTGTGTAGTTTCAACTATCTAAAACTTCAATATTTTTTATCACATGTAAGCAAACAATGCTTTTTGCCGATTAAAATTTCTAAAATTTCATTTCTCCTTTTGTTGCTACAAAAATTCCATTATAAAGGTGGTTTTCAAAGTGTGGTCCAGGACCAGTAGCATCAACATCCTCTGGAAATGTTTTAGAAAATGCAAACCTTTACCCCATCTCCCCACCCCCCCCCCCCCCCCCCCTCCCCCCTCTCTCTCCTCTCCTTTAGTGCCCCTTATAGTTTTCATTTCTCTTTTTTTTTTTTTTTT